>OY979717.1:62052242-62652242 GCA_963855995.1 Muricea muricata
ACTAAGCAAGTTAATTAAAGAGGTGCTGGAAGGGGTGAATGGTCGTATAGAGGTTGATGATATATACTGTTGGTCGGATTCGAAGGTTGCATTACGTTGGATTATGGGAAAAGAAAAGAGTTGGAAGGCTTGGGTAGAGAATCGTGTTGTGTCGATTAGGAGCGTTGTTGGTCGTGATAGATGGCACTTTGTTAAAGGTGAAATAAATCCTGCTGATGTCCCCACACGAATATCCTCTAAACACGAGCATCTTTAATGGTCGGTAGCATCATTGATCTCGTTCCCAGATTCCTCTCGTCTCGATTAGACGAAGTTTTATTACAAATAGAAATTGTTTTGACGGTTCTCAGCTAGCTCGTTGTTAGCTCAGTCGTTTAGGCGCGCGACATCTAGTAGAATAGACAGGGGTTCGAGTCCCACCTGGCGCTTTTTTATTTTTAAAGCTCGTCAAACTTTTTTTCTTATGTTATTTCCCTTTTATACGAATCTTGTAAGGGTTAGGTTTAGGGTTTGGGTCAGGGATTGGATTATTTAAAATTTTAAAACGCAAAATCTATTAGTTTCATCAGACACTTAGGCTTGGGAACGAGATCAATGATGCTACCGACCATTAAAGATGCTACCGACCGTCTACGGAATCTAAATTTGCCTCGGCGAGGGATACCAGGCATCGTGATTAATGACAATTTCAAGACCTTTCGATCCAGAGACGTTAAGCAGTACATGTTACGCCAAGGAATTAAGCAGCAATTCATACTACCGGCATCACCGTGGTGGGGAGGATTTTACGAACGCCTTGTACGAACTGTTAAATCGTGTTTAAAGAAGACGTTAGGGAGAAGTTACACGACGTTTGAGGAACTTCAAACAATTTTGTGCGACGTGGAAATTGCTATTAATAACCGACCTTTGGCATACTTGAGTGAAGATGACCTGGATGAGCCATTAACGCCATTTCACTTGATTCACGGACACGGATATGCGAAAGGGGGACTTAATAGAAAAGCAGTTAACGTGGTACCTGTATGTGATCTTGAAAAGTGCAAGGATCGTTTCTTGCATTTGCAGAAAGTGTTAAGAGATTGTTGGTTTCGGTTCAGTAGAGAGTATTTGAACGAGTTACGGCAAATGAACATCTATCGGAGGCAGTCAACAAACGGTTCACGTGATCTTGTTGTTGGAGAAGTAGTATTGATAAAGGAGGACGAGCCGGCTCCACGAACACAATGGAGAATCGGAAAGGTTATTGAACTCGTGATGGGTCGGGACGGACTAGTGAGAGGTGCAAAGTTAAAGGTACTTGCGAAAGGTGGAAAACAAACTGTCATCCACCGACCACTACAAAAGCTTATTGCCTTCGAGATCGCCGAAGGTGTTGGTGAAAGGAAATGTGGTATTGAGGTAGAGATTAACGATGAGAACGAGACAGTTGGGCGTGGTGACTCAGTCGAAACGGAAACCGAGAATTACAGAAGACCTACACGAAAGGCAGCGATAGATGGAGAAAACGCTCGAAGATTAAGGAACTTGTATTGTAGTTAAACACTCGCACACAAATTCTTCGGTGGGGGAAGATGTGGAAAACAATGACACTTTATATGCACTGACATTTTAATTTAATTATTTTGCACAAGGGTTATTGGTTTAATTTATGTGACGTAGTTGATCACGTGTATGACCACGTTGATTTAGATTGGGATTGAACGTTCTACGGAAGACATATAAATTATACGCTTCTTGAACGCATTAAAATAATTTTCTAAAAAGCACTGAGTGTGAAGTCGCTTCTTAAAAGTATATTGCAACAGATGTATTGAGTCAGTAGAGCGTTATGCCGTCGCGTAGGAGTGAATGTCGAGTATTTTTAGAGCGTACGATCGGCTTGTAAGTGTGTTTAGGTATTGTTCTGCAGGGTGCCGGATATTGTAAGAGCGTACGTACGGCTTGCAAATGAATGTTCAGATATTGTTGAAGCGCAGTAGGTACGCTGTGCTGATATATATGTTTTGGCAACTCATATAAAATCATTCAACCATACCGTGTGTTGATTTTAGTGTGCTCAACAATATCGAACATTAGGTTAACAAATGACTTCCCTGACGGTTTATACAATCTTTCCGAAGGACGCCGGGACTTCATTGCGGGACTCTTTTTAGGTGCCCCGCTTCAAGGGACACTCTCTTATGGGACACGCGGGACTCACTTACGGGACTCCTTTTGAGCGTCCCGATGCCCCTTAGGTGCAATGGAGATTCTGGAGGGTGTTGCTTAAGCATTTACTCTTACGGGACGTCGGGACTTGATTGCGGGACTCTTTATAGGTGTCCCGCTCAACGGTACTCTTTTAAGAGACTCCGGGACTCTCTTAGGGGACACTTTTTAAGCGTCCCGATGCGCGTCCCACGTCAAGAGACGCCCGGAACATCTTAAGGGCACACGGTAGTGACGGGACTTTCTTACAGGACACATTGCGGGACACTTTTAGGCGTCCCGATGTCCCGTACTAACCAATAGCCTGGCTACTATTACTGGAAATATTTTAACATCTACAAAATTAAGAGACCTTATTCGGGGCACTTTTACGCGTCTCGCTTTAAAAGGACACGTGGAAACCTCTTACGGGACATAAGGGACTTCATCGTAAGACATTTTTACATGTAGGCATCCCGATGTCCCTTACGTCCCGTCCATCTACATAACAGCATGTTTATCATTACTGGAAATACCTTAACATATAGGGACGTAAGGGACTTCATTACGGAACAGTTCTACGCGTCCCGCTTCAAAGGACGTCTGGGACATTGTTACGGGACGCTCTTACGGGACACAAGCGACTTTATCGCGGAACATTTTTAGGCGTCCCGCTGTCCCTTGCGTCCCGTTCCAACTAACATGTCATATGGACCCAAGGGAGTTCATTGCGGACCCTTTTTACGCAGCTTGCTTCATCAAGGAGCCGAGAACACCTGCGAGCTATTTGTGAGCAGTTGGTAACGTATAGGGAGAGTTTTCGAATTATAGGGGGAAAAGTAACTAAACAAACGCCCAAATGTTATATTTTTAACACATTTATTAGTAATAACTCAATTCATAAGGCGTGGAGACATTGTCGTCATCATCATCATCATCTTCATCCTCATTGCTGTCAGGAAAGTACTGTCTGTCTTCTAACAGACGTTCTAAAAGAAATTTCCTTTTCTTAATAGCAGCAGTCAGAGCTTCGTCAGGATCGAAATCATCTTTGTCAACGAATGCATCTTTGGTTTTCATTATTTTCCGATGCACTGGATCCCTTTTCATTTGCGTCATCCATTTCAGGCGATCCAAATAAATATTTCCCAGTTTCTTTCGAAGGTCTGGTAAAATTTCTGAAAAGGCTTGTTTCTTTGCGTCAATTTCACTAAAACCACCATCTTGAAAACTTTGTAGAATTTCATTGTGCTTTGTACGAAGTTCCATCGCTGCTTCGTGTGTATTAATACTCCCCATGGGTTCTCTTCTTCGCTTTCGTCAGAGTCATTCATTTTTTCGGAACTTTCAGCGTCTTCCTCGCCTGATGAACTGAAGATATCTTCATCAGATGCTGTTGATGTTTCGTCATCGGATTCATTTCGCATTCTTTTTTCACTCAACGTTTCTTTCGAAGTCCTTTCGTCACTACTTGATGCTGTCGACATTTCATCATTCGATTCACTCCACACTCTTTTTCGATTCAACATTTCTTCAGATTCTCTTTGATCACTAAGCGATTTGGCTTTAGAAAGATAATATTATCTTTCTTCTCCTGAGAGTTGATGGATATCTGCTAAATGGTTCGATAATTTGGCGAGATTCTTCTTACTGCAAATAGGACAATCCCTACGCCTCCGTGGCATTTTATAAACTGCGTTTTATCGTTTATAGTACATACATAAAAAGTGTCCTGCGACAAAACCCTCACATGCTTATAAAATATCAAAGTATTTCCGGCAATAGTAGCCATGGTATTGGTTAGTACGGGACGTCGCAATGCCTAAAAATGCATCACGATATAAGCTGTCAGCTCCCTCGACCTTTTGGATCATAATAAACACTTTTCAAATACTCATCAACTGTTGCTTGGGCCATGTTTTCTTTTTAAATGAAGCAAAGGAATTGTGTATCGGTGTTATAAAATGTAGTTTTCTGATGTCTCTGTTAACTGATCAGTGGGTTCGGTTACTGCTAAAGTTGTAGTTTCTGGTGGGTTTAACTGTTTGTCAATGGGGCCATAGTTTTTAATTGTCTTACTATTGTATCCTATGACGTGACGTTACGACCAAAACTTACATCAAATTTAAACATTTTCTGTCTGTTATGATTTTTGTCTCTTTTGATTTTAGCACTCTTGCTGACAAGTTCCCGTGTTACCTCTTGCAAGCAGACCGAATAAAATGAAGAAAAACAACAAAACGGTATGTTTTAAAATAATTTATTTCTTTGGTTGATTACCATGTGTAGTTATATTTTAATTTACACACGCATAAGAACATAGTCAATTAGATTGTTGATAAATGTTGTTCTCTCGAATTCAGAATACCTCTAAAACCAAGCGAAACATGTCATATCGAATAGTGCCTTGAAGTAATCTCTATGGATCACTGACGGTTCAGGATACTTCAAAATCTTGCAAGCTTCAACGACACCTTTCCACATAGCATCATGGTCTAGCAGTTCAAAAGCTCGCTCAGCATATAGTATATCCAGCGTTCTTCATCATCGAGGGCCTCAATGCGCTTTCGAAACCGTGCCCACAGACTACCGTCAACTTCATCTTGTTTGGCCTGTGCAGCTTCTTCTTCCAATTGTTGAATCTTACGATAGACCATCTCCGTGAACACGAAATCTATCAGTTTCTCAACAGTCAAGGCATCAAAGTCAATTTCACACTCATACATTTGTTTAAACAGGTGTGCCATAATTTCCTTTAGGTTTGTTAGGCGAACTGTTCACAAACACACTCATTAAATAGACTAATGTAATCATTGAGTTCTCGAACGTTTTAAGTGAAATAAGTCGGACAAACCTGTTTTTCAAATGTATGAGCATGAATAAACATGTTTTTTTTATAATACGTCATAATAAATTAACAACGAAGATATACATTGCAATGAAAAGCTTTATTCAAGAAAATATAATATTACAATTGTTCAAGAGTCTCTTTTTTAAGCAACCATCTCTCGTTTGCACAGAACACTGATCGCCAATCATAACAAGTGTACTTCAGTAACTCTAGTCCATTCACCCTTGGTTTGATATCGTTTAAACTGTTCATAAAGTTCTCCATAACTCTTCTTTCAGATATTTTTGATAACGCATCATCAAAGTACATTGACAATCTTTCATCACTTTCCATCATAAGACAAGGATACTGTCTTTGTGATGGATGATCAATGATGCAGCCGTTGCAATTTTCGACAACCAGTTGGTTAATGACTGAGGCAATTTCTTCCGCATAGCACTTTATCAGTCTCTCTTCAATTATTTTCTGACGGTGGCTTAAAAACCTTTCTTTATTACCAATGTCAGTAGGTAGAGTCAAGTTGGATAAACGTTCACGAGCAGACATTTTAAACACGACTTTTCGCTTCAACATTTGAGGTAATACTGGCGCGATTTATACCAAATGTTTCTCAATAGTCTAGACATAATAGACGTGAGAGGTCCCTACTTCACGCCAGAGTTGAACAATAAATTGCAATGCAATGTGGAAAACATGTAGAAAAAATTTACCTTGTATTTATATCCATTAAAAACTGCGTGACGTAAGCACTTCTAAGGTCTATTAGCATAACCTGTTTTACAAGTTCTCTTTCTTTGTTTTAAGGGACAAGTACTCCTTGCAAGCTTCGGTGTGATTCTCATGACGGCTTGTGAAATTTTCGCCAGTCTCCTTAACCGTATATCCGTACGAAGGAGGGTTGCTAAAATACACGGTGGAAAATGAGTAGTCTATCCGGTCCGTATGGCGGCGGAAGTAATTAGTATTCAAAATGGCAGCGGAAGTAAAAGACAAAAATGACGTCATCGATAAGGCATGCGCACCGTGTGTGCACAAAAGTCGGACGTCTGCAAAGACATGTCTTACTGAAATCTGATTGGCTTCCTGTTATCCTGCCAGCACTATAAAACTGGAATATTGAGTTGACGAGAGCACAGTGCATATAACCAAAGAGTAAGGATATTGTTGTAAATCAGTAAACTACACTCAAATTTTGCTTTTTTGATCGATAATTTTGTCTATATTCGTCTACACTTTTTGAACAAAAAAATTACAAAATGTACGAAATGTTCTTCCAAAGCACATGTTTTCTCCACGCGTGGGTCACACGAAGTCCCCACGATTACGTCATTCAGTACATACTCCCGCCTTGATAGACGGGCTAAAGTCTATCAACACAACTCGTAATTCGAACTTCAACACTTAATTAATAACAGCTAAATGTTTTAAATGTTCTCTTGCTTGGCTTCTTCCACCAATGTGATCGGAAATTCAGCTATCTGTTCGTTTGATTTCTCAGACTGTAACTCCATCGGATATAATTTCTGCAGAGGTCTTCTAAGACGCGTTATCTTCCCGGCTTTGTCCATAATTCTCACTACTGCTGCTCGAGTTTTACCGTCTTTTCGCCACTAATGCCATTTGCCAGTTCAATCGTTTAGCATTATCCTCTTGAACCGACACGACATCTCCAACGTTGACGACAGGACCATGCTTTTGACTTGGCTTCCAGTGTTCACGTAATTGGGTTAGATGTTCCGAACTCCATCTCTTCCAAAAATGTTCAAGTACTGTTTTCAGGTATTTGTCTCGCTTAATCGCATCTTTTCCCGTTTGCGTTTCTCCATTATCTTGAGACTCTGATGGTACAGAAAGTATTCGTCGTCCAATGACTAAATGTGAAGGCGTTAGTGGTTCGTCTCGTTCTTGGCTGACGTACGTTAGCGATCGAGAATTTAATACACCTTCTATCTAAATCAATACTGTTAACAACTCTTCGTAAGTTAAACGGGTGTTGCTCAATACTTTCTTTAGGCATCGTTTCACGCACCTGACCATTCTTGCATAGAATCCCCCCCCCCACCAGGAGGATTTTTCAATGATAAAATGCCATTTTATCTTCTTGAGTGCAATGAAATTCCTTAATTCCGGACCTTTAAATGTCTTCCCGTTGTCGGAAATCACGAATGACGGCGTTCCTCTTCTTCCAACAAAGCGTTTGAAGCTTTTAACGAATGACTGGATCGTGTTATCAGGTACCAAATCCACGTGGATTGCTCGACTGCTAGCACAAGTATATAAGGCTATATATGACTTATGCATGTCCTTGGATGGCGAATAAATATCCTTAACATAGAGAGGACCCGCGTAGTCTACTCCAACCCTCGTGAAAGCAAAATCATTACTTAAGCGAAAATTTGGTAAGTCTGGAGCTGCTGGAATTCCATAACTCTTCCCTTCTAATTTCCTACAGGGTGTACATTTCGATATGATTTTCTTGACAACTTGACGTCCCTTTGTGATCCAGAATCTTGATCGTAGTTGCGTCAATGTCTCTCGTTCACCGTTGTGTATCACGTCCTCATGGTACTGCATGACGATCAGTCGCGTGATGTGATGGTCGCTGGGTAAGAGGGTTGGAAACTTGGTATCGTATGGTAAGGGTGATGCTTCGATACGGCCATGACAACGTATTATTTTGTCCGAATCTTCATATAACGATAGCGACTCTTTCACTTTCTTGTAATCTTTCATTTTTGGTAATGAAACTTGTATTTGCCGGATCCACATATTCTCCGCCAGATTTATTTCTTCTGTCGTAATCGGACCTTTAATTGGGTTCGACTTCCGGCGGCGACTTTGTAGATTGCGAGCAAATCTCAATATGTAAGCAGTAATTCGTAGGATTGTTCCAATCTTGCTATATCTAGATGGATCGATTAACTGTTCAAGGTCGAATTCTGGTTTAATTCCAACACTCACTAACATGGCAGTTCGCTTTGGTATATTGGACTTGAGTTCTTCACAGTAATCAGGACTATTCTCAGGTTCCTTGATCGGCAGAACAGGCCACAACTCTTCTGGATTCTGCAAAAAACTTGGTCCATACCACCAGTTTTCATCATTGATTAGCTGCAGAGCCAATGCTCCACGAGATGCTACATCCGCAGGATTAAATTGCGTGGGACAATAACGCCAGGTTTCTGTTGATGTTAACTTCCTTATCTCTGTTACCCTGTTCTGTACCCAAACCTTGTACTCCTTTTCGGTATTTCTAATCCAATGCAAGGCTGTCGTTGAATCAGTCCACATCATCTCTGATTCAATTGTCAATATTTCGCTGATTGCTTCTTTCACACTGGCCAGTAATCGAGCTGCTACTAGACATGATAATAGTTCTAAACGCGGTATTGTTTGGTTTGTCATCGGCGCAACTCGCGTCTTTGTCGCGACGAGGTTGCAATGCACGTCAGATTCGTGCTCACAACGCAAGTACACACACGCTCCGTACGACGATTCCGAGGCGTCACCAAATGCATGTAATTGCACGGACTTAACTTCGTCTAAGAACAATTCTTTGGAATAACATCTATTCAGAAAAATCTCGCCTGCATCCCTCAAACTGTTGATTATTATCTGCCATCTCCGGGTCGTGTCTTCATTCACAATCTCGTCCCAACTCAAGTCCGACTTGCATAATTGTTGAAAAAGTAGTTTGAACATCAGTACAATTGGAGAGATAAGTCCTAAAGGATCGTAGAACTTCGCTGTTGTACTGAGAATAATTCTCTTCGTCACGTTGCTGTGATTTACACAATCTAAGATCTTCGTCAGATCAACCTTAAGTTGATCGGTGGATATGATGTGTTCCAGATCTGACCGAGTACACGAGGGTTAGATTCGGGTATTGGTTGGTTACCATGAATCACCTTCAATGTAGTAGATGTAGAATTATCGGTGTTGATCGATTGCTCCGATTTGGAAAATGTTGAGTTCTTCTGAAGTTCTTCCATTAATTCTTGTGAGTTACTCGTCCATTTCCTCATGTTAAATCATCCGTCTGTTAACCGGGTTTTCACCTTTGTCGAAAGTTGCAAAGCTGTTTTCACATCTCGCGAACCAGACGCAAAATCATCGACATAAAGTGATCGCAAAACTTCGTTCACAAAGTCTGGGTCAACGTTTGCATGCTGAGTAACATGATGTTTTAAAGTGGCGTTCAGAATGAATGGGCTAGACGTAAGTCCAAAAACGACTCTCGTAAATCGATAGGCACTTATAGTACGTATTCCATACAAGGTAAGTGATTGCACAATATGCAAGAGCATATACACGACGCTGAAGAGCATATACACGACGCTGAAGAGCATATACATAACGCTCGAAAATAACAACATGGCGCATACAGAGAGAGGCTCAGCCTTACTCGCCCTTTAGCTCTGATAGTAGATACAGTCCCAGTGAGAGAGAATAACCCTTTTAAAATTGAGAAAAAATATAAGAATATAAGAAAAAAAGTATTCGTGTGTTAAGAAGAAAAAAAAGCATGAAAGAAAAGCACGTAACCGGGCTCGAACCCGAAACAAACAGGGCTAGAGCGCACGACCTAAACCACTGAGCTAATGCGGCGAATTGAAAGTTCACCGTTAAAAACTAAATTTATACTGCTTATGTAACCTATTATATTTGACACGTCGTGTATATGCTGTTCAGCGTCGTGTATATGCTGTTCAGCGTCGTGTATATGCTCTTGCATATTAAGTATATATTAGTCCATATATGGAATACGTACGGTAACTACATATGGTCTTTTCGCTCAACCGCCCCGCCACCACTCCGCCTTTTTTGTACTTTTAAGCGTGCGTATGACGAGAAAAATAAAGCCATGATACTCAGGTTAATCTGTACTGAATGACGTAATCGTGGGGACTTCGTGTGACCCACGCGTGGAGAAAACATGTGCTTTGGAAGAACATTTCGTACATTTTGTAATTTTTTTGTTCAAAGAGTGTAGACGAATATAGACAAAATTATCGATCAAAAAAGCAAAATTTGAGTGTAGTTTACCGATTTACAACATGGTCCTTCGACGAGCCGGATAGTTGGTTCGAATTTCGCGAAAACAAGGTGTCCTTGGACAAGCTAAAGAGAGTGCGAAGAGGCCATCGCGCCTTCGTGACAAAAACAATTCAAAGCGTAAATGAAGTTTGCCTGTCGTACAGTGGATCGTTATTACTTCGCCTGCCGTAGGCGAGGCGGAGTTTTAAATTCGCCCGTTTCTGTTTTTTTTTCTTATTTTTTTTCGGTGTCGCAAGTAGGCGCAGCGCTCATGGGTGATACCGCTGGCACAAGCCGCGTGAGCCGACCTAAACACGGCGTTTAAACTCAATTTCTAGCGGAATATGTCAACAAAACACGCATTTTAACATGTATGCTAGAACATCTAAACCGCAAGAAGGTTTTACGTGCAAAGATTCACATGCAAAATGTTTTAAAACGACAAATTCCACCGCCAAACTTTACCGAGGAGCGATGTATCGCGGGGAAGTTTTGAGAGCGTGCTTCCCATAGACATAGTAGGTCTAGATTGCTGACTCATAGATCGGAGCGTGACCTGTATGATAAATCCAAGATGGCGCGGGAACCGGGCAAAAAACTATAAGACTCTACAGGGAAATCAATGTTTTTCGCGATTTAAAACGTCTCGTTGCTTGGAATCGCTTCGAATCAACATTTTTTGGAAACAACACTTATTGCGGAAGTTTTGAGCACTATTTGTGTAATTTCTGCTGAATTCCTCGAAAAAATCTCGCTCGTGAAATGTGTTGTGAATTGGTCACTTGGTCAGTTCGAGACATTTGTTGTCCAAAATATGTATTTTTGACCGGCTTTGGCCTCTTGGGTGTTATTGTGACCTACAGCTATCCTAAATTAAACATTTACAAAACGATGGAGCAAGATCTTCGCGTACAAATCGATTGTTCGCTTGATTTGTATGGTGTGTGATACCTGATACGTTAGTAATATTTACTACATAGATACGACTTCAAGCCAACGTACTGTTTTCGAACTTCAAAGACGGATAGGTTATCAAGTAAATATTGTCTGAATTATGTAATATGCATTACCAAAATATAATCGAAAACTGGTGCTACAGCTGCTAGTTTCGTTCGTGTGAATCGTGTGTGAAATGTGGGTAGAATTAACTGAACAGTCCACAGTTTAATGACCGAAATTTTTTTATTTGAATTTAAACTATATTTTTACTTTAAAATTAGCATAATGGTAAACTTTGGCATACTTTTGCATACACTGTACATAGAATGCAACATGCACCTGCTTGCTAGCTTGTGCAACATTGGAACAAAGTGTACAAACATGTAAGTATGGTAAAGCAATATTCTAATGCCCACTTGCTATATTCCAATGAACAATTAGTCGTGCTATAAAATCATTAATAATTCATGAAGAAGTCTGCACAAATCATCAGAAAATCTAGGCTAACCTGCCAACTGTGCTTAATATTGATAATGATAAATTGATGATGATAAATTTATCTACTGAGTCTGAGGGTCAACTAAACTGAACCCAGACCACCTGATTAGACTCTAGAAGATTTCTACATTTCTGCGCAAAATTCTCTGGTGAAAAGGATCTTTTATGCGCAAAATAAAACTTTCCAGTCTGGATAGTTTGCACACACTCAACACAAATTTAACCTAATTAAGCCTAATTAAGCGTGAAAGACATTGTATGAAGTGAACGCAAATACCGTTAGAATAATTTTCAAATTGGCAACGTCAAAAAATGTATCATCTTGCTCCATAGATTCATCGACACACTGTGACACTGCATTACAGTATACATGATTGTAAATCAAAATCACACACCACACAAATCAAGCGAATAATCGATTTGTACGCGGACATCTTGCTCCATCGTTTTGTAAATGTTTGATTTAGGATAGCTGTAGGTCACAATAACACCCAAGAGGCCAAAGCCGGTCAAAAATACATATTTTGGACAACAAATGTCTCGAACTGACCAAGTGACCAATTCACAACACACTTCACGAGCGAGATTTTCACGAGGAATTCAACAGAAATTATACAAATTGTGCTCAAAACTTCCGCAATAACTAGCTGTTGGGAAAAAATGTTGATTCGAGGGGATTCCAAGCAACGAGACGTTTTAAATCGCGAAAAACATGGATTTCCCTGTAGGGTCTTATAGTTTTTTGCCCGGTTCCCGCGCCATCTTGGATTTATCATACAGGTCACGCCTACGCAATAGTAATTATACTATGAGTCAGCAATCTAGACCTACTATATCTATGGTGCTTCCGTCATTTTCTGTTGGATTCCTACTTTTAAAGAAATTTAGAAATTTCTACACAAGAGCAGGGTTGGTAGTTTGGCCTATTAGAGGCCAAATAACTCGATTTTGGCTTCTTTTTTTCGTGCTTGGCCTCAAAAAAAAAGTTTGGCTTTTTGGCTACTTTTTGGCCTCTTTCTATTTCAAAGAAATGCTTGGAAAATGTTTCGATCTTAGTTTGATTTTATATGCTTAATCGTCATAATAATGTAGGTATACTAAATGTGATATTAAATGCATTTAGTATTCATGAGGACTTTTAGTATATAAGGATTATTTAGTATTTATGGAATAAATTAGCTGTGATACGCAGTACACTAGACATCGCACTGGTTGTAAAAGAAAAGCTGAGGGTCAATGGGGTCAATATACAAAACTATTAGTAATGAGTTTGCGATAAATTTGGGCTTTTTAGCATTTATATTATTTGGCCGCGTTAGAAAAATTGTAGTTTGGCCTCTTTTGGTAGATTTTGGCCTCTTTTTGTATAGCTATCTGGCTTCAAGCATGCGCAGGACCTACCAACCCTGCACAAGAGTCAAACGCAAATTGTACTAAAATATCTATATACAAAACACAATTTTTAACATGTAATAGTTAACAAAAAGGGACAGGAAGGTTCTTTATTAAAGCATTGCTCCAGAAATGTTTTAAAACGGCAAATTCTGATAGATCCATGATTAAGGAATCAGTCTAGGAAATGTGTTCCTAATTCTAAACACGTTGTGATTGCTTTCCTTGGTTTTCTATTTCTACCTACGTTGAGATGCTAATATTTCGTGCAAAATGATTTATTTGCGTGTAGGATCTCATATAATTATAAAAGGTAAGAGATATTTTACATTCCAATTCCAGAAATACATATGTTCCCAGCAAATTATATCGTGGAGACTTCGGGCAGTGTGCTACAGAGTAGATTTAAATGATGCTATCAGGTTAATATATTGATGTATTGTATACACTTTCAGTAAAATTTTCTTTACTTGCAAAATAAAACAGCTATATGTTGGTGGTATTATGACAAAAGAATCTTGTTTAACATATGTACTGTGAAAGTCTTTAATTTAAATTAAATTCTAAAAAATGCAATCCTACTAGGACTCACGACAATGTGCCTGGCAGGTCACTCAGACATTGATTTTTGGTTATCTTAGTGATTACATAAGATGTGCTAGCAATGTCTTACTGGTAAAATGCCTTGGAAGGTACCCTAATAATAATTGATTTAAAAAGGAATTAGTTGGGCAGAACAGAAATAAGTGAATATACCCCACCCCCAATGAACTCTTTAGTTAGGGACTGGACATTAATTATGGGGGGGGGGTGCAAAATGGGAGAGGGTCAACAATGTCCTGGTCCAGAGGCAACGGTCAAGTCAAACTTGCCAAAACTGACATTAAAACAATTTTCGGGGGATCCCACTCAATGGCATGCATTCTGGGACAGTTTTTCAGCAGCAGTTCATGAAAATGATGATGTATCACAGGTTGACAAATTTAACTATATTTAAGAATTTAATTGAATGGTGCAGCAGCATCAGCGATAGAAGGATTTTCACTGACAAAAGAGAACTATGAGGCTGCAATTCAGGTCCGAGTCATGTGAATCTGTACAGCGAGGGCCTGACCACCGAAACGTCTGCACTTTATCACACCGAACTGAGTTCGGTGGAAGTTAACGCACAAAGTTAGGCTATATGTCAGTCAAGAAAAAAAAAATTTTCCTAACTCTATTTTCCGCAACTTGCTGCAGCTGTCTTTATTAGCTAGCGAATGCTCCCACTGCAAGACTGATGCTCTCATATATCCAGCTCAGCAGGAGGGTCACTCAGACCCAGATCGCGCGCTGGTTCCTAACATATTAACCTTGGTTGCTATGTAACCTCATTTAATATCCGTCGTCACCATACTTACCCGTGTGATGGTTAGGTGCAGATGCGGTCAGTTAAAGTCTGGCATTTGTGTTACTTGGATTCAGGTCCGAGTCATGTGAATCTGTACAGCGAGGGCCTGACCACCAAAGTGATATTCCTCTGAAATTCACCACTCCAAGTAACTCACTCCCCGTCCGTTCTAACCACCTCCACACGGCAACTTTAAATCAATAGCGTAACAAATAACATCAGCGGAACAGACCAA
Source organism: Muricea muricata (assembly GCA_963855995.1). Lineage (NCBI taxonomy): Eukaryota > Metazoa > Cnidaria > Anthozoa > Malacalcyonacea > Plexauridae > Muricea > Muricea muricata. The sequence goes on from OY979717.1 coordinate 62,066,775, forward strand.
AACTAATTGCTGAGCTGTCACCACAATAAATTTAGCACAGAAACTACACTCGATTGCTCACGCTAGGCTGTCATTCAAAAGGGACCACACCCAATTGCTAAGTTGTCGCCACATTAACTCAAATTATTGTGTCAAGCCATATGGATGCCTTACTGAAGTTAACTGCTGTGACTGATATTAATGACTTGCATGGAATACGTGGTCTATATGATAAAATTGAAACCCATGTGAGAAGTCTGGAAAACTTGGGTACCTCGTCAGAATCCTACGGTAGACTATTGATCCCTGTTATTGTCAACAAACTGCCTGACGAATTGCAACTTGTTATTAGTCGGAAGTTAGAGAAAGGCAAATGGGACGTAGAACAGTTTATGAAAGAGTTCAAAACAGAATTAGAAGCAAGGGAGAGATGTTGCATGATTAATAATTCACATTCCACAGTGAAAAAGGACGGAGCTAGTTGGAATAAGGGTAAATTGCCATATACTTCCTCTACCTTGTATGCTGGTAAAGACCGACTTTACATCCCTACCTGTGTGTATTGTAATCAACAACATTCAGCCCTTAAATGCAATGTTGTCACCAAACCCAATGCCCGTCGTGCCATTTTAAAAAGGAAAGGGATTAATGCTTTTCATGTTTAAAATCAGGTCATCTAGCTAAAAATTGCCCATCGAAATTCAACTGTCACAAGTGCAACAAGCGACACCATACTTCAATCTGTGAAGAAGAAAACAACCCCAAGGGGCCCACTGAGACTAAGAACGCTGGAACTTCAACTATGTGTGTGAACAGTACGTGTTATTGCAAACAGCACAAGCTTATGTTGGCCAACCAGGTTCTGGGCATGAAGTTAAAGCAAGAATTGTATTCGACTCCTGCAGTCAACGTACCTATGTCACACAGCGTTTAAAGGACAGACGTCCAGTTGCAAGTGATACACTGAAGATTACAGCATTCGGAGATGCAGAACCAGCCCAAAGTGAGTACGAGCAAGTACAGTTTTCCATAAAAGCAATTGATGGGATGGAACTTTATGCAAAAGGATATGTTGTCCCAACCATCTGTAATCCCATATGTAGTCAAACCATTGACGCAGCTGTTGAGAAGTATCCACATCTTCAAGGCTTGTGCCTGGCTGAGAAATCTTATTCCACCAATGAAATCGAGGTTGATGTTCTTCTGGGAGCCGATTATTATTGGAACTTCGTCACCAACATTATTAGAAAAGGACGTAGTCCTGGACCAGTGGCCATCTGGACTAAGCTTGGATGGGTTCTATCTGGGCCTGTCATTACTAGCAGCTCTGACAACCATGATCGTACGACTGTGAATTTGAGTTCTACCCACGTCTTACGAGTTGAAACCTCCACCATACAACCAGAGAGTGCACCAAAGCTGAACGACAAACTCGCAAGATTTTGGTATCTGGAAACATTAGGGATTAAAGAACAAGAACCATCCGTGTATGACAAGTTCACGCAAGAAGTGAAGTTCAGTGGTAACCGGTACGAAGCCAAACTGCCTTTCAAGGAAGAGCACCCCCTCATTCCTGATAACTATACTGTCTGTGTTAAGCGACTGGGATCCTTGATTAACCGGCTTCGAGCATCACCAACCATTTTACAAGAATATCACAATGTAATTGAAGATCAAATTAAAAATGGAGTCGTTGAGCCAGTCTGATGTAAAATCTCCCGGACAGGTTCATTGTTTGCCACATAAGGAAGTCGTGAGGAATGACAAAGACACGACCAAACTCAGAGTCGTTTACGATGCATCAGCAAAGAACAATGGACCGAGCTTAAATGACTGCATTTACGCTGGCCCTCTTCTAACCCCATTGATATTCAATATCCTCATTCGATTTCGCATTCATCCTGTTGCTGTGACGGCGGACATAGAAAAAGCTTTCTTAAACGTCGCAATTTCGCCTGAACATCGTGATTATCTGAGATTTCTGTGGATGAATGATCCATCGAGTGAAGCCCTCCCATATTCAAGTGCTACGATTTACGCATATGTAGTTACCGTACGTATTCCATATATGGACTAATATATACTTAATATGCAAGAGCATATACACGACGCTGAACAGCATACACACGACGCTGAAGAGCATATACACGACGTGTCAAATATAATAGGTTACATAAGCAGTATAAATTTAGTTTTTAACGGTGAACTTTCGATTCGCCGCATTAGCTCAGTGGTTTAGGTCGTGCGCTGTAGCCCTGTTTGTTTCGGGTTCGAGCCCGGTTACGTGCTTTTCTTTCATGCTTTTTTTTTCTTCTTAACACACGAATACTTTTTTTCTTATATTCTTATATTTTTTCTCAATTTTAAAAGGGTTATTCTCCCTCACTGGGACTGTATCTACTTCACCAAATTTAGCTAAAGCGCGAGCCCGAAGGGCGAGTAAGGCTGAGCCTCTCTCTGTATGCGCCATGTTGTTATTTTCGAGCGTTATGTATATGCTCTTCAGCGTCGTGTATATGCTCTTCAGCGTCGTGTATATGCTCTTGCATATTGTGCAATCACTTACCTTGTATGGAATACGTACTATAAGTGCCTATCGAAATCTCGCAGTCAACATCAGGTTCAGTACTGCACCAACAGCAGCTGTGAGTCTTGTGTGTTACGGCGAATTCGAAAATACCATTCATATCGATTCTGAAAGAAACGTCATCTACGACTAATCTGATTCGAAGACATGAACACCGCTCAAATCGCGTATGCGTTAGAACACGATCCTAAAACAAGCAAAAAGTTTTGCGGTGTGTTTCCGAGCGACAAACTTCCCCAGACGATCGACAAGTACCCGTGCGGGGTTGTCGTCAACACCGACCCAAGCACAAAACCAGGGACGCCCTGGATTGGTATATTCTTAACGTCTCCGCGAAATGGTGATTGGTTTGACTCTTATGGCAAACCGCCGGAATTCTACGGACCTGTTTTTACGGAGATTATGAACAAGCATTGTAACGAGTGGGAGTGGAACGACCGCAAACTGCAAAGCGATTAGTCCGACGTATGCGGACACTATTGTATATTCTACTTGGGCCATAGAGCGCGCGGATATAGCATGAAGAAAATTGTACAATTATTTGGTAACGATACCGTGTTAAATGATTCCAAAGTGTTATGGTTTGTTAAGGCTCATTTTAGAGCCGCGTTAAAACAACCTGTTGCTGTCTTTGTCCAGTGTTGTAAGAAGTTGATTGAATAAATATTGTTGTAAAATGCGTGCGTGTGTGTTCTGATTTAACCCAAATAACACATATACGTTTAAAAACATTTATTGAATAACAATACGTTTTACAAAATATGGTTTTTTGTTGAGTTGTTTCCACCGATTCTGGTTTCTCACCAAATCTTTAGGCACGTTCAGCTTGGATAATGCCTGGAAAAATTCCTTTGCACCTGTTGGATTAAAATCCTTTCTAAATCTCATAGCATCGCTGACCAAATCCGAGATGTTCGAACCCGGAATGGTTTCACCCTCAATTTTCACTTGCCCCGTTTTATCCCATGTAATTATATTAGGTTTTGCTTTTGCTTTTTTTGCGACTACACACGAAGTTGTAAAAAAAGGAGAAAACAGCCAAGCACAATCACTACTTGATGAAATCAATGATTGGTCAATTGCAAATAAATTTCAGCTGCGTCCTCAAAAATGTAAAGAACTGCGGATTTCCTTTACCCGTGATGATGTAAGTCATGATGATGTATTAATCGATCAATCTACCTTAAACATCGTAGAATCAGTTAGAATTCTTGGAGTTACTATCCAGAATAACTTGAAATGGAACTTGCATATTAAGGATACGGTTAAGAAAGCCTCTAAAAGGTTATACTTTTTGAAGCAGTTGAAGCGTGCAAAATTATCAACAGAAGAGTTAGTTAAATTTTATGTTACATGCATTCAATCTGTTATTATATTTCGAACACAGAAGTTTCGATATAACAATGCTTTATTCCACATCAAACGCTCTACACAGCTGATGAAAGGACTAGGTTCTAATCTATGCAGAAAAATCAAGTAGCCTCGACTTGATAATCAGTTCTTCATCAGCTCGCTCCACACAGCAGACAAGTTTTTACAAGCGGGGAAAAAAACTAAGAGTTTTTTTTTTTGGACATATGTGCTATGGATTATGGAAAATGCCCTGTTTTAAACGGTTCTTGGCGAGGAAAACGTAGCTTTATTATCACGTACAGTGATTATAAATAATGTCCGCGACAAGTCGCAAGGAAAAAATCCGGTTTGCACGGCAAAACCGAGGAAAAATCATGACGCTTTGGCGTCGGGGTATAAGAGCTACCCACTGAAATTATTGTATTTTACAAGGACTATGCCATGGAAAATGTGTTATGGCCAAGGAAGTGCAAAGATAATGAATATCCGCAATTTTTTCCGACGAATAATCTGCTTACGTTTTACCAAAAGAAAAAAAAAACAACTAAAAAACAAACGAGTTAATACACAAAACGTATTATAATATACTAAATATACGAAAGCTATGGCTTTCAAAAAACCGAATCCGTTTTGGATGAGCTCAGGGCCGATAGCTTGATGCGGTGGCCCGTTAGGGACACGCATGTTCCGTAGAAAAACACATTCGTTCTGTGAAATTAAAGTTGCTTTCTTTAATAACAGAGCTTTTCTGTATAAATGCGCTGTATTTCCTTAGAAAATGTAGGCGAGTTACGTAGAAATGTTCACGCTTTCCATACAAATGAAGACGCCTTCCATACAAATTTTATACATACCTTCCGTATAAATGTAGACGCCTTCCGTAGAAATCTGAAACTTATGCGCGCGCATAGTCCGCCACCTCCGGCTGATATATATATATATCATATTACATATCGCATGTATGACTGTGTTTTGGTTGAGATGTTTTGTCAAAATTGTGGCACAAAGCTTTTTGATACGGGAAAATTTGCCACAACTGTGGTGTAAAACAAGGTATGTATTCGCTGCATAAAAGTTATATATTTATATATTCATGTTGCGGCAAAATATTATCTCATATATTCATGTATACGGGCATTTCACATGTGATGTTATTGAATACTGATCAGGGGCCGGTTGTTTGAAGCCCTTTGGCACGGCGTATCGGTCAAAATTAGAATTTTTCAGTGTGAGAACTGAGAACTGTCACTAATGTATACAACAACATATAGTACGTGTTAGGTCCTTCACGACTACGAGATAAATGGGATATCAACTCCGATTTTGGGAGTGTACAGTCCCCCGAATGACTCTAGTAATAATCAGTTTATATTATTTGAAATTTGAAACTCTCATTGGCTAAAAGCCATGGGTTGATACAATAACTTTATATTAAATATCAACAAAAGAAAATTCTTGCAGCTCATGCCCGCATACATGGATATATAATGAGGTAATATTTTGCCCCAACGTGAATAAATAAATATATAACTTTTATACAGCGAATAAATACCTTGTTTTACACCACATGCAGTTGTGGCAAAATTTTCCCGTATCAAAAAGCTTTGTGCCACAATTTTGACAAAACATCTCAACCAAAACACAGTCATACATGCGATACGTAATATGATATATATCAGCCACAGGTGACGGACTATGCGCGCGCATAAGTTTCAGATTTCTACGGAAGGCGTCTACATTTATACGGAAGGCATGTATAAAATTTGTATGGAAGGCGTCTTCATTTATACGGAAGGCGTCCACATTTGTATGGAAAGCGTGAACATTTCTACGGAACTCGCCTACATTCTCTAAGGAAACACAGCACATTTACACAGAAAAGCTCTGTTATTAAAGAAAGCAACTTTAATTTCACAAAACGAATGTGTTTTTCTACGGAACATGCGTGTCCCTAACAGGCCACCGTAGGCTTGAGGATCCCTGGCGTTGTTCAATCCCACAGGAATTAAATCATGAATGCTTTCGTGCATATAACGACGCTACGAACATAGCGAGGGTTCTTTGTCTAATGTCGCGTATCAGAAATCGGCCGAAACATCTTCCAGCCAAAATCAATGTTGTGTATACAAAACCCTATTGCGAAGTTTTTTCCTGTCTAAATTTGCACGGTTACTGGTATCTGCAACGTAACCACAAACTGATAAAGTGTTAAAGGTTTGCAAAGCGCTAACCAAAACCTCGATCTAAACCAAAACGATGGGCGATAATAAAGTGCACGGCCTGTATAATAATGTTTCAGCACTGTTTGTCTTTGGGTCGACATATTCGCCTCGCTGGAAAAACGCTCGACTAGTTGTCTCACGGTTGCTAATACTTTTAGCCGTGTCTTGTCAAAACTTTAATGCGTATTTATAAGCGATATAAAAGACAAGCGACCCTTTCACTCGAAAAAATTTATAGCCGAAGCTAGCTAAATTTTCCCCCGTACTTTTCCAGTGTTCTTTTTCCAGTGTTTACTTCACTCTGTTCACGTTAACTGTTCACGTGCTCGTTTCAATAATTTAGGTCATTTTAGGCAAGTGTTCAGGTAAGTACTGGTTTGTCAACAATGTAAATTGCTATGCCGGTTGCGACCGCATTTAACCATTCTGCAGTAAAATCTGGGCAGCATACAAGAAGACAAACAAAAAAAAAAACGAATGAAAAGTACCACTCACAAAAGCAGAACATTTCTTGGTGGCGTGTTGAAGGCCATATTGGCTGTCGCTAACACAAATCAATACAACAATTTAATGCTGTCATTCACTTTATCATAGTGGTACTTCATTGACAGCTTCACAACGCTACCAAGATTGAGAATTACACGTTCATGCAACGCGACAAACTGGAGAAAATTCGTCTTTTTCCACTAATTCCCTATCTGCTGCCCGTTGTTCGTCCTTGATTGGTTAATGTGCATGGCATTTTTAAGCACAAAAAAAAGAGACGAGAACAGGATAAGCAGAATAGTTCGATCTCTACCATAACAAATCTAATGTCGATAACAGTTGTGTACGTCGTTCATGGTTGTATGGGTTAGGAAAGCCGTACTAGTTTGTTTTGTGCCCCCAACTTTTTTTTTGGGGGGGGGAGCTTCCCTCATAAAACGGAGATTTATTTGCTAGTATGAGAAGGAAAGATTGAGAGCGAGAGAGAAAACGACATGTACAGTAGAGTGTGAAAGGAATCTTTCATGCTACCATTGCGAGGCGCTACCAGTTACGCCTAGATGGAATTTGCACCCTCCAGACACATTGTGACTTATACGATAGTATACAAATCAATCATTCGACACTTTTATGTGCTTCTCTGCAGTATTGTAAAAGCGCGTTTACAATTAACTACCGCATGTTCTGTATATTTAGTTCATGGACTACCCCGAAGTCAACTAAAAGTAACGCAAGTCTAAGATGCCAGTAACATGCGTTCCAGACGCTCGTCTCGAATTAGTTTGCAAAATTTTGTGTACTTCCAAAATGTTATATAGGCTACCAATGCTCATGCATAAAAAAAAACAAACAAAAAAACAAACAAACCCCAAAACAACCCAACATACGTCTTCAGTGAACAAGTTGGCTATAGCCGGAGTAATATTAGCAGCCCGAATGTTAGAGATGTCTGCTCCAATCGCAAAGTAATTAGCCATGCTTATAGCCAGTTCGGCACGCAACAAAGTCCATATGCAACGGGGTTTAACCAACAGTCTCCGGCTTATCGGCTTTGACTATTTTCAGCCAGAACTAGCTGTTGCCCATGCTCTTTATGATAACAGCCACTATAGTCTACATTTCTGCAGTATCACTCTGGTATTGACCCGTTTTGGTTTGTTAACATGGCAATGGTTCGCACTTTCTCGTGATTCCAATCATTCAACTTGTTCATAGTCACAAGGGAAAACCGCAGTTTAGCTTCTCATTTATCGTTCGATCAGCATGTCGCAAAACTGATAGCTGCCAGGGAGAAACAAGCACGTGCATGGTCTCACCTGGGCTTACTCTTCATTGCGAGTTAATTACGTCGGCTCAGCACGTAGCTCAGACTGACGAAACCTTATTTGGTTAGAACTCAACCATGCAGCATACTCGATGTACATTTATTTGTATTTAACCCGGGTATTTGCACATATGGTATACCATTATACGGTTAATTGTGAGGCAGTCCAGAAACGTAAAATATAATTTTGCAATATAGGGTCATCGTTTGTCAGCCCTGAGCTTGAGTGGCAAGCCAAGAGGCAAGCTGGCAATATTTTGCGTAACATTCATATTTGCGTCCTGCCATGTTTGTCCAAGTTTCCCAATTAGCGAGCACGTGTTTCCACTTGCGTCAAAACCGTCAAAGTGGTCTATTCGCCTGCTCACACATTTCTTACGCACACCCTATGCAAGAATAGAGGTAGAAATCCAGTATTTACTCGGGTTCTAGTATCCAATTGTTTCATTCCCATTCTTTTCATGCATCGGACATTTCGCCTTTTCGAGAACAACGTGAGGGTAGAATATATAATTAGCAATTCGGCACCGAGAGTTTGGCACCAAGAGTTCTGTTATTTTGTTGGTGACTGCAATAAGCTTTTCAGCAACACATCGACTGAGCTAATCAACGTCGAAAAAGAAAGGAGTTCAAGCTCCTGCCTCCCGTCTACTATATACTTTGGTCTAGTCGGTGCACTCTCTCCAACTGCAATTCCTCTATATATTTCTTGTTAAACTTTCCTTTTCATGCAAGGGACATGCATTAACAGCATTCGCAGAATTGCATATGCCGACCTTAATATATCTTTAGCTTATGGTGGTATAGTTTTTTGGCAGAGCATCCTAGATGTTTTACTGCGCGTTCTATATAAGCTTTCAGTTACCCACATCTTCTCGTTATGTATGCAAGAACGACGGTATTCGTAATAATTCTGATGTGGATTGTGCCTAATCATGAGTGCCATTGATGGCATTCTTGTTCCTTGCCTGTGTGCGCAATTGTTACTGTTACTCCATGATACTGTTATACCTTAATTAGCTTTAAGAATTTCTTCCAGTTCAGTAGTTCTACCATGTGGAGATGCTATATCATAGAGAGGATCCGTTTTGTCCAGCTAATCATTCGCTTTAATTGAGCTTTTAGAATTTAGAATTCAGATTTGTGTTTGTGAGATTTTGGTATTGGCTTTAAACAAGCATTGTTATATCGAAACTTCTGTGTTCGAAATATAATTGAGGATTTTGCAAGGGCGCGTAGCGCCCGAAGTAAAGTCAAGATTATATGAGAACACAGAAGAGAGATATAACAATCCCACCCTCCACGCCCCTGTAGTTTTAGGTTTTTCTCAAGTGAAGTATATACAAGAAGAACGGGAATGGCAAGTAAAAGACGAAGAGGAATGACAAGTAACAAATCAAATTTTGTACAGATGAATACCCAGTCTAGAGACTAGAAGCTGGCCTGGAAAGGAGGATTAATATGAACTTTATTACGAGCTTTAACGTGGAGATTGTATTCTGTTAACGATAGTGTCCGCTCGCTGATTCGGACTGGTTATCAGGTCGAGGCTACTTGATTTTCTGCATAGATTAGAGCCTAGTCCTTTCATCAGCTGTGTAGAGCGTTTGATGTGGAATAAAGTCATATAATCTTGACTTTACTTTGGGCGCTACGCGCCCTTGCAAAATACTCAATTCTTTATTCATGTCAAGTCTATCACTACAGTATTCCGGAATACCTGAGCAAATCACTCGAACGTGTACAAAGGAGAGCTTTGCGTATAATACATGGATACGACTATTCTTATAAGAAATTATTAAGTCAGTCAAAACTCACAGCCCTCTCGGAACGAAGATCGGACCTGTGCAGTAAATTTTTCGATAAGATTGTGTCTGACCCTTAAAACAATTTGTATAAATTACTTCCGTTTAACGAAGATAGTCATTCTTATGATTTATGAAGGAAAGAACGTTTTCATCCACCCAAGTGTGCAACGAATAGACACCAAAAAAATTTTATCGTATCGGCATCACAAGAATTTGATACAAATTTAAAAACTATATAGATGTAAATCTTTATGATATTAAAACGTTTAATATTATTAGTTAGAAGAACTCTTTAATTTGGCAGTTTTTAGTTACTTTTACTGTTAAAAGGTAAATCTCTGCAATTCAGTAAATGCTTTAGATGAGATTATTTTTAATCCATCCATCCATGCATCCATCCATCCATCCATCCACCCATCCACCCATCCACCCATCCACCCATCCACCCACCCACCCACCCACCCACCCACCCACCCACCCACCCACCCACCCACCCACCCACCCACCCACCCACCCACCCACCCACCCACCCACCCACCCACCCACCCACCCACCCACCCACCCATCCACCCATCCACCCATCCACCCATCCACCCATCCACCGATCCACCCACCCACCCATCCACCCATCCACCCACCCACCCACCCACCCATCCACCCACCCACCCACCCATCCATCCATCGGCGAGTAAGCTGAGCCTCTCTCTGTATGCGCCATGTTGTTATTTTCGAGCGTCATGTATATTCTCTTCAGCGTCGTGTATATGCTCTTCAGCGTCGTGTATATGCTCTTCAGCGTCGTGTATATGCTCTTGCATATTGTGCAATCACTTACCTTATATGGAATACGTACTATAAGTGCCTATCCATCAGTTACATCTTGCCGTTGACAAATGTTTGTTGTATTGTTGACAACACATTTTACTTTCAGCTGTAATTTAGCGTCTTGAAGATACTTTCTTCTTTGGTCAATACCTCCACAATTGAGAACAGGACAATCGTGCTTAGCCATGCCTGCGATTCAAATGAATTGTTTCCCGTTCTAATTTATATCCAATTTATATGATCGCTAGAGTATTTCACTTAATTAATAGTCAATCAGATCTCAAGACGCGGTCGCGAGACCATTTCATTTTATAGGATAACTGGAAGCCAATCAGATTTCAGTACGCTATGCTTTCGCAGACGTCCGACCTTTGTGCGCACACCGTACGCACGCCTTATCCATGACGTCAGCATTCCGCCGCCATTTTGAATACTAATACTTCCGACCCTATACGTGCGGGGTAATCTACTAAAATGGCTCGAACGGGTCTTCGTCTTCTTTTTTATCTCTCCACTCAAAATAGCCGCACGAATCGTCTTTACCTTTCAAACAGGTATAAAATAAACGACCATAATTAGCGCCCTCTTTCTTGACCTTTCTCGTTGAACTGCATTGCACGCCATGGTAGCACTGTGGTCTAATAACATCACCCCATTGCCAAAACGAGCACGGCTTTTCTTTATCCGAGCAAACGAAGAATGGTCGGCCAAAACTAGGTTTAAAAATGTCTTTCACGACTAACATTTTAGTTAGCTTCTTGTGCTAGCCCGTGACATTTTGGCTGAGGAGTGTTTGAAGTTCTCCACATAGCTATAGCATTATGAAAATAACTACAGTCATTCTGTGGACAGAAGAAATTACAACTAGCCTTTTGCCCACAGTAAAAAAAATACACCATTTGTAGTTTTGGAAGACGATGCAGGCTCACCATGTAAGCATTCCATTTTTTTCTCAATGGTGTGTTTGAAAAAATACATCTCTTTTATAGTATCACATTGAAAAACCTGTTAAACATGTTTTTTTCTAGCTTATGACATATTTCCTGTTAAAATGACATATTTCCGCTCAATATGACACATTTCCGGTCAACATGCGCGCGCACTGGTTCCACGCGGTCGATCTGGGAACTAGAATCTAGGGGTAAGAGCTCCTGAAAAAATGCTGACTAAGTGTCATATAGCTGTAACTATTCTGAAATGGGCCGGTCATGGTGATGAAGTACTCCAATATAAAAGAACTATTACATAGCATTACTTGTATGTAATCATAGACTCGTATACAGTAACCAGCGGAGTGCATATAGGCCCGCTTGTAAGCTGAATGCCACTGGGATTAAGATCCCCATCAGGCAATGGTAGAGGGGTTAAGACCCCACCTAACATTAACCTGTCCAAGGGGTTAAGATCCCTTGGACAGTCCCTAGAATTTGAACAAGGGGTTAAGATCCCCTCTAACATAACATTAACATGCCCAAGGGGTTAAGATCCCCTTGGACAGTCCTTTGAACTATTTACACAGATTATAGTAACATTAAAGATGTGAGTTTATAGCTGAACGTGATTATGAGAGCACTTCAACCCATAACCATATATATTTACTAACCGTACAACTAACTTACAGCCTGATAAAATACTATTATTATGTTAACCCAGTTCCATTTTAGTAACTTGTTGGCACATCTTTAATTGTGTCCTTAAATAACATTCATATTCTTCTTGGTGTCCGTGCAGTCCGGTGCATATCACCATCACCTTCTGATGTGACGCGGTGGGTCAGTGGGAAAATTATTGTTGCAGCTCCGACCTCTTGAGAGCTTTTACACAAATTAAAGATATGGCTAGCGAGCATGCATTGTTATCCTTACAAATGGACGGTTTTTATTGGCCGATCAGATCTCGCCGTATTATTCAGAATCCTCATTGGTTATTTAAGACAACCTGGCATGATGTTTGCGTGCCCACGGCATGCATAGAGCGTGATTATTGAGCTGATGTAACAGAAACATGAGAACTTAGCACAGCCAATATGACTACGTGAAAAATATTCGAGGGAGTTCCCTGCAATCATTCGTATTGCTCCATTAACTTTAATTCATAATTTGGGTATTATAAATTGGCTATCATAAAATAAACTATTCCCTCCCGCCCAACCAAGTCCACTTTGAGCGCATTTCAAGATGCAAGGATTATTCCACGGAATTGGGGCTAGCGACCAATAGGATTACAAGAATGTAAAAAATGTGGCGTGATATAATGAATTATTCAAGTCGCGTAATGCGTGGCCTTGTTCGAGTGATAATTACTTATTAATCCTGATGCCATATACTTGTTGATCATCGAGCATATGCTGGCAAGAACTTCGTGTTAGTCTTCTCAGGTACAATTCTATAGTTTTAGTATTGTAGAACGTGTAATTGTATTGTCTACTGATAGTGGTTTTTTTAAGGTTTAGCTTAAGCTGCCCATTTAACGAATAAAATATACGTTTAAAGAACTTAGTGGCTAAAGAGATGCCGACAAAACATTTAATATTGGCGGGTGGTCAAGACATGTTCACAAGGCTGAATTACATTATGTCGAAGATAGTGCCGGGAAAATTGATAAAGTCTACTTTTTAGGCGTGTAATCTAACCTTTTACGTTACCAAACTAACTGAAGTATTTTAATGCTGCACATAATTGCGCAATGCCATGTGTAAATGCCCTGTATGAGACATCGTACTATTCGCGCAGCCCAGCAGGCAATGTACGTGTAACAATAGCAACATCGGCTTTAAATACATTAGATGGGGCTGTAAATTGTACTAAATGTATAAAGACCGTACGAATTTGCGACTGATAGACCCTACTACCAACTTAAGAGTTACGATAGATTCCTTTGCTCAGACAATCTACTGTTTTGCCTTCCGTATAAGCATTTATCAGAAGATTCGAGAAATTGTGAGTTGCATTAAACTATTAACGAGAATAGTATATAGAATAAGAAGCTGGGGAATCAACTTTGGTCGTTCATCTTGATCGACCCACAAGAATTCCGGCATGCAGCGTGCAGGCTAAACATGCAATGCACAAGATCTCAAGGCTGACAACAAAGCGAAAGAAAAATGCAAATGCGGAGTTGTAAGTATGACATGACAATAATGACAATCTCTTATTAAAGGATATGAAGCAAAATATTGTCTAATTTTGTTTGAACTGAGGAAATGTTGGACTTATAAATTTGAACAGTGCCTTGCACTAAAGGGACGGATACCAGGCACAGCAAAGCCTTGTACTGAAGGGACAACCAGACACGGCTCAATAACATAGACGCTGAACTTTGATCTATTTTAATGACATGAATGCTAAGTTGCACGTTTCCGTTTTATTTGGTAAATTTTCATTTCCTCGATGTTTAGTTCCCGATGTTTTGTATTTTATTAAAATTAGGCTATTAGGGATGTTGGGACTAACTAATGCAACAACACAGTGGCATATTGGGAAAGCCACGTAGGAGTAGTCCCAGTACTTCTTACAGCTGAAGAATAAATGTAATTTGCAACAGTGTTCGTATTACTGTATTACAGTCAGTCAGTACATAGAAAATTTAGAAGGATGTGCGATCAATTGTTATGAAAGCTCCAATGTATGCTGCAGTATCTTGTATGGAATTATTTTGATCAAACGCCACCTGAAAGCGTTAATTACTTAGTTAATCATTTGACATGAGCACCAGATTCAGTGCATGTAAACAAATATTTGGACTTGTCTAGGAGTTTATTCACACTTTTGCTCCAATTTCCTCCAACAATACCATGATGGCCCATGGGTATTATTATCGTATTCAGTATTCTTACTGCATAATTTTTAAATATTCAAGTTATTTATTTTCAATGGCTCAGAATCTTTGTGTTTGACGTTTGGGGAAGTTTTACTGCTCCTTTTCGGGACATCAATACATGTCTTCGATTGGCCTTGAAATAAAATATCAAATAGTATATAAATGATGAGAATTACCGAATTTTATCATATGACAAAATTTAATGTCAAATGAAGTCACAAATAGCATGCCAAATTAGGAACACACTCGTGATAGCGTTGGATAATCCGCTTTCATATTTAGTGTCTTGTTTTTATGATCCTAAGTTTGTTACGTTATTGCTTGAACCGTGAGATTTGCCGGCCTCTTGTGTGCAATAGCCACGTGGAGATAAGTGGCGGTTCACATAATGATTATGTTATATTGGTCCCGCGCGTGCACAGCGAAAGGCGTAACTAGTGATTACAAATGCTGTCTATGAACCTGCCTTGGCTTGTCAGTGACAAATGTTTCTTTCGCAACATTCTCTATCAACAGCAATTAAAACGCAAACCGAACGAAACACGATTTTTATAAGCACAAGATCTCGAGTAGTGAGTAATATTTATTTCTGTATAGGATTTCTATGATGCAGAACACGAAAATACTGCCAAAAATCGTCTGGAATAGCCATATGGCATATATCAATTAGGTTTAACCCTTAGAAGCAATAAAATATATTTAAACTCACAACAATACTTGAACGTGACATTTGCATGACTAAAGTTTATCTGAGTTTTGGTTTTTATCCTCTCAGTATCGGCGTTAGTCACCACAAATCATAACTGATTTACGGTTTGATGATGACTCATGTGGGTGCCATGCAATTCCCCTATTAAATATAACCAACTCACCAACTAGTATACAAATAATGTGTAATAACGAGGCGATATATAGCCGAGTTGAATAGAACAATCAATCTTTTACCTCATGAAAATATTCTTACTACTGCACGAATAAAAATATTCATTATTTGTTTTATATAATACCAGACTATTGTTTTTCAAAACCAATTTTTTCGACATTTAAAACAACACGCATTTGAGTCGTATTTTAGTATTTGGATTATTTCGCATTCATCTTAAGACCGAAATCAGCCTAAAGTAAACTACGAAGACCGTACGAAGAGCTTTTCGACGGATGGGAATTGGGAGAGTGGAATGGAAAAAACTATTGCACTCCTAGGAGTGCAATGGTACGTTTTCCATTGCACTCTTGGAAAATAAAACTTTCTATTTAATATCACGTGACCATAATCAACCAATTAAACGACCAGAATTTAATGAGGTAGTATATAATTTCTTTTGTTTGTCTAATCATGAGAAGGACTGGGATCAATGAAATCGTGATTATACAGACAAAGAACGAAGTTGGTGAGTTAATAAATTACAGACACTGCGAATAAATACATTAGTTCGAACTGTCCAAAAAGAGAATATCGCACCGAAAATGTTAGCAAAAACCAATTGTGAGAACTGGCTTTAAAAGTTACCTGCGAGATCGTACTTATAGTTAGAGCATTGTTTGACCCCGTCTTTGTTGCCTTGTCAATTTAATTTGAAAAAAACTTTCAATGCGACAATACATAAAATAAGTTTAATTTGAGCAAAATCGATCAATACATGAATACCCTTCTTCACTGAGTTTACGGCGTTTCTGCCAAATAAAAAGGTGCTATAATTATAAAACAATGTCTTTTACGTATAGGAACAACGGCAAAATGTTGCTTGAACTACTAATATGGACGATCGTCATTGCATCAGCAATAATCTTGTTCCTATGGATACTTATCACGCCACCAGAAGTTAAGATAGTTAGAAAAGCTCCAGAAAACGAAGATTTGTACGCTAAGAGTCGTTTTATCCCTTCCAAAGTCCCAAAAGATGCGGATGTCATTATTATTGGTTCAGGCATGGGTGGAGGAGCGGCCGCCTCAATTCTCAGTAAATATGGCAAAAAAGTTCTGGTGTTGGAACATCATGATAAGTTAGGCGGATGTACGCATACATTCTCTTGGTCTCGACAAAACATGTACGAAGAGGGTCATACTACGTGTGAATTTGATACAGGTACGTTCAAAAGATGTTGAACATACATGTAAAGGGAAATTCCATGAAATCAACCTCATTGAAGTCCTCCATAAAGACATATTTTTTTGGTAACAAAAATTTTCACGATTTTCCAAATACTCGTTTGAGTATATATCATATCACATCGTAAAATCAAATAAATTCAGAGTTTTTCTTCATAAATATAAAGTTCAAGCATATGTTTTTTTTAATTAGAGTACTCAAAAAAAAATTACCCTAATGTGTAAACTATTTTGTGTTGGTTTACATCACTTGCATTTGGAATTTGAGCACTTACACTTACTTGATCGCAAGTAAAAGGACTGGAAACAGCTACCGAATAGTAATATATTTTCCTGTTTTTAATCTCTTGTATCCATTATTTTCCTTGATAAAACTATTTTGCCTTAGTCAATCCTGTTTAGTATTAAATAAAATTATAAGTCTACCAGAAATTTTTAAAGTAAAGAAAATTATATTTCATTGGGAAATTGAATAGTTTGGATCAAAAAATGGATTTCTATTTGACAACTAGTGCCAGTACTTTTCTGTATCTACAGATTACCTGGTATGTAGTGGCACATAATTACTGGCACATTAAATATCTCGGTCATTGTTAAGATGTAATAAGCTTTTAGAATAAACAGCATATGGAATTATGCTAGTAGAAAATCTGTATAAAAAATTGTATTCTATCCAGTGTCGGTAGTGGTCGGCATGCATTACATTGTATAAGAAAGTAAAATTTGATTTCATTCCATGCAATTATTTTACCCCAATTCAGCAAATTCACAAGAAATTCCACAGGAACTCAATACTGGCTAGCACATCGTGGATGTAAATTCGTCAAAACAATCAAACTTTAGCCCGTTTACTGCCGTTTGTGGTTATTTACATAAGCGGATCATTTGTAGTCATTCTCAGTAAGCGCAATATAGATATTTTTTATTATGAGAATTTTTCACATTCTGTAGTACAGACAAGGGAACACGTTTGAACTAGAAATTTTGAAACCAAAATTTCTGTTTGGGCACCTGTTCTCTTGTATCTCCGACGGTTATCCGAGTACTATCCGATGGATAAGCGAAGGCGGAACGGTAAATTAGGCGGGAATGTAGTAGTCGGATAACCATAGATATAGTAGGTCTAGATTGCTGACTCATAGTATAGTTACTATTGCGTAGGCGTGACCTGTATGATAAATCCAAGATGGCGCGGGAACCGGGCAAGAAACTATAAGACTCTACTATGGAGGGTAATCACCGCCAAAATTAAAAACAAAATTTTGTACTTCTTTATGCTCATTTTGCTATTCACGTCATGCGTGATGATGTTACAGTTTTGAATTTTGATGTTAAAGAATTCAATTTTTATGTTCATAATTCGCCTTTGCACTTCTGTTTTCGCATCCTGTTCTCAAGCATTCCATTGTGATGACGTCACATTATGCGCGACACTCAGAACACAATTTTCGACGGTATTTAATATGATAATTTATTTCCGGCCAAAAACTATAATTTTAATATAATTGTATAAAGGCTGTTTTCCACTAGGCGGAATTTTCCGCGCGCAGCGCAATTTTTCTTTGTCTTTTTTCGATTAGTCCTGCCTGAGAGCTCACAAACAAAGAAAAATTGCGCTGCGCGCGGAAAATTCCGCCTAGTGGAAAACAGCCTTAAGCAATATGGCGGAAAACGTCGATCGTCGAGAGTTTTTAAATCTTCTTCGAGTCGAGATACTATATATTATGAACTGTATTGCAGATTTAGAAGGCAGTACAGATCGAGACTACAGCAATTATTGTATCTTTAGCTTTCTTTATTTTACTCGCATTAGTATTGTATCGACTCGCTTTTCTCGCTTTAAAACTATTCTTTTTAAATTTTTACCGTTTGTAATATAATACTTAGTTATCATGTATATATAGATACAACTTATGTTTATTCATTGTATATAGCTCTGATGATGTTGCGATGTAGCGACGAAACGTTAGCAAATTAAATTTATTGTGAAATCATAAATAATTCATAAAGAAAACACAAAAGAAATCATGAGCGTGAAGGAGTCTGTATACTCTGATACAGAATTCTGTTGATTTTCATAACTTTAACTTTGATTTTCTCGTCGTATATAAGATGTATTTTCAAAATTACTTCGCAAATTGATCTATAAAATTGGAGAGTTTCACAAGCTATTTACAAAATTCGCGTCCGTGTTGTATCAGATACGTCCGTCTCGCCTTCGGCTCGAGTTTGTATATGCTGATACAACACAGCCGCTCATGTTGTAAATAGTACATATAAACTTGAATTGTTTGATATGTATGCATTTAAAATTACTTGCTGGGCATTAATATTCATATTCACATTACGTTTCCGCCTGGTATTTCAATTGCCATCATTCATTCTCCGTTCGACTGTTGGTTGACTAACTCCAAGAAGAGTCGCCGTTTCCGCGACCGTAAATCGTTTATCAAACAAGAAACGAAGAATCTCCTCTGGAATTTCAAATTTCGGGCGCCCGGGGTAACCGGTAAATAATTGTGAACATACAAATGTGTTCAGCAACTCGTTATCGATATGACACTCGAAAACCATGTCCCTTGCCTCGGAAATTAAACTTATTACAGATTCATCTAATTATAGTTTTGGCTGGAAATAAGTTATCATATTAAATACCGTCGAAAATTGTGTTCTGAGTGTCACGCATAATGTGACGTCATCACAATGGAATGCTTGAGAACAGGATGCGAAAACAGAAGTGCAAAGGGGAATTATGAACATCAAAGTTGAATTCTTTAACATCAAAATTCAAAACTGTAACATCATCACGCATGACGTGAATAGCAAAATGAGCATAAAGAAGTACAAAATTTTGTTTTTAATTTTGGCGGTGATTACCCTCCATACTCTACAGGGAAATCCATGTTTTTCGCGATTTAAAACGTCTCGTTGCTTGGAATCGCTTCGAATCACCATTTTTTGGAAACAACTAATTATTGCGGAAGTTTTGAGCACAATTTGTATAATTTTTGTTGAATTCCTCGTGAAAATCTCGCTCGTGAAATGTGTTGTGAATTGGTCACTTGATCAGTTCGAGACATTTGTTGTCCAAAATATGTATTTTTGACCGGCTTTGGCCTCTTGGGTGTTATTGTGACCTACAGCTATCCTAAATGAAACATTTACAAAACGATGGAGCAAAATGTTCGCGTGCAAATCGATTATTCGCTTGATTTGTGTGGTGTGTTATTTTCATTTACAATGAATCATGTATACTGTAATGCAGTGTCACAGTGTGTCGATGAATCTATGAAGCAAGATGATACATTTTTTGACGTTGCCAATTTGAAAATTATTCTAACGGTATTTGTGTTCACTTCATACAATGTCTTTCACGCTTAATTAGGCTTAATTAGGTTAAATTTGTGTT
The DNA here is from genome assembly GCA_963855995.1 of Muricea muricata. Classification (NCBI taxonomy): domain Eukaryota; kingdom Metazoa; phylum Cnidaria; class Anthozoa; order Malacalcyonacea; family Plexauridae; genus Muricea; species Muricea muricata. The sequence goes on from OY979717.1 coordinate 62,086,697, forward strand.
GAGTGTGTGCAAACTACCCAGACTGAAAAGTTTTGTTTTGCGCATAAAAGATCCTTTTCACCAGAGAATTTTGCGCAGAAATGTAGAAAACTTCTAGAGTCTAATCAGGTGGTCTGGGTTCAGTTTGGTTGATGACTCTCAGACTCAGTAAATAAATTTATCATCATCAATTTATCATTATCAATATTGAGCACAGATTTAGCCTAGATTTTCTGATGATTCGTGCAGATTTCTTCATGAATTATTAATGATTTTATAATCACGACTAATTGTTCATTGGAATATAGCAAATGGGCATTAGAATATTGCTTTACCATATTCGCATGTTTGCAGACTTTGCTCCAATGTTGCACAAGCTAGCAAGCAGGTGCATGTTGCATTCTATGTACAGTGTATGCAAAAGTATGCCAAAGTTTACCATTATGTTAATTTTAAAGTAAACATATAGTTTAAATTCAAATAAAAAAATTTCGGTCATTAAACTGTGGATTGTTCAGTTAATTCTACCCACATTTCACACACGATTCACACGAACGAAACTAGCAGCTGTAGCACCAGTTTTCGATTATATTTTGGTAATGCATATTACATAATTCAGACAATATTTACTTGATAACCTATCCGTCTTTGAAGTTCGAAAACAGTACGTTGGCTTGAAGTCGTATCTATGTAGTAAATATTACTAACGTATCAGGTATCACACACCGCACAAATCAAGCGAACAATCGATTTGTACGCGAAGATCTTGCTCCATCGTTTTGTAAATGTTTCATTTAGGATAGCTGTAGGTCACAATAACACCCAAGAGGTCAAAGCCGGTCAAAAATACATATTTTGGACAACAAATGTCTCGAACTGACCAAGTGACCAATTCACAACACATTTCACGAGCGAGATTTTCACGAGGAATTCAACAGAAATTATACAAATTGTGCTCAAAACTTCCGCAATAATTAGTTGTTTCCAAAAAATGGTGATTCGAAGCGATTCCAAGCAACGAGACGTTTTAAATCGCGCAAAACATGGGTTTCCCTGTAGAGTCTTATAGTTTTTTGCCCGGTTCCCGCGCCATCTTGGATTTATCATAGAGGTCACGCCTCCGATGGAGAGTCAGCAATCTAGACCTACTATGTCTATGCGGATAACCGTCGGAGATACAAGAGAACAAGGCGCCCAAAACAGAAATTTTGATTTCAAAACTTCTAGTTCTAACGTGTTCCCTTGACACAGACTAATTACTAAATAGTCGTGAATTACATCAATGGTTAAAATAATTAATATACATTACCAAATATTTACCTTTAGATTATATTTATCAATTGCATAAGCTATGCACTGTTCTCATATTGTTCAGTTCTTTCCTGCATTCGCTCTGGTAATTTTCTCTTTAATGTCCTATAGGGTATTATATGGATCATACATAGATTTAATTAGGTTAATTAATACATATCTTTTCTTGTCGTGATTCCAAGGTGACACTTTCATGCGTGTTGTAAATGGATTACAAAATACGTTATTCATTTATCTTGGTGTAGGTTGTCATTACACAGCGGTTGATATGTCGATGCCAGCTGCTCGGTCTGGAGCTGTCATGAAGTATGTTACTGACGGAAACGCGAAATGGAATGATCTTGGCGATCCCTATGACCACCTGGTCCTCCCCTATGATCCCAATGTTGACCCCGGCTGTCCTAATAATGATAGTTATGATTTCGTGTGCGGTAAAGAACGTCTCGTTCAGGAGATTTCATCCCAAATTAACCCTAATGAACCCTTGGTAGTAAAACGGTTGAACGCGTTCCTTTCGTTTTGCCACAATGCGCGTAAAACTATAATCAATATGTGGTTAGTGCGCATGTGTCCGCGATGGTTAGAGGGACTATTTTATAGGTTGACTGAGCCGTATTACAAGTTTGGTAAGTTGACAACTGGTTACGTGTTAAGTGCGATGCTGGAACACGGCTTTAGCGAAGAAGAAGTATTAGCTGAGAAAAAAATTCCTGAAAAACCTGAAGTTGATTTACCAAATACGTGGAACCGCTTAAAAGGTAAACTGCGGTGGTTCGCTATAACTAATTTCATTATTTCTACATTTCATTTTATGTATCAGTTAATTTGCAACGATATCACATACTACCACATCCACAATGGCGGGGAATCCACAACAGCATATAAGCCAATTAGTGCGGGTCCAAATAATTAAATAGGAATAAAGCGCCACACAATACAAACTGCAACAGGTATACGCATAACAACAACAAGCACTCCAGCAGTTTTTACATACAGCACGACAATGATGAAACAAACAACAGAATAATGGAATATAAAGGACTGAGACCCCTTTTACACGGTACTGGATTCGCTTGGTCACGACATCGAGTTCGGGTAGTTTGCGGTCATATTTAACTCTCACCACTTTTTTTATGACTACTTGTTGTTAGATTCTGCAATACTATCGTAAGTGCAAGAGCCACACTTGTCGTGGAGCTATTCAATTTGATATCGTGACCATGCAGATCAGGTACGGTGTAAACGGGGTCTGAATCTGGTTTTAAAATATAGCTAATCAGTTGCATTCCAATAGCCCGGTGATAAATGAGGATAAGGCTTTGTTCTAAGTCTCATGGAACAATAGCTCAAAATAGGGACAGGAAATAAAACAGTTTTGATGTAGTAGATTTTATGCTCAGCGCGGAACAATTCGGAACTCCGAGATCGGTAGACAATTATGGAATTGGCGAAATAACTAATTATTATAAGTTTAGCATCTCTGATGAACTTCAATGGTTAATAAATGCCTGATTTACTATCTAGGTGTCATGGTGCATCCTCTTGGTGATTACGCATGTCAGCCAAGTGACTCGTCTGTTATTGCTCATTCTCTTACCGCTTTTTACTACATCAATGGTGCAGCTTATACCCATGGTCAAACGCAAACGATCGCTAATTCCTGTGCCAAGGTATTTGCTTTTTTCCATTGAAAAGTTTTGGGGCGCATGAGCTGTATTTCCAAGCTATCATTTCACCTAAAAAGCGATGGTAAATTACTCAAATGATTTTAATCCTATAGATCGTGTACGAACATGGTGGTGAATGTTTTGTGAATGCTCATGTGGATGAAATCATCGTCAAGGATAATAAAGCTATCGGCGTTCGTGTTTGCAAATCATCGTCTCTGGATAGCGGAAAACCCTCGGATGAGAAACCAGAAATGACGGAAATATATGCACCCATAATAATTAATGCAACCGGGATGCATAATTTATACAACAAAATGTTGCCTCAGGACTTACCAGTGGTTAATGATTTTAAAAAGTCAAACAAAACCATACCATCATATGGACATAATTACTTGTTCGTAGCAATTAAAGGTGGGTCTGAGTTATAAGAACATGTACGGGCAGCAATCTGAGGGAAATATTCAATATGAATATCCTTTTATTTCGTCAAGGTATCCACGTACTCCCGCCCATGTAGACTTGGACCAAGTCCGTCTCTCTAAAGTCCGAAGGGAAGCAAGGTGCATTTACGCGGGAAAATTAGCGGGAGAGACGGACTTGGTCCAAGCCTACATTTGCGGGAGAGAAAATCTATCAGTTAACTTCTTTCGCCTGCGAAGCGCCGGCGGGCTTTCTTATTTGTAACAAAATCGCTAAAAATAACACCTGGTCTATTAATACCATTTCCCGCCAAAATAATAAATCTGATTCGAAACTGTGCTGGTGGGCCAGGTCCGTCTCTCCCTCGCGCGCCACTTCGCGGCGCGCTCGCTTGCGGCGCAATTATTGCAGTTTCAATTCCCTCGGTTCTCTTCGCACTTTAGAGACTTGATTTTGACGGACTTGATCCAAGTCTACCGCCCATGCTACGGACTTGATCCAAGTCTACCGCCCATGCTACCCTGCCCAGATTTGAGAATTTATTCGATCTTCTGTCTGGACGCTGGAAATAGAAGTACCTTTTTATACCTCAGGAATAATTATACACATTCAAGGCTATAGTTCTGATAGCCAAAAAGCTCATAGGGAATATGTTAGAGTTGAATACCGAGAAGGAGGGATGTATGTCAAATACAACCCCCGAGGACGCGCAGCGTCCAAGTGCTTTATATGACATACATCCCGACTTTCGAGGAATTTAACTAACTTAATTTATTTTTGAAGAGGTTTTCTAACAGAGTGTTTTGACTTTAAACAATTTAAGTCAAGATTCGTCGAGATTTTTCAACAACTTTGATCTAATTATTTATTCAAGGTAAATAACCTATATACAACCCGCGGTACATCAAAGAAAACCGACTCAAAAATAAATTAATAAATATTAAATACTTTTATTCAGATATTGCTTTAGTCAGATACTGTTTTATCAAAGTATATGATTAGATCGAAAGGTTTGCGACAGTAAATTTACGTGGTGTTTCCACAAAATCACACTTCAATAATAATCTTGCAAACATACAAGGAGCTAACTTCATACCGGGAACAAAGTCAATGGTTGGTGCCATAATTTGCACTCAACTGTCGAGTTGATACAATACCCGAGAAGACACGTCCAAAAAGCATAGAAACGACTATTTTTTGCACCATTCTTGAGAAACAGTCTACAGTGCGACTCACGATATTACTTGTATGAGATATTTATGCCGTACGTATTCAAAATGAGCATTGCCATTCATTAAAACTTACGAACATCGAAACAAAGTTGTGAGGAGATCTTTACGATGTTGATATTTGATGTTAGTCACATGACTGAGAAAACATGGCGCTGTTCTATATTTCAGGCGGACCACGCTATTAGTTTTAAAAATATGATAACACGATAAGACGTCGTTTTTAACTTAATTGGAAGTGGAAACGACATTCTTTAACCAAAAACAGCATAGGTAACAACAAGAGAATGTTTTAGCTAGAAAACAAACGAACTTGGTGTCATAGTTGAAGGATTTTTCAAAGATTACGTGGAACGGTGGAAAAGAGGGATTCTGGATTTCTAAAATGGATAAGAATGGGAGGTATTAGGCGTTTAAAGGAGAACTGTTCGTAAATTATCATGATCAACGTCTATCAACATTTTGAGAAAGTTTGCTTTGCCATATATCTTCAAAACTAGCAATGATGGATTCCTGGTAAGCAATAATAATTCTAAAAGTACCTCCACTGGTGTCGTGGAATGAACGTTTGGCACTGGATTGAGACAAAAATATGCTTGAGAGCACAACAGAAGTTTGTCCTTTTGACGGGCAGACGAAATCAGCATGATAAAGCTTGGAAAATGCATGCATGGGTTAGATTATTGATATTCAATGATGGTATGTGACCAGCGAGGCTAAGGAGTCAACAAAAAAGTTCTAAAGTAAACGAGTTCTGCTGGTAACAGCGGAAATAGGGATCAGAGATCTCTTTTGCACATTTAGGCACATATGAAGACATGTTGGTTGCTAATAATACGGATCTAAATGATCGTTCTACCACTTCTTTGGCAGGTACCTAAAACCTTTCATCAGAAGTTCCTTTTCCAGCATTAGGGAATTATCATGTTGATCTCGACTTGTCTGTCTTGTCGGTCTCGACTTGTTGTGCTCTCAAGCATTTTTTGCCTCAATCCAGTGCCAAACGTTTATTCCACGACACCAGTGGAGGTACTTTTAGAATTATTATTGCTTACCAGGAATCCATCATTGCTAGTTTTGAAGATATATGACAAAGCAAACTTTCTCAAAATGTTGATAGACGTTGATCATGATAATTTACGAACAGTTCTCCTTCAAACGCCTAATTCCTCCCATTCTTATCCATTTTAGAAATCCAGAATCCCTCTTTTCCACCGTTCCACGTAATCTTTGAAAAATCCTTCAACTATGACACCAAGTTTGTTTATTTTCTAGCTAAAACATTCTCTTGTTGTTACCTATGCTGTTTTTGGTTAAAGAATGTCGTTTCCACTTTCAATTAAGTTAAAAACGACGTCCTGTCGTGTTATCATATTTTTAAAACTAATAGCGTGGTCCGCCTCAAATATGGAACGACACCATATTTTTTCAGTCATGTGACTAACATCAAATATCAACATGGTAAAGATCTTCTCACAACTTCGTTTTGATGTTCGTAAGTATTAATGAATAGCAATGCTCATTTTGAACACGTACGGCATAAATATCTCATACAAGTAATATCGTGAGTCGCAGTGTATATAAACCTCCACTATAAAGCCGGCTTACCGAAACAGCGCTTGGTGTAATTCTGGAGTTTCTTTAGAAATTATAAAACAACTGTTTCAACCTGATTATGCTTGATTACACACGGGCGTGTATGTTATTTCAAACAATATATGACTTGTATATGTTTCTTAATTGTCAAGGTTTTTTAACCTGAAACCTTTTTGTGCATGTCAACAGTCCATTATATGTTTCGTTTTTTCTGAGCATTCTTATATGTGTCAAACCCAAACTGACTCCTGTATGTAATGTGACATATATGTATGAATGTACTTTCTGCTTTGTCTTTAAGGTGACGCTGACGAGATTGGTATTCCTGTAACAAACACGTGGTACTTCAATGGTTATAATACTGATGAATGTTTTGATAAATATTTTGAAGATCCAACTGAACATCGACCACCAACCTGTTATCTAGGATTTCCTTGTACAAAGGTATCCTTTGAGAAAATGTTGTACTCGGAAGTTCCTTTATATTACACGACTGTACATATATTTCATTTTGAAAAATGTTGAATAAGAAGTCTGTATAATGGTGTCATTATGAATTTAAACTGGTGTCATTATGAATTTAAAGTTGAATATTTTATTTTTTCATAAAAGTCAAAATTATAATGGAGTCTTTTTATTTCTATAGGATCCAACGTGGAAGGAGCGGTTCCCAGGAATTTCTAATTGTATTCTCATTTCCGACGCTAAGTATGAATGGTTTGAAAAATGGCATAACTTGCGCACACACAAGAGAGGTGATGAATATGACGAGTACAAGGAGAAGTTTGCTCAAAAGTTGTTGGAGATTTTGTACGAGAAGGTAAACCTTCACATTTATACATACCTCCCGTGTAGATTTGAAATTATTTATGGAAATGTTACATGACGTTAACAAAATTCAAAATTTTGGTGTACACCTGGTCGTAGTACATTAAACAAAAACATTGAAGCAAGTGATCATTTTCTAAGGCCAGGGAATAGTCACTTCTGTTCTGTACAATACCTTCACTTACTTCATCTAATTGCTACATCAGTATATATTCTCTATCCTCACTTATTCAAGGTTCCTCAAGTCAAGGGCAGGGTGTTGTGGTATGAATGTGGGACTCCAATCTCAGACGCTAATTTCCTACAGTCCTACAAAGGAGGCTCGTATGGCACACGCTGTAACTTGGAATTCACCAATCGAGAAAATTCCAGGTGGATTATGAGACCAGATACAGAAATAACAAATCTTTATATGGCTGGTCAAGACGCGTGGACCCCGGCTGTAGCTGGTGCAATGTACGGGGGTTTACTAGGAGCTATGAAGGTTCGTTGTTTTAGCCGCATGATTTACGTTTTCAAATACCTATACTGACTACCCCTTCAAACACTAAAAGCCATAGGTATGAAGAAAAGATGGTAAACTCAATGTAGGCTAAGTTATCCCGCCAAAAAGAAAAGAAAAAGATTGAAGTAGCTACAACATGTAATAATATAACTATGAGGATGTCAGTACTAAATAAGCAAAATATCCTTAATTCTACATATAAAGTTTTTTTTGTTCAAAACGTAGATCAGATCCACAACCTGTTTAACAAAGAGTTAAGTGCATGCTTGATGCTAACAAGTTTTGAATGTTTGTGACATGCATGACCTTCACAATGTTAATGTATTTGCTCAACTTTATAACGTCGTCCTCCACTATTCGTAACCCATTGTTCCCATAGCCTCGGAACTAATTGCTAATTTATTTTTATTACTTTAGGTGATTGGTTTCTTCCAAGGTCTTGGCCTTCTTGTGTCAATAATGAAGCAACAAGCTGGAGATATTCAAGCAGAAACCGGCTGGTCGAAAATTGTGTGTTTTAAACGGGCTGTTGAAATATTCTTTGATACCAAACCGCCAAAATTTACTGGTAGCAATAATAACAAGAAACAGTGGTAACCTTTCCTGAACATCTAATATAAGGGACATTGATAATTTAGATTGATGTTTGCAAGAGTACAATAATTGCAAATGATTTAGCCACGATTTATTCGGTAAAATCTGGCACACAAAAGAAACAAATTTTGGCAAGTCGATAGGACACCTTCAGCACGAGGAAATAAATTGATGTTCCGACGAATGATGTTGTGTTGGAAATATAGCTTGTCTACGTTATCACTCGGGAAGAAGCCAATTCTTTTACACGAAAACTTGACTACTTTTTTCGGTTGCTTCTCATTATTTGTGTTACAATTTTCCTTGTGATAATTTGCATGATACATATTTTGTTCAAATAAATGATAATGCACTCCAGATGAATGCAAAAAATCAAATAAATTCATCGCTAAACCAATCAAATTATAGCCATTTAGTCATGGAAAACTTTTTGTTGCAAGCGTTAATGGCTTGCAACTTTCATATAGCTCAATTTGTCCTGTCTTGTCCTGTCCTGTCCTGTCCTGTCCTGTCCTGTCCTGTCCTGTCCTGTCCTGTCCTGTCCTGTCCTGTCCTGTCCTGTCCTGTCCTGTCCTGTCCTGTCCTGTCCTGTCCTGTCCTGTCCTGTCCTGTCCTGTCCTGTCCTGTCCTGTCCAACGTGCAATTACGGCATCATAACCGACAAGTCAGCGGCGAATCACGGAAGGAAGCCGAAGCCCAAGTCTAATAGTAACTGCCGTCGTGCAAGACACAAACCAAAATAAACGTGATATTAATAAATTTGTAATAAGCAATCTATGTAATATTCTAAAGACTTCTAGTATTCACGATTTGGTCCGATTTGACAGTGTGAAAAGGACAGCTGAAGCAACATATTGTTGTACTCTTCCCCAGTGTTTACATGACACTGTTTACTGTAAGACGGGCTATAGCTTGCCTAACTTCAGCGCTAAAAATAGCATGCAACAAATATGTTTTATAAAACAATTTTCTTAAAACAAACTTGAAATTCAGTCTTTTTGTCAATTCCATAAACTTGAAATTCAGCGCGTTTTCCGCTCTTGAAACGTTCACAAAACCTTTTACGATCGGAATCTATCGAAAAAATCCGGTTTCAAACAAATTCACGTGAATAAAGCGGGCTGAGTAGTCCGTTTAAGCGAGCTATCCCGGGTCACTGCGTTTAAATGGAAAGTTCTCAGTCCGCCTAGCGAGATCCCGCTTTTGCAAAGCATGATCTGCCTGTTTCAGCTCTTCAGAAAATCACTTAAAGAATTCTTAATATCAACTCAGTATCAACCTACGTGTGTTTCTAGGATAAAATATAGAAATAGTTTGATTATTTCAATGATGGACATGTAATCTGTAAAATGTATTTTCGGTAAAAGCAATCATGTTTATTTATGTGTTTCGGGCATGGAAGACACGGCAACTGTGAACTGTCAACCACGTGGCCAAAACGCATTGTCAAAATAGCCAATGGGCAGTCATATCTACATATGACGCTTGGTGAGATGATGTTTTTAGCCAATAAATGTTCTTGTTTACGTCGCACTGGAATCATATACAAACAAATTCTGTCAAATTTTTTGTGGAGTGATAATATAACACTTGCGGTTTGCGAAACGAACGCAAGTCGAAAAATGAGTTCATCCAAAATAGTGACAAATCCTGTAATTGGATATGTGCACAAACTTTCTCCCTTGAAACAGGGGAAGAAAAAGCAGTGGTGTGACTTGGAATCACAGATGAAAGAAAAACGTACAAGAGTGGTTTGCTTTTCGAAGGCGAAACGAGATATTTTCTTAGAAAGCAAGAGACGCTTATTCCAGTTCAGATTAACAACTATCTTATCGGGCCAAGTTGGCGACGGGGAAAAGATCAAAGTTAATGACATGACTGTTGTTGCCTCTCCCACAACCTCTCAGTATAATTTCCAGTACATACCTGATGAAGGACCAACGTTCGTATCACTGAACGAAGTAAAAAAAAGATCGAATCTGGCGCAATGGTGCGCGTGAAGGGGAAGATAAAGAAGGGAAGCACTGTCGAGTCCGTAGGAGACAGAGGACTTCGATTGCTTAAAAGTACCATAACTGATGGCACAGCTACTGTGTTCCTGAGGCTTTGGAAGAAAGAGATTGATTCGGTACAGGACAGTAAAGTGTACATGATTGATGTAAGAGTAAGCTTCAGCTACATGACAAAAACACTCGCCACAATGCAAAAATCACTGTTTTTTCTGCTTGAGTTCAATGACATGGAGGAAGTCGAAGAGTCTGTAGCACTGCAAATGTTAGAAGAACCTAACGAAACTACATTGTTAGTGCCATCTATCAGGTCGGTAGAAGTTAGCAAATACCACACCTGTATTCATTGTCACAGAAAGCTTTCCCAAGGCATGCGTGCCAAAATCGTTAAATGCATGCGTTGTTCGCGTAGAATGCGCTTGGCAGATTGTAACATGGATATTTCCAGTCAGATTGCTGTTCAAGTTGATGACAGTGAAACCCAACTTGTCTTGGCAGAGTTACTTAACAAAGAAAATGTGATTGAGTCCTCCTCCCAATACTAGTGGGCCTCATCCCATTACTAATGGGCCTCATCCTAACACTCCTGGGCCTCATCCTAACACTCCTGGGCCTTGTCCCAAAATTGATTGGTCTTGTTCTAACACTAGTGGGCCTCGTTCCTGTGATGATGGGTTTTGTCCTAATAATGATGATGATGGACCTCTTTATAGTAATGACGATGATCCTTGTTCTAATAATGGTGATGGATTTCAGCCAAATAATGACAATCAGGCCCAAAATTGTCCCAAAATTTTGTCCCAAAATTGATGATTGACCTTGCCCCAATAACGATTATAGACCTCGTTCCAATAATTATGATAGACCTTGTCCCAATAATTATGATAGACCTTGTTCCAATAACGATGATGGACCTCCTCCCAAATAGTGGTGAAGGGGCTCGTCCCAAAAATGATTATGGGCCTCGCCCCAAAAATAATTATGGGCCTCGTCCCAAAAATGATTGTGGACCTCATTCCAAAAATGTGATGGGCCTCGTCCCAATTTGCTTTGTCGCATTTCATCATCTCGCCAAAATGGTTCATGTGCCATTACTTTGACAGCTCTCTATAGTCGTCCATATTTAGGACAAAACTCAGTTAACAAGCGAATTAAAGCAAATCCTGCGTGCCAATATACACACAGGGTATGTTACCATGTTTCTGTGCGTTTATTGTTGAGACTTTTAAATGATATTGAAGAAAATCCAGGTCCTGTCAATATTGCTGAAATAGTTGATCCTAGGTAAACAGTTCGTGCTGACCTCAGTCAAGGTAATCAATCCTTGTTTGGACTTAATGCCGGTAAACAATGTGTTACTATGTCAATATATGCAATTTTATACAATGAAATAAAGTCGGTTGATATTTGGGATACATCCACAATGAACGCAGTTCTCGCAAATGGAAATAATCTTTATGGCATCATTAGTCAGCACGTCAAAAAGGATTTCTTGTTGCTCACTGAGGTGCCAGAGATGGTATCAATTGATAGCAATATTTTTCACTTGGATTTTACTGACTCTTTTTCTGGGGCTTTATTATTCGATGAAAACGTCAACGTACATGTTACACTTGAACATTCTTTTTATCAAGTATTTAATATTGATAACTGTAAAGCCTGTTTATTGACCATCGATGCAAATACAGTTGCAGTTTTTATGCCTTTCCCAGATGTATTAAATTTTTTTTTCCCACTCACTGAATATGCATGGCCTTCCATACGAACATGGTTACAGCGTTTTCATTTCCGTTGAAGGCGTCCTAAACCTTGTGAAGTATTTCAGACTGTTCCGAAATAATCACAGGAACAATTTTGGTAGTCTGTTTGAATTGAGGGGTGTTAAATGTAACAGCAGTATAATGAGTCGGATAAAGAAAAAAGGGTTTTGAAACGAAACGAGTAGCAGGGCTGGGACTAAAACCACGTTGAAAAAAGGGCAAAATGAGTTCTTGAGCATAGACAAAATGACTTAGTCGAGGATAGGCAACAAAGACTTTCCCAACAAAAAGAGTACAAGCAATCTCAACGGAAAAAAGCAACAGAAAAAAACCCAAAATGAGTCACTTGTGAATAAACAACAAAGACTTTTAAAACAAAGAGAGTACAAGCGATCTCAACGGAAAAAAGCAACATAAAAAACAGCATGTTCAATTGAGGATAAACAACAAAGAGTCTCAAAAGAAAAGGAATACAAGCGAGCTCAACGGAAGAAAGCGAAAGAAGCAAAACAAAACGAGTCAGTTGAAAATAAACAACAAATACTTTTAAGACAAAGAGAGAACAGGCGAACTCAACGGAAAAAGGCGATGAAAACAAAAAAAAATGAGTCACTTGAGGATAAACAACACATACTTCTAAGACAAAGAGAGTACCAGAGAGCTCGACAGAAAAAAGCGACGGAAACAAAACAGAATGGGTCACTTGAAAATAAACAGCAAAGACTTCTAAAACAAAGAGAGTACAAGAGAGCTCAACGGAAAGAAGGGAATAAAAAACAAATATCTACAAAGCATTACAAGTGTAGATAATAAGGAGTGGGTTTGTGTTTGACATGTAACAGTTATTTGAAAAAAGACAAAATTCCGCCATGTGCAATTGCCAATGGATTAAAATTCCCAGAAAAACTAGATTTCTTTGATTTGAATGAATTAGAATTTAGACTTGTAGCTCCACGGTTGGCATTTCAAAAAATCGTGCAAGCTCCAAGAGGAGGCCAACTCAAAATAATAACAGGTAATGTCGTGAATGTGCCAGCAGATGTTTGTAATACCATTAACATGCTCCCAAGATTACCCCAGGATACTGGCATCATAAAAGTTCAGTTAAAACGGCGACTGCAATATAAAAATATGCAATATAAATGTCAGACCCAATAAATTTATGCAAGCTGCAGCTTGGTTAGTAAATACTAGTAACTTATATAGGGAGCAAGGAATAACATTTGATCAAGACTGGTTAGCAAACTTTGATCCTACAGTACCGAATGAAGATTGTAACAACGAAGGTACAATTGATCCTGCTAATTCAGAAGATGATTGGAGTGAAGATGAAACAGAGGTACCTGCAGGCGTAACTGACACCATGTTAACACCCCCAGATTTCGTAGACGATGACGAACGGCAACACATGTAGCTACAATGTTGTCCCAGCTGAGGCTAATAGACCGCTTAGTATATTTAGAAATCAATACTCAGAAGAAATGTCTTACCCAGGAATATTCTTGGGTCAGAAAAGACCAGATGATAAGCAAAGGTTAAAAAGTGTTTATTATAGTCAAATATGCAAATCAGAATTGAGGCGATCTGATCGAAGAGCTGCGACGTGTATTGAAAATATATTTTTTAAAGCCAAAAAACTACAGATGAAGCTATTGCTGGGACAATCCCAGGTGGCGTTACGAAAGTGCAAATTGGGAAATAAAACACTAAGTGCTGGACAGTTGAAAACTCAGAAAGGATTAGAAAGTTTAATTTGCCACGATGAAGGCTACAAATTCCTGAGAGCATTGAGAGGTTCGCCACCTTACTTTGAAAAAAGCTAAAAAGGACTTATTTGCCATGATACGCCAGTTAGGGCCAGCGTCGCTATTTTGCAGTTTTTCATCTGCTGAAACGAAATGGAACCATTTATTAAGAATCCTGGGAAAACTCTTTGATCATAAAAAAAGAAGATCATAAAGAATACAGCGATGTAGAATTAGATAATCTTATTTGGGATGAAAAGTGTTGATTTTAAAATCCAAAATGACCCAGTAACATGTGCCAGACATTTCGACTACCAATTTAATACGTTCTTGAAAGATTTCTTAATCAGTCAAATTAGTCCTTTAGGAAAAATAAATGATTGGTTTTACAGGGTTGAATATCAACAGCGAGGGTCTCCTCATATACACATGTTGATATAGCTTGAAAACGCACCTGTATTTGGCGTTGACAAAGATGAAGATGTAATCGCATTCATTGACCAAACAATAACTTGCAGTATGCCAGAAAATAATGCAACGTTACTTGAACTCGTAAACACACAGACTTTCTCCTACATGCCGAAAAAAGTCAAGGGATGTTTGCAGGTTCAACTACCCCCAACCACCTATGAGATCTACCCAGATACTTTATCCATTTGACGACGATGCTTCTCAAACTGTCATAAGAAACAGAAAAGACTTGTGGAAAAACATTAAAACTAAACTAAATGTTCTTAAGGAGGGTAAAGACATAATATTTGACCAAATTCTAGAAGAGTTAGGAGTTACAGAACACAAGTATATCGTTGCTATTCGCTCATCCCTTAGCTGCCCAACAATATTTTTGAAAAGAAGCGCAAATGAATTGCGGATAAACAACTACAATCCAGCGTATTTTCAAACATGGAGAGCGAATATGGACATTCAGTTTGTGCTTGATGTATATGCTTGTGCAATGTATATTGTATCGTACATCTCAAAGGCTCAAAAAGGGATGAGTGAGTTGCTACGTAAAGCATGTGCTGAAGCTAAAGAGGGAAATTTCAGCATAAAGCAACAGGTTCGCGATATTGGGAACAAGTTTTCAAAATCGGTTGAAATAGGTAAGGGTAACACAATTCATAGTGCTTTAGCAATACCAGCAAGCCAGTCACTAAAAAATTATAGACCATAAGACTCTAGCAGATTAAACACGTTTAGATGCGATTTAGGCGCGTTGAAGTTAATATTACTTGATGAAATATCAATGGTCGGAAACAGCATGTTTACTATTTAATTGAATGATCGTCAGGCAAAGAAGACTTCGGCAGAGTTAGCATCATTACACTTGGTGACTTGTTTCAACTTAAACCTGTCATAGATGGCTACATTTTCACTGATGTTCAGTGTTTAAATTCTTATAATATTCTTGCTCCAAACTTAGGGAAAAGATATTTCAGGATGTTCGAGCTTGATGAGGTCATGCGCCAAAGAGAAAGCAAAGTGTTTCCTGAGATTTTAAATAGATTAAGAGAAGGTAAACATACTTCTATAGACCTGCAAAAGCTGAAGCAGAGATGTTTTGAAGAATCCGTGTGTCCTAGAGAAGCTCCGCGTTTGTTTATTCAAAATACTATGATTTATAACTATAATGGAAAAGTTTATTAATAATTTTGTGATAACAAATACACAATCCAAGCCAGGGGCGGACTGGCCAGTCAGGCTCATCGTAGACCACAGGGTGAAATTGCTATCTTTCAGTTTCGTTCCTATAAAACGAAACTTTCTGAACTTCTGAAATATGTAAGGTTTTAGTAATATTAATGTAAAATCAAATACTTGTTTTAAAAATTTCTTTGCAAAACGTTAAAACATTAGGGGTTTCTCCAATTTTCCTACTAAAACTACTATTAGTTAAAAAATGTAAAATTTTGGATTCAGTTATAACAAAAATAACCTGCATCATTAGAAAGTTTACAAAAAACTACATATAGAAAATTAAAATAGTTACAATGATTTTAAGTTTTTTAAAAGTTTTGAGCTGTTGAAACGTGTTTTTTGCTTAGTACCCAGTCTTTTTAGCGGGACTTTGGCATATTTTTAACATTTGGAGCAACAATAACTCAATAATCGTATTAAAAATCAGGGTAACTATTTAAACGTCTTATAAGTAGTTTTTTGTAACTTTTCTAATGATGTTGGTCATTTTTGTTTCAAACAAGTTTAAAATTTTGCACTTTTAAGCTGTAATAAGGTTTTAAAGGAAAATCGAGAAAAAACAAGGAATTTGACTGTTTTGCAATTGATTTCTTGGTACAACTTCGTGTATTTCTCCTTGACATGCGTTTTACCACCAAATGACAGAGTTTTATGTAGTTTCGTGATTACGGAACGAATTTCTACTTCTTGGTCATTGATAAATCTCACCCTGTGGTCCATCGGGCGATCACCCGGCGGGCCCCCTGCTTTTTGGCCCCCCTTTACTACTTAGTATAAATTTATAATGTTGAGCTGTAGCGATGTTTAATATTAGCCTACAAATATAATTTTCTATTGCATCTTGGAGAATTATAAAGAGGGAGTTTAAACCAGCGATTTTCAATTAATCAGGATTAATAATGCTCCTTTTCGGCAATTACGATGCAGTTGAAATGAAGTGAGTGGTATGGTCTGCCTTTTCTGCTACATGAAGTATAGTAAACTTTGCTTAGCCGCTGTGCATGACTTTGCGCACTCGTGGATCGCATAACATCTGTTTCTATACTCTGTTTATATTACAAATATAAAATTCAAACTGAATTAATGAATATTCATGAATCAGAGAACGGTTAAAGGTGGTGCACAGAAAAAACGCGAAAAGAAACTAGCAAAGCTACAAAGGGCAGCAGCACAATCTTACAGTTTGACTAACTATTTCTCATGTACATCCATAGGCAGCCCAGGAACGCGGTGTTTTGTTTTGTTTAATCATGCATATGTCACATCGATAAAAACAAAACAAAACACCGCGTTCCTGGGCTGCTATGGTACATCCGAACATGGCCAACCAGAACGTTCAGGAAATGTTGATAACAAAATTGATGAGGAGGATGCCGAAGGTGTTAGAACATATTGATTTATATCATGAAATTAATTCATTTTTCTAATCCTAAATTAAATTCGTAAATTAAATAATTAATTTGCTTGATACTTCCACTTTTGATAGCTGTAGTTCGGTTATTTCATTACATTATGTTGATAAATACATATATAAACAAATAGTACATACAATACAAAAGTCTTAAAAAAGTCAGATTTAGTTATTATTACTCATGAATCAGTACCCATGATTATGATAGAAATTTGGGGCCCTTGGGAGAAACCTCTTTGTCGTCGTTAATTACCAGTAGTGCGGGAACGTCAGTGTGTACAGGACTGAAAAGGAAATTATCTCCTGAAGCAGTTGTAAATGCACAAAATGAGAAATCCGAATTTATTAGCTCGCCGCGATATTTCACACGTCCCTCAGTAGACATCTCAAATCCTTTTTTGAATTCCATCCACACCAGCCACGCGCAAATGTTCCTTTTAATGCAGGACGCGCGTATTTTCGTATTGATGCCAATGGTGAAAAAGTGCACCGACAATGGCTGACGTATGAATCGGAACAACGGACAATGCGCTGCTCAATATGCATTGCCTTCGGAAAAAGTTCCGACTTGATATTCTCTTGCGACGTTGATGGCAAAAAACATTTCTATACGAGGGTCAAAGAACACGAACAGTGCAAAACCCACTCAGCTAATGCAGAAGACTTCAAGATCTATAAATCAGAATCCATGATAGTTAACGTAAGGAACGATTCCCTTCTTTCCAAACGCCTTGTCGAAGTTAACTATCGCCGAAACGTGTTGACGTGAGTTATTGAAACAGTTAAATTAATTGGCAAGAGTGGTCTAACGAGAGTAGTTGAGAAAAGTACCATCGCATTGAAAAAGCACAGTACCCAAAAGAATGAAAATAGACCTAAAAAAAGAGGTCAAGAATCACTGGTAACATTTATGAGCAAGACTACTATATCAAAAGTGATCGGAATAATAAAGGACATAATTCAAAGAACGGTATCAAAAGAAGTCCAAGAAGCAAAGATTTTTTCCGTTGACATAGACACAACTCAATATATATCCTGTCAAGACCAGTGCTCTATTATCGTGCGATATGCTCTCAAAGGTGTCGTTTTCGAAGGGTTATTATTTCTTGTGAAAGCCGAAAGTGCTACTGGTGAAGGTTTGTTTAATCTTTTAAAGGCTAATCTCAGTCGTTTGAGCATTGATATACAAAACTGCATGTGATAGCTTTGACGTTGCGGCTAATATGTCTGGACAGTACCGTGGTGTGCAAGCACGTATAAACGAAGTTGCTGACAATCACGTCCATGTCTGGTGCTATGCGCACACTTTGAATCTTGTTCTGGGAGATACAACATCGTCAACGTAACGGTTCCTTCGATGAGTCTTTTCTCGCTGCTTAATTCTACAGCCACATTTGTGCGCGAGTCGCACAAAAATATGAATGCGTGGACTGACTGCGTAAGTGAAAAGTTTGGAGTTGCTAAGCTTCTGAAGCTGAACACAATTGGGAAGACGCGTTGGTGGGCTAAAGCAGGTGCTATTCAGAAGATTTTTGGAGAGTTTGGTGACGCAGAGGCGGCAAAAAAGTCATTGTACGTAGATGTGCTGACGTGCTTCTTTGAAATTGCAAGCAACCCACAGTTTAATGTTACTGCCAGGGACGAGGCAAGAGCCCTCATGGACAAAATGAGAAAATTCGAGACTATACTAACGGCCGCTACATTTAACCGAATATTCACAATTACTACACCACTTTCAGAATACCTTCAAACTAGTCGCCTATATAGATATACTTCAAGCTGAATTGGAGGATGGTCGAGTCAGCCATTGAACAACTTGAAGGCAGAGACTTTCCAACCGTGTTAGAAGTCACCACACGGTTTGCAAAAAAACGCTAACAACCGCTTGGCTTCTTTTAATAGCGATGTAGAGGTTGAGGAAAGCCTACCATCCGTCCAAATGAATTCGAAGAAGGAAGCTACCTTTAGGTGAAACAGATAACAGCAACAACGGCACTCACGACGTTAATGGGAACTATGAAGTGGAAATATACAACGCTGTAAATGATCAAGTGGTAATAAGCATCAAGAGTAGATTCGCCGATCATGAAAAACTTTACCAAGATTTTGCCGTTTTAGATCCTCGGCGATTTGATGGATGCAGAAAACAGGTTTGCCTCAAAATGCATTTGAATTTACTTGTCAGAAGCTCGGTAAGCATGTAGATCCAATTAAGCTGAGAGAGCAACTTTTAGAGTTTTATCACTCATTTCCAAAGTTGGTAAGGACACTTCCCGAAGCCTTACGTTCAGCTGAAGAGGGAATTGTAAGCAAAGGATCTGAGACAGATTCAGACAGTAGCGACAACGAGTCAGCAGGCATATTCTTATCATGCGAAAAGAAACCCTGCAAAACGTGTTTCAATTGTGCGTATTATCTTCTACACGAATATGGCCTAAACTCATCCGCATATACCGAACTGTATACAGCTTATAAGTACCTGGTAACGCTAGCTGTAACACAAGTTGAATGCGAAAGGAGCTTCTCGACGTTAAAGTTTGTGAAGAGTAGATTGCGGAGCAACATAACGCAAGAGCATTTGGAGGCACTTATGCTTATGTACATGGAGAAGCAGTTGGTCAGTGATGTACCAGTTGATGAAATTATTGACTTGATGGCGAATAGTTCACCTGAACTAAGACGCCTTTTGCTTCCGTAATGCATGGAGTTTGAATGAGCATTTACAAAAAATAAGTATATTTATGAGCAACCAGGGCAAAGATGAAGTTTTGTCAATTGCAAAACGGTAAATTCAACCAATCACTTTGGAGGGTTACCAAAGGGGAGAGGCCGACATAGGGTTCTGGGCCCACTTATTGCCGAATAGCCCGGGCCCCCTGAAATAGCCAGTCCGCCCCTGATCCAAGCACAAGATAGCGTGATTGGCAAATGTTCTGTCGAACTCAAGGAAAAGATAAGGAGGCAAATACCATATGTACCATTACGAAACTCAAAACAGTTGGCACACAAATTGAAAGTTGCGGTTGGTCAACGAACAGAAATTGCAAGTAACGTACGAACAGACGACGGCCTGACAAATAGTGCAAGTAATACACGTTATAAAGTTTATACAATTAAGAGACCAAATTAAACCATCTGGGCTTGTTTGGGTTCAGTTCGATTATGACGATGTTGGTAAAAAAACCCCGACAAGAAAACAGACATTTTTATGTTACAGGTATTGAGAGTTCGTGGACACTAATAAAACATGTGACGACCCAATTTGTTGTTGGCAAAACTAAATCAGCCCAAGTGGTAAGAAAGCAATTTCCCTTAAAGCCAGCAGATCAGCTAAAACTGTACACAGATCCCAAGGTGATACCCAGTCACAAATAGTTGTAAACCTAAATACCAATAGGGCTATACCTCACATACATTACGTAGCTTTAAGTCGAGTTACCACAATTGAAGGATTACATATCAGAGACCTTTGTGAGCAAAAAACATGTGTTGATCAGAAAGTTGTAAAAGAAGTGGAAATATTGAGAACCGAAAACAACCTGAAACTTTGTTTCACACATTATACATGTTGAACCAGGCCGACTGGAAAGTCTGTTACCTCAATTCGTGATCTCTACATAAGCATATTGAAGATGTTCGAAAATACATTAATTATTCATCTACAGATATCTCAGTATTTAGTGAAACACGATTTAGCCCTTTAGACAAGTACAATATCAATGGTTACAGGCTATTTCGAAATGACAGCTCAGATTCATCTGGATCAGGACGTCCATATCGTGGAACAGCTGTGTACAGTCGGATCTCTTTGAGAGACGGATATCCATTTGCACACAACATAGATGGAATAGAGTTTACAATCATTAACTGAAAGACATCCTGATTTAACAATAATCGCACTATATCGTTCCCCCAGGTTCCTATACCACGCTTACTTTCTGGTCTTCGTACTATTCTAGGCCAACACTCTTAACTACAAAATGTAATTATTGGAGATTTCTGTATAAACTGGGCGCTAGAGTGCACACGTCATTCGCTTTATAATTTAATGATTAGAGAAAAAAACTATAGACAATTGATATCCTGATTTACAACGGATAACAGAACATTAATTGATCATTTATATACAAACTTAATCGAAGAAAACATTTTTGCATGTACTCTCGAGACCAATTTCAGCGATCACAAAGCAATATGGACTTCTCTTAAGGAATTCGAATAAGGAAAAACTACTGTGTAACTTTTATTCAGCTAGCACTAATTGAATTCTATTTAATAAAATTAAAAGCAAACTCAATTTTCTCACACGAGAATGATACGAGTTGTCATATTAAACTCCCCACAGTACTAATGACTTGCAACATGTACGCATCGCGTACCTATTTTTGTAATTCAGATAGACTCTTATACGTAATACCTAAAAGAGAAGGCTGCATGGTTGTCTAATCAC
The DNA here is from genome assembly GCA_963855995.1 of Muricea muricata. Classification (NCBI taxonomy): domain Eukaryota; kingdom Metazoa; phylum Cnidaria; class Anthozoa; order Malacalcyonacea; family Plexauridae; genus Muricea; species Muricea muricata. The sequence goes on from OY979717.1 coordinate 62,107,902, forward strand.
AAATCTAAGTAAATACATAACCAGTCTTAAAAACAGCATTTTACTCTGTCGCCAAAAACATGGTGGTTATTGTGTGCCAGTTTTTCCCATGTATGTGGCATGGTGAAAATAAGAAAATCAGTAAATGTTATCTTTTTCACAAAAGGCAACTTTAAACGCCATCCAAAAGCTGTAACTGCATAACATGTAAGAATTAAACTTTCAGCAATATTAGTGCTGTGATCATGATAAATAGGTGATCTTAAAATTTGGTTGTTCCAACTGGAGTGCTGTCGAGGGCTCCAAGAATGTGTATTAAATTTACGATATTTTTCTTTCAAAAACGTACTGGGAAAAGGAATCTAAAAAATTTGCGTTTTTCGGAAACACTTTAAAATGCTTCCTTTAAAATTATGTTGTTCTCTTGCACGCATCACGAAAAGACGAATTTGCTCTATTTCGTCCTATGCAGGTTATACTCGAATACAAAACACTAGTACACGATCGTGGAAAGAGGAAAAGGTTAAGTTTATTGATAAAGAGATGCTAGTTAATTCTTAAAATCTAACAAATTATTGATATTATAATACTATGACACCACTAATACCCAATATATTATGTAAGTTTGCAATTGATTATGTGAAGTGTGTATCTTCCTGCATTGAACTGTTTAATCACACCGAATCAAAATTTAATAATAAGTTTCTTGGAATACCAGGTGATTAAATTACGAGCTGTTTTGGTTGTTCCCAGGTGAAATGTTCTCCAGGTTTGAAATGACCATAAATACAGGTCTTTTCAAAAATTGGACGCTTTAGCTGCAGATCTCTATAAACACAAAAAAACCTGTTAGTTAAAAAAAACACGAGTATAATATTCATGTCTACAGGACGAAAATGACCCAAAACTACGTTAGCATTCTTTACAATGAATAGCACTATCATTTCTTACTTGTTGCTAGTTGGGGATCTATTTAGAGATATTTCGGCTATAACCTAAAGCTATACAGAAGAGAGACCTGTACTTTGATCTACAGCTTTATTTTCCTCAGAATATCACACTAAAAGATATCCTTTGCACATGAATGCATACCATATGGACCGATTATATTTCAATCAGACTTGGACTGGCCCCAATTAAGGGGCCTTGCCATTCTAGCACTGAGAGGAGCCCTGAAATTTCTTGCTGCCCTGAATGTTTTAGGGGAAGATTTTATGGTATTCTGTAGAGAACATGATAAATTATTTAACCGCTTCCCTGAAGAGTTCAAAAATTCCAAATGGTCCCTTTTATTTTCGTTTCGTACTGCCTGATAGTCTGTTTTAAACATCTTTGAATGTTTACGAATACGGAAATTAAACAACAATTGTCAAGGGCCCATTTGATGTCCCAGTAGGGGCCTATGTGCCATGGCACAGTGGCACATAGGCCAGTCCGAGCCTGAATTTTCAATGTAGTATTTCAATGTATTTTATTTTCTGGGGAGGACGAATGTGGTGATAATCTAGCGCACTGATCTGTTAATCTGTGTTATTTTTAAGAATTTAAATAGCAATCGTAGCGCCTTCCCGTGTTTCACCCGCATAAACCCTCACACGAGAGATCCGCTAAGCAGGCTAGAATTAAAATAATTGTTTGAGAAGCTCTTTTTGGTAGGTGTACCGCAAAATTCCAGTGTAGAAAAATATAATTTTATTATTTATATGGTGCCTTAGTTTTAAATGTTATGTACTTAACCTGGGATAGTTCGAAAACAAAGCTTCATATGTACAAGCTAGAGGATAATTAGATTTAAAAACTAATTAAACTGTGTACGGTATAAAGAGGTTCATGCACTATTTTCACTAAATCCCATTACTTTGTGCACGCGCATTGTTTGGCGTACCAAATTCCGCCAAACTCAAAACAAGATGTCTTCGCTTTGTAGATGTAAAAAGCTCGCGGCTTTAAAAAGCTGAACGAGTTGAACGAGCTTTTTATGGCTCCAAAGCGATACTAGACAACATTATATAAGATTAAGTGAAAATAGTAAATAGAAAAATCCTAATACAGCATGAATAAAACTTTATCCACTGCCTTTATCGCAGTCAACATCCTGTGTCCCATCGTTTTCACAAGAAATGTGAAAACCGAAGCGTTTTCCACATTTAACGTCATTAATAAATTGAGAATTTGAGGCCAGTTTGTTAATGCTAGGTTTATGCTAATCCTGAGTTAATGTTTAAATTAAACAAACCAACACGTTTTGTTACCTGACCACAATACCAGGCCTAAAATCGAAATTCTTTTTGACAATTTCCAATAATTCTGCATCAGATTTCCTTCCAGTACCATACGTTTGCACAGTAATTGACAGAGGCTCTGCGACCCCAATGGCGTAGGAAATTTGTATGAGACAACGTTTGCAGAGTTTTGCTGCAACAAGAGATTTTGCGGCCCATCTTGCAGCATAACCCCCAGAGCGATCAACCTGAATAATAAATATAATGGACATTCTGTTGTATCTTGATAATTTTCTTAATAGTGGCATTGCTGTTGTATTTGACATGTACAAAGCATAAGATTGAAAAAAAATTTGTATGGTAACCATATTTCACACCTCATTATGGGGTTAACATTCATAACCAATCATTTACATCTCTGATCATTTTAGAATTCATTGGAAGAGACAGGCAATAATGCATGCTATGATTCAATATATGAATAAAAAATTATTGAACAACTGTTGATATAAAACAATAATACAATACCTTTGATGAGTCTTTCCCAGAAAAAGCACCACCTCCATGTGCTCCCCAACCACCATATGTATCCACAATGATCTTACGGCCGGTAAGACCAGCATCACCTTGCGGACCTCCAACCACAAACTTACCTGATGGTTGGATGTGGTAGATTGTCTTGTCATCCAGATACTTTGCTGGGATCACTACCTGCAATGAGATCATTTCTGATTAAGAGATTTCAACATTTATTTTTAGTCCAACTATAATTACATAATTTTACACACAGTTAATTCGATAGAGTTTTAAAATGTGATGTGATAAACCTTCACTATTTTTTCCATAATAACTTTTCTCAATTCTTCAGTCGGGACGCCTTCAGCATGTTGTGCAGAAACAACCACAGTATGAACTCGTTGTGGTATTGTCGCACCATCTTTTTCCTTGTATTCAACAGTCACTTGTGTCTTAGTGTCAGGTCTTAGCCACGGAATGGATCCATCACGACGACATTCTGCCATCTTTTTATTCAACTTGTGGGATAGAATGACAGTGAGGGGCATTAACTCTTCAGTTTCATCAGTTGCATAACCAAACATCAGGCCTTGATCACCCGCTCCAATTTCTTCAATCTTTCTTCCGACGTGAACTCCTGCAGCAATGTCAGGACTTTGTTGCTCAACAGCAACCAACACGTTGCATGTTTTGTAATCAAATCCTAAAAATCAGTTTGTAGACTTTAAATGTGGACTAGATAATCACGAGGCTTTTGTAAGCAGTGATACTTGTGCGTTATTGCATGATTAATATAGATACTTTTGTGAAAGAGAAGTTAGCATAAGTCTTGCTCAATTAGCCAAAATAGATTAGCCGTAGGTTAGGCCATGTTAACTCTGCAAATTCCTGGTTGTAATTTACTAATTATAATTTGAAGTTTGCATTATGTGGCAATCTCAGCAGTCTATGTTAGTCTGTTTAAAATTCGATAACTACTCGTTGAGAGTAAAGACCGGATGTGCTCGAATTAGTTACCTATAGTACTATTTTTCATGCAGAAAAATGTAAATGCATGGAGGGCATGAATAGTGACTTCGTTGCCACCCCTATAATATTTTTTTGATTTGACTCCTCTCCACGAACCATTTACCAATCATTGACAATGAAATAATCGAGCAAGACAGCCTATTCAGAAATGTTCAGTAGGTAATTAAGGTTAATCAACTATACCTTTTTCGCTATGGTCATAACCAATATCCTTGATGGTACCACGAACAACTTTCTGGTAGTCCACTACGGCTTTGGACGTGATTTCGCCAAACACCATGATCATGCCAGTTTTTGAAGCAGATTCTGAATAAAACAGTAATACATGTACGTAAGAATTATCGATTGCGAGTAAAGAGGGTCGGCTATGTCATAGGGTGGGCTATGCCATAGGGTGAAATCGAAGATAGGAGCTGCCTGTTTGGCTAGAAAAATCAGGTTCTTACACTTGGACTGAGATTCAATAGAAAATGGAAACGAAATGAATTTTGAGCAAGGCAGCCAATCGGACAATAGGAATTGTGCATTGGAACAATAGGATTTAGTCAAAATTTAGGTTGGCAAAATGAGAATAGGAATCCATTCCTCATCCAAGATGTTCAATAAGCACTGCCATTCTATCCACTTGTTATTTCCGGAATAAATAATATTTCGTACTGTTAGAAATCAGGATGATCAGTTTCATAATTAATTTTGGTTTTATATCAATTCGCCATTTCTTATCATTCACCCTCAGGAATTTTCAATACCTAATTGCATTCTGCCTCATCTCGCATTGATCTTATAAACAAAGATAAAAAATTTTCGAGTTTGAGTTTTCTCAAAGAATCCTAACAGGGAGTTTTTCCTGTTAGCAAGACCATGGATCCACATCGATATTCATACGTAACGCATGTAGCATTGTTAGCAAGTCGCATTTTAATAAACTGACGGGGTGTAGAACTGTAGTCAAAGAAAGAAAACCTTTATAATTGTAGAGAAATTTATAGATATAATCTCCTACTTAAAGCATGAAAATTAAAAGCATATTAAACAGGCTCATCAGTATTTTTTACATTGTGAAGATATATAAACACACAACATAACAAATAAATTCTTAAGCATGTACAGTAACATAGCATTCATTATCATATTATATTATAAATATATATATATATATATATATATATATATATATATATATATATATATATATATATATATATATATATATATACATTGCTATACCCTATTCTTTTATATATATATATATATATATATATATATATATATATATATATATATATATATATATATATATATATATATATATATATATATATATATATATATATATACATTGCTATACCCTATTCTTTTTCGTTTAAAAAGTTTATCAGTTTGCAAACGTTGACTTGAAAACTCGCTTGAAAGTTGTGGGTAAAAGCCCCGAAGGAAGAATTACACAGAATAAGACAAGGAAAATACTTGGAAATATGGCTTGATACCTCAAATAATCAAGCTCGGAATTCTTAATTTTGCGTTAAAATTACAATTAAGTAGAAAAATAACTCAAATTCTCAAATTCTCCGATGCTCTATTTCAAAAAGTATAAAATTTTATTATTAAATATGCGAGAGAGATATATCGAAGAACCACGCCAGATTCCGTGCAAATACGGCGTTGCAGTGCCAACAGCGTCTACGCCCACAAGAACTCATTATTAATTAACATTTCAACTTTGCAGGGGTAAAAAGCATGAATACTCTTAGACACTAACTACGGCAATCCATAAAATTCTCTAAAATTCTGTGCAAATGTAATCTCAATCAAACAACAACAAAAGCATGACCTTATGCAGAATTTCACTTGTTAATTTAAAATCCTGGAGGAAAACACGCACATACATACCGGCTTGCCTAGTGCGTTTCATGGTGGCAATTTCAGTCAAACCGAAAGTGAACTAAACCGGTAATATTTGATTTTTTCTATGTTCTACCGTGCAGTATATGCTAAAATCTTACCACAGGCGACTTTCGCATCCGGATCTTGAGCCAAGTGCGCATCTAGGACAGCATCTGAAACTTGGTCACAAATCTTGTCTAGAAAATTAGACAGAAAAGTATTTGGGTTTATCCTTGAAACACGTACATGAATTTGCATTATTTATATTTCTACGTAGATTAATAATAGTGGATCATACAACTAAACTATTGTCTCTCCATACATATAAATTAAAGAGCTATACGCGTTAAATAAAATGTGCGTAGTTCAAATCTCTAAACATGTATAATTACGTAGTTCAAATCTCCAAATTAAACGTACTTACCAGGATGTCCTTCTCCCACAGACTCGGAGGTGAAAAGATATGAAGTGGCGCTCATCTTCGACAGCAAAGCCTTTTGCAAACAAATCTTTTAAGACGCAGCTTCTCTATCTGTACCGCACCCTGGTCTCTGCGGAAATGCGACTAAAATACAAAGAACAGACTTTTTTATCGCCACCCAGTCTCGAATAGAATTTCTCAACGCTGATTGGTCAATTCCTTCCAGATAACTGTGATTGGCTAATACTAACATTACACAACTGGTCATATGATTTGATGGATGATGACGTTTTTTGCAATTCAGATCAATTTTCCCTGCCTGATCTTGCAATGTTTTACTTTCGATTACAAGTAAACCGATCTAAGTCAAATTTTGCTATCACTTTTAAAGTTTGGCCAGTCAAGTACCTTAATGACATCAATAAACTCGTATCATTGTTTACAGCAGAATCAGTTGCGATTTCAATGATGTGCAGCACATGGGGAGTGCGGAGTAATCCGTGATATTATTGTCATCTTTCAGAATGAGAAACTAGCCTCTTATAAAACTCTTATTAGGTTTTATACTTTTGGTCATACGAGTTTACAAAAGGACACAAACAATGTTTACCGGCCATTGGGTATTGGTTCTTGACAAATGTTATTGAATATAGAGTAATACTGTATTTTGCAAGCCGCAATATTTATCTTTGTCAGCTTTTGAAACAGAGAGTCCTTGAATTAAGATTCTAAGAATCACGGATCGGGGAATTGCGGACTCCGGGAAAACGAAACAAAAAAGGGAACAGCTGACGCATAACAACATTGTGAAGTAAACTCATTAGTGGTCAACGAATGGCAAAGAATTTTTCGTAACACCAAGTAAATATATAATTTTATGCCTTGTCTTTACTTAATATAGGTTATTGAGAATCACGACTATCGCTGTAATGATACATGTTCATTGGACTTAATCTCAATAACATTTATCATCATGAATAAATTCTTGATAGTTTTGCATGACGGTAATAAAACTTTATTTCGTATAAATTTGTTTTAGTTACAAAGCTTCTGGTTTTGTATCGATATAATTATATCGACATTAATGTAGATAGAAGTAAATAGTATATTTCTTTACGTTGATTATTGAATGCATGAATTAATACAATTTCTAGTCTCATCAACAAACAATGTAATTCTAGTTGTTGCACAACACAAAATACCTTGTGGTTAAGCTTATTATTTTATGCGTCTCATTCCAGCCGCGTCGAGTACAATTTAGGCAATACATATTCAGGTTAGCTATCACCATAAATATTTACCGTTTCAATTGCGCATGCATTCGACAAATAAAATAGGCCTAAATTTTGTTTTGCAATAAAATTGGAAATAAAAACTTCCAAAATTTATATCATATCAACTAAAATTCACATCGTTCAAATAATGCAGTCGGTTCTATACAGAGCTAGAAAACTGTGATTTCAACTGAAACAGAATGATTGAGTTTAACATCATAAACTCGATATGAAAAGCACAAGAACATGCTAGATTTCTAGATTTCTATATTTCTTCTCTGTATACACAGGCTCACAGATCAAAATTCTGTACACCACAAAATAAATACACATGTTGTTTTCACATACAAAAAGAAATACAAATTATTATTTCTTTTAATTCAGACTTTCTTGAAATCAGTTTTCTTAGAAAAACAGTATGCAAAGTGATCGTTCTACTATCGACTGTCCTTGTTGACTATTATTACCCGCATAAGGTTGTCAAGTTTGAATGCAATTGTGTCTAGGTAATGGATCAGAATCGCTACCGAATGCACAAATCATCACGGCACTTTCACATCCCATGAGTTTAATAAGATTTTGCAGAATGCAATTGTGTTTATCTAACCTTGTGAATATTGCGTGTGAATATCATGTTCCAAGTATTGCACATGATTATAGCCTGTAATTTTAATTCCTGGATTCTCTGGTTCTTGGAGTCCACAATACTTGGAACTGCTATTTCTTGGTTTTTAAATTCCACGTTTCAGCTCTAATCATATGACTGCATGCGTAAGTTTAGCATAGCCAATCAGCATTCAGAAAATCTACTCGACTTTAGAACACGTGATCTGTGATAAAAATTCTATTCCTCGTATTTCAGAGGCATTTGTACAAAGGACAGAGAGTGCACACGTCTTGAAGAGTCTGTACCTTAAAATAAACGGCTTGGGAGAATATCCCGGTAAGTCTTATTTGAATTGTCTAAATTTTTTAAACTTGTTCAATTGTTGCTTGGAACTATTAAACTGTATGAAAAAGTATCAAACTTCTGTGGGATTGTCACAAAGTGAAAATATTCAATTGTTCTATAAATCAACAAGGGCTAAAGCACTCAAACTTTGGCTTAAGATTTTTATTGCTTTCTGGTAGTTAAAATATTCATATCTGAAATCCTTGTATTTTGTTTGTCTAATCATTTCAGTCTCTTCGTTTGATTGCTTCTCTTGCATAAGAGAATTCGGCGACAACAGGATTCCTTGAAGTATTATTTATTAATAGCATGGCAGGCGTTTGAAGGTCTTGAAGAGTGTTTTTTGTATATATGGACATCGTTTGTTCAAAATACATATACCATACATTACTGCATGCAGCATTAACTTGCCACTTGCAAAGGTAACGGTCAGAACTGCGAGGGTCAGTTTTATTAATGCTTAATTAAAGTCGTTACTACCAGTTGAACTAGTTTCAATTATTTTTGAAATCTTGTCGAAATCTGAAGTCATGCAAGATTCTTAAAGATTATACCTGAGTCTTAAAGGAAAATATATGCAAACAAAACTGTTTCAGCCCTATTTTTGTAAAAGGACTAAAATTGATATGTATATGGCAGTCACATTTAAAATCACAGCAACAAGACATTTGACGTGGTCTATATAACAGCCTCAAATTTGCCACGATTTTCAGTGAGAACTTTTGCCTTTTTAGAAAAATATACCTAGCATCATAGGAACGTACAATCTTGCTCGATAAAACATCGCACTCAAACTTAGGCTGCTTGGGTGTGTCATATATGAATTAATAGTAAAATATAGATGAAGCAATTTTATGCCATGTTTCAAATAAGTCTTGCGATTAACTCTCAAATACTATCCGTACCCCGGACACGTACATGTGCAATAAACAGAATATCCGAACAGACCGACTGCCAAAGTTGTCATTTGCATCAGCATATTTTTTAGCTTCTATGTATGTTGTTGTTTTGCAGATCTCAGTTTCGGTTTCGATATTCTGCGGCATCGTGACGCAAGATCGTCAAAGGCATGCATAACGCGTTGATACAACTGGTGACACTGCACGTGTTTTTCTCAGTTGTTTTTCTCAAAATTTAGACAAGCTCTGTATCAGAACAAATCATTTTTCAGCTTTTGTTAGCAACGGTATATCTGTCAGTCTAAATGCAAACAATTCAAAATGCTGACACATACCCTGGCCTATAGCATAATGTGTGAATTTTGATCTCGATGAATGTCTCCCCTTCTCCACAAAGCATGACAATTATTTTGTGTGTAAAGGCGGCTCATTGCTTCACATTATGTATTATCTATATACGTGCATGTATACGTACTTTAAACTAAGATGTTTATTACAGTTGCTTGTTGCTAGCCTAAAAACTGCATGAAGTCTCCTGCTTAACCTGTCTATATGAACATTGTTTGTGATTGAATGTCTTTGAATTTGAAAGCAAAGGTCAAATCTATGGATATCGCTGAATAATAATTCCTATATATAAATTCTCCTAATTCTCCCAGTAACTTTTTAAAATTTCTTGTTTTCTTCTCTGTGTATACGTAACAGAAGATAACAAAGCAGTTGTTAATTGATTTTTGTCATTTTGTATGTCAAAGATGTGTCTGAAATCTTTAATTGTACTCTCACTGACCTGCATACACGAACCGGGATAATGACCATAATAAATCATCAATCTTGAAACTAGGAAAGATCGACAGAATAGCCGGTTATTTTTGCGTTGCTTTTGATCCCTCGAATTCACATCTCACTTTTTTCCACGCTTGTAAGTACGCGGAAAAGCGGCAATTTTTAATAAACTATAAAACTTTAAAAATTACAAGTAAACTTTAGTCTACTTGGGAATTTTCAGAAGTAAACTGTATTCATAAAAGACGACAGTGCATTTTATATACGTAAATTTTACTAAAGAAATTATACTAAAACAATTATTCACCTCAGGCTCAGTGATTATTGTAAATATTCACCTCGACTTTGTCTCGGTAAATATTTACCAATAATCACTTTGCCTTCGGTGAGTAATTGTTGAATATAAAATGTCCAGTAACTATATGATTGGTGATTGTTTGAAAAGCGATACTTTTCGCATGTTAAATTATCATAATCAATCTCACATGTGAGATTATCAGTTTTATCAGTGCCCGAAATCCTTATAATTAAAGCACTGTACTTTATATAATGAATTCGATAAAACATTAATACATGCAGAGCACGTTATTTCTAAGAACTCAGTACAGGTCGAATTATTCGACTCTGTCTGATGCGAGGGCATCATCTGTCTGATGCAAGAGTACAGATATGCTGGACTATCAAGTGAATATAGTTGCAGCCCAACTTGTAAATGAGTTTCCTGTATTGAAGCCAGTGTAGTAAGCTACTGACACGAAGACATGGAACTACAAACGTCAACGTGGTTTTAGTAAACTTGCATCTAAACTTGCATTTATGATTTAATACCTACCGATTTGCTCCTTCCGTCTTTCGAGTGCAGCTGAACTAGTTTCTCAGTAATATCATCGCAACATCAACATGTTTACAAGTTTCGTTCTTTGAAAACAAATGCACAATATAATGCTCGCGTGAAAGACTGTGGGCCGAAAAGTCATGAAACTCTTTATAATGGTTGACATTGGAAAAGATAACACAAAGAGCAGGTCAGGGAGCACAAAAGTGGCGGAGGGTCTTATGTGATGACGACTAAGCTTTGGAATATCTCTTGGTTTGCAATATGTGATGGTATAAAGCTGCAATTCAATGCTGTAGTTAGACAATATATTAGTGTCATGTTCAATTAACTATTAGTGAATCATAATTAGAGAAGATATACCATATTAATGGACCATTTCAAAGATTTGAACCATTTGAAAGTCGTTTTCTAATTTGAGTCCAATAATTGTCCAAATTGATAGCCATGCATTTGGACGATTTGAACCTTTTTTTCAATTTGAATCGAATCGTCGATACTGGCACGATTGAGATAGATAGTTCACAGTCCACTAAGTCAATGTGTATGCATGCATATATTAGAGTATAAATATGATTTATTATCATCAATTTTAAGGATTACTTTGCATTCATGCATGTGCATGCTTTTTGCACATTTTCTTTCGTCAGCATCTTGAAAGCCAGCAGTTGATAAAATGGTTATCTGCTTTATTTTTTACAATTTTGTGGCGGTATTAATACAGATCTTTGAAATTAATTTGTTTAGAAGTATATTGATTCTCTCTTCATTGTTAAATATTTAACAAGCTATCAAATTTCGCAAGCATCAATGTGTTTGCATGTTCATGACTACTCACTACTGATTGAAAAAGAAAGTTCAGTTTGTAAATACTAATGTTCAATTCGAATCAAAACCAGACCGATGAATGTATGAGTTGAGTTAAGAAGTTTGACCAAAAACGCTATCCTCTGTTATCTTTCCACTTTTCCCAGAACTGATCCGCGCCATTCTCAGAACTCATACCTGACCTGTAGTCTTTAATTTCTCTAGCTACCACAATGGACAATACTGAATCTGATGAGGTACGTGTTGCCACTCGGTTCATTCTAAGACCTACATAGATCTTGTGTTTTTGGTCAGCGGATAGTTTCAAAAATAATGTTGCAGCAGCAGCCGCGCCGCTTTTTTTCAATTTTCTTTTTAAAACGTTGTTGGATTACAGAATTGGTGAGTACCTATAGCATGTTTGATGATATGGATATATTGACTGACATGATTAAAACTCAAAACATTAACTAAGAACTAGTAAATATTAGGATACAAATGTTCAAAATAATAAAAATGAATATCAATTGAAAATTACATTAGCGTTTTTCTTGCAACAGCTCTCTGATGCGCGTGCTGCATGATCATGCATGCACAACTAGGCAGAAAAGAAACAGAAGACATCAAATTTTGTATTAATTCAGATCGAATCAAAGCATCAAGATAGGGTTTATAACAACTTATACTGACAGGCTTTCTGAGTGCTTCGTTATAACAATGAAAGACAACAAACTACAGAAATTGTTTTCTAAAGAACGAATCACAAACAATGATCACTTTTGTTTCGAATCACAAACATGCTACAATGCTACTTAGCCTACATACATTAACTTTTGAAGTAATGAACTAGTTTAGTAAATAATTAATTTTTTGCTTTTAAAGCACATGTATATACCTGGATAAATTTAGTTATGAAAATCTCACTATAGCATTTGATAATATTTTGAAATAATTACATTAACTTGTGCTTTATACCACGTGAACACTTCTATCGTCTTGTTAACGTTTGTACTTTTAGATTTCATATCTAAAATTTCAAGTTAACGAGAAAGACATCAAAGACTCAGTGACAGCTTGGAATTCACAGAAAGTACCGAAAGGACGTGTTCTTAAGCATCCAATGTATGTTTGGTTCACCACAGGCTCGTTCACCATATAACGTTTATAAATTGAATGCGCACATAAATTATCGTGGGAGAAAGAGTTCAGGATGAAGTGAACCAATATATATATATATACTTTTATACATAGGCATACCCAGGACTCATTATAGCGTCATGTCTTCATCCTGCGGGCGCACATATAAGACCTGCTACATCCACGCTAGGCAGAGTGATAATCCCTTACTTCCAACATCTACTGTAAGTGGAGGCCTCAGGGGTGATAATCTCTCCATAGAGCCATGTTAGATAGGGTAATAATCCCAGTATCCAACCATGCTAGACAGAGCGATAATCCCATCATCAAACATGCCAGCTGTCTTAGGGGTGATAATCTCCACAGAGCCATGCTAGGTAGGGTAATAATCTCCTTTCCTAACATGTGAATGGATTAGACCATCTATAACTACAATAAATAACCAGGGTTTCTAGGCCAGAAATTGAATATAAGGAACACTTCTATCCCACAAATACACAGAATGTGTATTCTCCATCGACGAATAGACAGCTTTTGCCATATGATGGTAAAACGTGCTGTTTGAAACATCACCATTGCTTATATTACAGCTGGATTGTCAAGGTGGCTGGGATAAACCTGAAGTACAGGAAACCTGGTTGGGGCCAAGACAATTACCTGCAGCTTCCCAACAAGGCTTCTGTATTAGACCTTAAGACTAAGTCATTGATAACGCAGCAAACAGAGATGACCATTCCGGCATTTTTTTAGTTAACATGTTTGTTTTTTGCAGTTTACCAAAAGATGGTGAGAAGAACGTCCTAATTACGTCAGCACTTCCTTATGTGAACAATGTTCCTCATTTAGGAAACATTATTGGCTGTGTTTTAAGTGCAGATGTATTTGCAAGGTAATGTATCCATAGTGAATTTTACGTTGCATGTGAAACATAAAGGGTTTATTGGGTTTAATAAGCACGTCATGACTGCATGTACATGTGATATCCATATGCTAGCCGAATAGCTGTAATATAGGTGCTTTAATTTTATGACGGCTAATTAACTATTACGACACTTCATTAACATTAACTTCTTGCCGCAGATTTTGCCGATTACGGCAGTATAATGTTTTGTACATTTGTGGTACTGATGAATATGGAACTGCATCTGAGACAAAAGTTAGTTGTATTATGTGAAAATTTACTTCTAATCAAACCATATAAATTGTAATATTATTTAGATTGTCTCTTTAGATAGTCTCAATCAAAATGTTAACTATATCCAAATAGTTTAATCAGTAGAAAAACAACTCAACTGATTCTTCTTTTCCTGTTCCTCTTACATACTCTACCTCGCTAATGTTGCATTTTTCGTGCATGTATTTTTAGGCGCTTGAAGAAGGTGTGACTCCAAGAGAAATTTGTGCAAAATATTTTAAAATTCACAGCGAAGTCTATGAATGGTTTAATATTCAGTTTGATTACTTTGGTAGAACAACAACTGAAGAACAAACAAAGTATTTTTTTAATCATTGAAAAATTTATGAACTATGATTAAATACAGTAAATCATTAAATTATGGATTTTCCTAGAATATCTCAAGATATTTTTTGGAAGAATTACCACAATGACTTGACATTGGAAGAAACGGTAGAGCAGTTACATTGCGCGAACTGCAGTAGGTAAGACAATTTTCGTATGACACATGTTCACTATGTAAGCGATGTCTAGCTAAAATTAACCCTCTTTAATGGGGGACTTGAAAATTTAATCTTATTATTTTTATCATATGTTATGAATTCCATATTTTACCAAATGAAATGAAAAATTGTAGCAATATTACATTTTTGGAAATCTTTTGTTTGTTCCATTGCACTGACTGCTATTATCGTACTGGATATTGATCAATGAAAACATCAATTAAAACTTACTAGTCGTAAATGGATAGTTTTTCACATATATACCGATTGGATCCCTTTACGGTTTATCATTAGATATTTAGCTGACCGTTTTGTCGAAGGAACGTGTCCACTTTGTGGTTTTCACGTAAGTTTTCTGCAATAACATATTTACTGGATGTCGAGCTTATCAATCTCATGTTTTACCCAAACGTTCAAAATTATAATAAACACATAGTTTGATTAGCTTGTCATTCTTGAAGGTCATTTACTTGGTGTACTCTTCTTGCTCTAATCCTGGCAAAAAAAAACTCAATTTGCAAGCATCTTGCTGTAACTTTGTTGTAAAAAAAACCTTCTTCTCCCGCTTCCCCCTAATCAATGTTGAATATCATCAAAACTGGTTGTTGACAAAGGTCAAAAACATTTTATCATTAACAACATTAAGGGGGAGAGGGGAAGATATCAAAGTGGAAACCAGCCCCTAGTACATGTAACACTGTTTTTAGAAAACTTACTGTCGACATTGCACGCATGCTGTTTATTACCAAGATTACAGCAAAAGCTCAGTGGATTGTAGAGACCAAATTTGAAATATTAACTTGTTTAAACAGGATGCTCGTGGTGACCAGTGCGATGCATGTGGCAAGCTAATTAATGCAACGGAATTGAAGGTACATTGTATGTGTTATAGACTCTTTTTGTACTTTTAAGAAACATCTTAAGACTTGGCTTTTTAATCCCAATTTTTACTATCTAATTAGGTTTAAATTGTATTAGGTGTATTTTTTAGATGTATATAACACTTATCTTATTTTTACCTATGTAAAGCGCCATTGAACTTTCTGAAATGGCACTATATAAAATTCCAATTATTATTATTATTGTTATTGTTATTATTATTATTATTATTATTACAGGCAGGTTTCAGCTAACGATAGTAATTTCTATAAGCAGCGTGCATGACATGATCCAGTGGAAGGGACTTATTACTCTTTCAAATTTCCTGACAGAACAATCAGTACGTTTCCGCCAGGTTTATTCAAGTAAATATAATTAAAGAAAATAAATCCAAGTAAAAAGAAAAATTACCATGATGTGCTAGTTATTAACATTTTCCGCCGACGGCCTGGATGTTTTAGATCTAACCACGATAACTTCTTTTAAAAATATAGCAGCACTAAAATAATTTAGAATAATGGACGATTCCTTTTTTAGACAAACCTTGGAATTGGGAATATTCATTAGCACAGCTGGAAAGAGCATCTTAAATTTAGCGAAACTGTGAAGTTTGGTTGCAAAACATTGTAAAATATGGATTACACTTTCTCGCGCATAATACAAAAGTATACAGAATTTGCAAACTTCGCAGGGCTATATTTCCCACATTTTACAATGTTTTGCAACCAAACTTTACAAGTGCTAAATTTAGGATGCTCTCTCCAGCTATGCTTATGAAAATTCCTAATTCAAAAGTTTGTCTAAAAGGGGAATGGTCCATTCATTATTTAGAGGTTCTTTAGCTCTTGTACAGTCAACAATATGATGTTGAGTACTTTATTATACATTATTCTGACGTTTTGCAGTCTCCTCGATGTAAAATCTGTAGTAAAACACCGGCAATCAAGAAAAGCAAGCATCTTTTTTTAGACTTAACAAAGGTTCGTATGTCATGAATTGTTGTTTACGACTGGCCTAAGTGTAGCCCTCTCCACAACGTTATATGTGTTTTCATGATTATCTTTGTATGTATTTGACATTTACGGTTTTGTATAAGCATCATTCGACAAATGAACAGCAATAATTTGTGTTTAAAATGTATGCAAAAATATTCCCGGCGGTCTTCAACGTTCCCAGTAATAAATGTTCTCGAATAGCCGTTTATTACTATACCAAATAACACTGTGTTCGAGTCTCTTGACAATGAGCAATCTAATATGTTTTTACTTGCAGTTGCAACCTGAGTTAGCTTCGTGGGTAAAGAAAGCATCGACTGAAGGTAGTCATGCCATGCTTTGCATGGCAATTTTTTTATGTTTACGTAAAATGATAAAATCATATTAATTTTTTGAATGCTAACTGAAAATTATGACAAAGATATTTTTCTTTATTATGAAACGTTCATCGCCGCTTCGTCAGGCAACTCGATATAAAGGTTGTGAATTTTGCATTATGATACAAAGTACCATAGGGGGAGGGTGGGGATGGTTACACGGTAGCAGAACGGCATGGTCACAACATGAAATTGAATAGTTTCTAGACGAGTGTGACTGCTAAAACTTTAAAAATAGTATTACAGAATTCAGCACCAACTAGTGATAGAAAAAGTGGTAAGAATAAATACGACCGCAAACTTACCGAACCCTAAAATTATGCTCTTTCCGAGATATTTGAATTCGTCGTTTTTCAATAGTATGAATGAGAGAATATGTATTTATTAATAGTTATTTGAATAATTAGACATTTATGAGACAAACTCTGCCCAAAGTGGATTTTATCATGCTTATTTAACATGTCATGTGCATGTTGGTACCAGTTACCGCAAAGTATAAATATGATATTTACACTATACAGGAAACTGGAGTGCAAATTCCCAACAGATTACCAAAAGTTGGTTACAAGAAGGTCTGAAACCTCGTTGTATAACACGTGATTTAAAATGGGGGACGCCTGTCCCACTCGAAGGTTTTACTGACAAAGTGTTCTATGTTTGGTTTGATGCACCCATTGGGTAAGAAATTTGAATGTTGTTTTATTTTGTTCGGAAGGTTTAGTGTGACTAATTTTTTATGGACACACTTGCGTGAGGATCAATTAAGAGAGGTACATCAGATCATAAAGTTTTTGACAATGTCGCATTCAAAGTAGTCTCATTCTCATATGAAAAAAATTATGATCTTAAATCGAGTTTGCATTTCTCAAATCATCTCCATGGCCAAATGAGTCGTGGTGTTACGCTATCTTGATGTCACGCTAAGGGAGTCAAGAGAGTATGACCTGTTAGGCAGTACGACCTGTTGGGTTTGTATAGCCAGTTAAGGAGATTGACCATTGTTTGAAAAGATTGTTAATATCATAATATGCTGCCACAAGTTCCAGTCGGCCAGTGAATTGTGATGAAAGCTAATGTGTTTTCGGCTCACTGTCGGAAATTACAGCATCTAATTAAAATCGCCCTAAATAATTTTATAGCTTACTATCTTTAGCATACATGAATGTACTAATCGAAGCAGAATTGTTTGAAGAAGAGTTCCTTCTATGTCACCTGTGAATAATTCATTATTGAATTCTTCTTTTCTAACATCGTAGGTATCTGTCAATCACGGCCAACTACACGGACCAATGGGAAAAATGGTGGAAGAATCCTGAACGTGTCAGTTTATATCAGTTCATGGCGAAAGACAATGTACCATTTCATACTGTTGTATTTCCAGCAACTTTA
Source organism: Muricea muricata (assembly GCA_963855995.1). NCBI lineage: Eukaryota > Metazoa > Cnidaria > Anthozoa > Malacalcyonacea > Plexauridae > Muricea > Muricea muricata. The sequence goes on from OY979717.1 coordinate 62,125,960, forward strand.
CTGGGAACCAAAGAACCGTACACTTTGCTCGACAGTATTAATGCCACAGGTAAAGTGGACTTTACATTTCTTTACATGTATCTTTGGTGTGCCACTGAACTATTACATCACAAAACTGGAATATTAGTTCTATGTATAAAGAAAATATATGAAGGATCCTATAATATGTGCTCTACTGCACTTCTTGTTCCATTGTAAGTACATGTTGGAGTAGCCATTTATACAGCTGTGGTAGAATTGATAAGAAAAAGATTACTCACCTCGCCCAATTAGAGATCGAGTAACTTTATCATGTGAAACAAACTTGATTTGTAGAATACTTGAATTACGAAGATGGAAAGTTTTCCAAAAGTCGCGGCATTGGTGTGTTTGGTAACGATGCCAAGGACACGGGAATTCCTGCAGATATCTGGCGATTTTATTTGCTGCATAACAGACCTGAATCGCAAGTACGATAATATTAAGTATACATTTGAATAGACAATTTACATGTTACGCTAAATTTTGATCTGAACATACAGACAACATATATTTTTGTGAAGTTTTCATCAGAAAACGTTGCAATTTTACTTATTTTAAGATGCTCCTTCTAGCTGTTGTAAAAGACTTGCCTAGATCCAAATTCATATCGAACATACAATCTGTCCATTCAATTTATTGACATTGTCCTTATTAATTGTCTTAGCATCATGGAGCAGTTAGAATTGGTCACCTAATATATAGTACCAAACGGGGGAAGAGCTTGCGCACCCTGAATTACGAAAATAAAATCACTCTAAATGATTTTATATTAGGGTATTACTATCACATTACAAAATAATCCCCCCGAAAACGACTATTTAAGTATCGCTTTTTTCAGGATAGTGTATTTGCCTGGGCGGAATTTGCTATGAGAAACAACACAGAGTTGCTGAACAATTTAGGAAATTTCATCAACAGGTTAGCTTTTAACTACAAGTGCATCGTAAAATAATAAAAATATATTTTTTAATTGAGTGGAGTTTTTTGAAGCTTAACATGCACTCCCCCCCCCCCCACACACACACACTCTTTGTTGCATTCTTCTGTAAAATTGCTCATAAATCATTCGTTGGTGAACTGTTAAACTAACCGACAGTAAATTTTATCAGGATTTTATATACTCCTATATATTCATAACAATTGGCTAATTGCGTATGACGCTTTCTAAAACACTTTTGGTTTGCATTGTCAAATTAGGCCGGGCAACGCCCTTACCACTTTGTTTCTAATAATTAATGGGACGCTTCAGCCCTTACTCAAGCTGTTCAAGGAACCCACTAGCAACTCGGCCTTACGTTTTTCGTAATATATTTTTCTCTTCACAACAGAGCTCTGGTGTTTTTGAGCAATAACTTCAATAAGAAGATGCCTGCGATAACATTGAATGATGAAGACAAGAAATTGATTGCTTTGGTGAACCGCGAGTTAAAACAATACATTGAGTTGATGGATCTCGTCAAGTACGCAGCTGAATTATACATTACGTGTAAATTATAATCAGTGGCGCCGACGCTTATTTCGATTCCGTAGACGGTCGGACACCTCCCAGATGGTCGAGCACCTCATTATCTCGTTCCCAGACTGCTCTGGCTAATTTAGACAAAGTTTTCGACGGTTTCCAGCGAGCTCGTTGTTAGCTCAGTCGTCTAGGCGTGCGATTTCAAATAGATTATAGGCAGGGGTTCGAATCCCATCCGAGCTTTTTTCATTTTTAAAGTTGGTCAAACTTTTTTTCTTATATTTTTTTACTTTTATACGATTCTTGTAAGGGTTAGATTTAGGGTTTGGGTCAGGGATTGGATTATTAAAATTTAAAAGAAAAATCTATTAGTTTTATCAGACACATAGGCTTTAAAACGAGATCAATGAGGTGGTCGGCCATCTTGGAGGTGTCCGACCGTCTGCGGAATCGAAATTTGCGGCGCCGACAAACGCTTATCTGCTTTTCACTTTTACCTTGGCTTTAGCTTTATAAGCGGGATTGAAACAGTTAAAATAAAAAGAAATCTAATTTAAGAGCAGATTTATTGAACCCTTGTACGTTCAAATATGACTATATTTCGTGAATTCTTTTAGGTTGAGAGATGGTTTAAAAGTTGTGTTGAATATTTCCAAACTTGGTAATCAGTACATTCAAGCCAATAAACCTTGGGTATTGGTCAAAGGAAATGAAGATGATAGGTAGGGTTGGGGGGTTTTCAAAGTCTAAATGTGTGGTGTCATGACAAAATAGTTTATTTAACATTTAGTCGAATTAAAAAAAAACATTTAGTCGTTTCGATCATTTTGCATTACACGCAATTTGAAACATTTATGTGTTTTACATTTCCATTCCTGGTTGATGTTTTCATGATTTATTGATATTTTATTTCAGGTCAAGAGCCGGCAGTGTGATTGGACTTGCATGTAACTTGACAAGTCTATTATCCATTCTTATTCAACCTTTCATGCCAGATGTTAGTGCGGAAATCAGAAAACAACTGCAGGTATAACAAAGAGCATTGCGTAACAAAACCATATTGAAATTACACAGCGACTTGTCTCGAAATGCTCGCTATATATTCACAGCACAATAAAGAGATCATTATTATTAAGTGATATTAATAAGGTGATATAAATTCTGCGTTCCAAAATACAATTTGTACATCTACACTCAATTTCATGCTCATTTATATGTGTAACAAAACACGTTCAATAGAAAAATTAATTTACGTGGATTATATAGACGCTTGAGTGCAGCAATCATCAGAGCAAGCGCCGTTCGCTATACTGTAGTAGTGGGTCCATGGGGATCAATCCTCTGTCGTAAGTCGTGAATCTGCTCCGGGCCAGTCTTGTGACACTCCATGCTAGGAATGATGACAGCCTGGTGTGTCAGGATTATTTTAGCTTCTGCTATGACCCTTACTTTTACTGTGTTGCATGGGCTTCGTGATCAGTGACTGAAAGAGCCGCCCTTATATAGAAATCCTTGCAGGTTAAAAAGTGCGACATTCGAGATTCAGTGTAACTACTAACTGTAAATGTCACTATTTGACATTTGAAGTCGTTTGATACCTCGTGGTGATGTTCCAACTACCATTTATGTATGTAGAACGAGCTAGTTCGGATATCAAACATTTATAAAGTATATGAAAAATCTTTTTTGCTTATCTTTGTTCAGCAAAAGGTCATAAAAAAGTGTCTTATTAACGGTTAAACAATTTAAAATTTTTAATTTTTTTAGGTTTCAGATGAATATTGTGTAATTGTTGATTCCTTTGTACCACATCTCGGAACTGGTCACACTATTGGCGAGGTAGAAGTCCTAAAATCCTAAATAAATTCATAATGTCCTAGTTGTTTAATTAAAATCAGTTATCGCCACAATGTGTTCTTCTCACATACTTTCTCTTTGACACCACTGAAATCTGTTCAGCCCAAACCTTTATTTGAAAAAATGGAGAGCAGCAAAATGGAAGAATTCCGACAACTTTATTCTGGAAAACAGAGCAGTCGCAACAAGGTATCCAACGAGCAATCATTATATTGTAGAAAAGATAAATAATTTATGTATTAGGTATAACGTTAAGATAGATTCAAAAGTTTAGATTTAGAAGTTTTAGTTGTGTATGACAACATCATACAGTTTAACCAATCTGAAACATTACATTAAACAGGTAAAGTTAACAGAAGAAGAAGTGGAGGCTCTTAAAGATTCTATTGCAAAACAGGTCGTTATACCTTAAAGTATTGTAAAATAAAATTTATTACAATTGACTTGTTGATACGAAGACAATGTTCCTTTAGTTTATTGAAATATTGTTTATATCGTGCAATCGTGAAGTATACTGGTTATGCTTTCGGGGACTTAGGGTAGGGGATTAGATTAGTCGTTGTTATTTCGTGACTGTTTTATTGCGTGTCGTGAAAGTAAAATATATTTTTCATGTGTGTTCAATACCGTTGCTCACAATGTGATCACGTGGATGTCACGCTCGTCCTAGAGCTTATTATATAGGACGAACGTGAACAGAAGAACCATTACACATGACATGGTTTGAGTTTTGGTTGTGCAATACTATGTTCGACGTAATTAATTTTCAGGGTGATGTTGTGCGCCAGCTGAAAGCAAATAAAGCAGCTGAGAAGTCAACAATTGACGCTGAAGTGGCTAAGCTAGTGGATCTTGAAAAGAAGTTGAGCTTGAATGAGAAATAAAGCTATTGGAATTCAATGAAAAAAAGAACAGTAAACTGATAGGATACAAATTGATTTATAAACGTAAAGACATAATTGAAGAAGTTAACTGAATTAGAATTAGTTGTAGTTTGAAAAAATAATATTTCCACTTTATATAATGCACTAGTGTTTCAAACGTAAGTAGTGTAAAAGCTGTGCATGATCATATTTAGGGAAGCAATTAGGATGTATGTGATAACAATAAATTTTACTTTACACTGGAATAAACGTAATATATGACTTTTAGAATAATATTTACAGTAAATATTATGAGAATACAGAAGTAAAAAATAATGAAATGAATAAAACAAAATTTGGATCCAGATTACTTGTTTTCACATGGAAATTAATAGAGGACATCACGTGTGATGCAATACATTATATAATTACGAAAATACAACAGTAATTAGTAATCGTACACATAACACACTCTGCATATCTTATAAAATATGTGTTGAATTTTCTGACAGACATTTTGATATCGGAATCTCGATCAATCTCGTGTATGCCTTGGTGCTTATACGTCAATGAGGATAAGAATAAAAAAGTCATGGATTTCCTTACTATATAAATTTCCCCCCTCCTCTGGTCCCTAAAATTGGTCTTTCTAAGCAGGCACGCGCGTGCACTGGATGATTGGTTACCGCCTCTTGTTTAATTAAGGTTGGCTACGCTCGGGAAGGTCTCTGGTACGACCGTACGATTGTAAAAGGCACGAGTCAGGTGCACTGAGCTATAATAATATTACTGGAGAACCTGCTCCTATCTTTTCTTCACTAAAGCAAGTGATGCCGAAAAAATTAAATGGCAGATTTTGGTCCTTGCCACTGTCCGTGCTGATGCCATCTCCATGACAACTGGTCCACTATTCTCATGCGAATTACCATTGACCAGCCTCGTTTCCTGAGGTCGCTACTCTTTCCAACCATAGCTGGAACCAAGCAAGAACTGAGCAACCTCGTGATGACAAGACAAGGGTGAGTGAGTGTAGAAACTGTGGTCGGAAACATGAAAAAAAGCAAAAATGTCCTGCACGCGGAAAGGTATGTTTTAAGTGTAAAATACCTAATCGTTATTTAAGAATCTGTTGGAGTAAAGGCGTACATGATTTGCAACAAGTTAATGAGCCTGAACTTGAAAACAATGACTTTTTTTATAGGAGCAATCAATCATAAGGGCGGAGACGAATTATTAGTTAATCTTGTAATTGAAGATTCGCACAGCGTGAAAGTAAAATTGGACACGGGGGCATGTGATGCCTGTAGCGCTATACAAAGCACTTGGAAAAGACCCTAAAAAACTCCGGCCTACCAATACAAATTTGACAGCATATGGGGGTAATAAGATTGAAGTTCTCGGTTGTTGTCATCTCGTATAGAAACAGTGTTCGCGTACTAGAGTTCTATGTGGTCAATGCATGTGCACCGTGCGCCCTATCTTAAAAGCATGTCAGGACTTAGCGCTTATTAAAGTGGTACTAGCAGTGTACTGCGAACAAACGCCAAACTGACAAATTTTTGGATGAGTTTAAGGATGTTTTCATTGGGCAAGGCTGTGTATCGGGGGAGTATACTATGCAGTTGAAACCAGAAGTACAGCCAGTAGTGAATGCTGCAAGAAAGGTAACCGTAGCTATAAGAGAAAAAGTTAAGGCAGAGCTAGACAGGATGGAAAAGTTAAACCTAATAAGCAAAGTAGATGAGCCCACAAAATGGGTAAACTCGATGGTGGTGGTACCCAAATCAAATGGGGCTGTGAGAGTTTGCTTAGACCAAAGAGACCTAAATAAAGAAGGATTATTGGTGACAACGTTCAACAATTCCAATGAACCCTGACCCAAACCCCTACCCTAATCCTAACCCTGGTTATTGGGCCACACCCCTGTCCAAAGAATCATCGATTTTAACTACGTTCCAAACCCCGTATGGTCGGTATCGCTATTTACGAATGCCTTTCGGGATATGCTCCGCTCAGGAGGTGCTCCAGAAGAAGATGGAAAGAATTTTTGAAGGACTTCCTGGCGTGCAGATTATAGTTGACGACATCTTAATTGTAGGGTCGACAGTTGAAGAGCATGATGACAGGCTACGAGCAACTCTCGCTACAGCCAGAAAAAAACGGAATGAAATTCTACCCAAAGAAGATGCAACGATGCTCTAACGTGCTGAAATTCTTTGGAGAAATGTCGACAAAGGATGGGTTAAAGCCTGATCCAAAGAAGGTGGCAGCAATAGAGAAGATGAGTTCTCCGAAGAGCAGGAAAGAGCTCGAGTGTCAGCTGGGTATGTTTACGTACCTGTCTCAGTACTCACCTCATCTTTCACAGAGGACTGCCTAACAGAGCTATACAAAAAAAGATCGAGAATGGATTTGGTGTCCGAAGCACGAGGAGCAGTTTACAGAGATCAAGAAAATGATCACAGAAGCAGTGGCGGATCTAGCGTAAGTCAAAATAAATTACCACAGCTCATTCTAGGATATATTTACATTTTAAAATACCTTCAAAGCAACTTCATTGGTTAGATTTTATTCTTTTGAAATTCATAGCCTATGACATTGTTATAAAGTTATTTTGAATTTAAAATTGATCTGCTATAATTTATTTTGACTTACCCTGGATCCGCCACTGCACAGAAGTTCATGGTTCTGTGCTGCAGTATTACGAGCCATCCAAGCCAGTAAGAGTACAAGTAAACGCTTTACAGTTGGGTTTAGGAGCAGTGGTCATGCAGAACGGACAACTAATAGCATACGCCTCGAAATCGTTAACAACCACGCAACAAGCTTGTGCGCAGATCAAAAAAGAAGCTTTGGCCCTAGTGTTCGGTTGTGAAAAGTTTCATCAATATCTTTACCGTACGGGAGGGATTTTGTGGCTGAAACGGATCATAAACCTTTGGAGATCATAATGAAGAAACCGTTACATTTGGTCCCAATGCGACTGCAGAGAATGAGAATTCGCTTGCAAAGATATAACGTCATAGTCCAGTACAAACTAGGAAAGAGTATTCCGGTTGCTGATATCCTGTCCAGAAATTGTGCTCGTGATGACAGCGCTCCTGATGGTCTTGGCCTTGATATTTATGTTGATGCTGTTCTGGAGCAAATGCCAGGCGACATCTTCTTCAAGTTCTAAAGTCTGAAGACAACGAACAAACAGCAAATGAAGAAACAACGATGACCAACCTGGAAAGATCGCCTACGAAGTCACGCACAAAGGAAACAGTGAGCAGCGTCTTACTACAGATCAAGTCACAACGAGATCTGGGCGAGTGGTGAAGAAGCCTAAGAGATTTGGTGGCTATGAACTATAAACATTGATGAATGTTGTTTAGCTGGTAATTATTCATTGTATAGCATTGTACTTAAATTTGCGCGGATTTCTACTGTTCTCAATAGGGTTTTATTTGGGTAAAATTCTAAAAGCAAGGGTAGGGATTTGATATCTCCCCAGGGAAAAGGGGGGTTGATGAATATAACTGAATTGATAATTAATTTGTTACGGGTTTTATCTGTATAAAATCCGCTGAACCCGGGTTTTATACAGATAAAACCCAGCAAAAAAGATATAGCTAGAGTTTTATAAGTAATATTTAAAGCACGCGCAGGAGTGCTTTATCAGATATACAACGCGAGGCGAAGCCGAGCGTTATATATCTGATAAAGCGCGAATTGCGAGTGCTTTAAATGACTTCCAAATCGATTCATTTTATACCCATCTTGTCTGTTTTTATATAGAAGAATTTTCAATATAGATGTTGTATAAGCCGAGAAAATCGAAGTAAAAGATGTGTGAAAATCGACATGCGTTTTATCTCATATATAGACTCTAGTCACGGCTATGATTTCCTTTCGTTTAGGAGGATATATATAATAGTCTATAAAACACAAAAAAAGCAATCAAAATTTCTTCCATATTATGTCACACAACAAGACAGAACAAAAAAACAGCACATCACCAAACAGAAACTGCTCAATAACATCAAAGTTTTCTTCTATATGCTTGAAAATACTTTGTGTCATAAAGAGATCCTCATCACTGGTTATCTCAGTCATTCTTCGGAGATCATCTGGCAACTACTTCACCCAATCTTATTTTCACTAACTATGTTAGCAAAAACGAAACATGGCCTTTTCACCAATTTTAAATATTTTAGGTTGAAGCTTTTGTGTAGGTTCGGAGGTGCATAAAATATTTTGCTCAACAGCAATAGTTCACTTTCTGAAGATCTCATTTCCATGATACAAAGCACAATTCGTTGTTTAGAAACGTTGGTTCTCTCGCGGGAGCGCAGCCCTCGGAAAGCATCCCTCGGGCATACGGCCCTCGGGATGCTTTCTTCGGGACACGCCCCTCGGGTTGTATATTGCTAAGAAACCTCGCTCTCGGTAATTAACTCTAACTTTCTAAATTTTGTTTTTTGAACGTTATGTTATTATAAACCGTTTCTTTTTGGAAAAAGGACAACTGAACAAAAAAAGGATAATCTTTATACTTAATCAGGGGAGATGTAATATATTCATACATATAATTTATGCATGCATTATGATTGTACAGTATATAAGTAGACCGATAGTTTTGTATACTAAAATACACAGAACACAACATACAATACAGATAGGAGCCACATATTTTTGCATCAGCCTACTCCAATATAGATAATGAGAGCAGTATTATCTTTTAGCCAAGTCTTCCAAAGCCAACTTTGACTCATTCCTGATGAATTAAAACGAGCATTGATAGTTAAAAACGTCTCGGAACAATTATTTCTACTGTTATTTTGCAGTTTGTACAGCAAAATTTCTGCAGAAATCAGCTAGTTCTAAGCCCAGGTTCCATTAACGAAAAATACTTCTTTGAAGAATTAATTAAACAGATCGTCCTTATAATAACGTTAAGTGCGGAAAAATCTTACACGAAATTTGATTGGCTCAAACTTTCTCCCGAGCCAATCAAATTAAGTGTAACACATCACATCTGCATTTGACGTCACTATGAGAAAGGTGCATAGAATTGCTACTTACGTTTTAGATAGGGTCGAACTTCCAGATAACGTTAAGGCAAGAAGTGCAAAACTCTGAAACAGTGAAATAAAACGAATCTTAACAGCTAGCTTTCCAACACTGTCATGCCGTTTTGTTTATTTTAGTTAAAAAAGAAGGTGAATATTCGTTAATTTGCATGGAGGGACGGTGCGATAGAGAGCACCAATCATGGGATATGAAACGAATAGTGTAAACAACCTTTGAGAAAATGAGGCATCTTTTACATTTTCTTGCTCCAATTTTAACTTTAGAGCTTCCATATATAACAATACATTGCTCATCCAAACACAGATATTTTCATTCACAGATAATTTGAGGTTCTCGATTGGCAAAGGACTAAAGATAGGTTTGGAACGTCTTTACTACAGAATTATAAGAGGGGGGGGGGGGGTGTTCTATTACAAACACTCACCTGTAATAACAGAAGACAACCAAATTCCTTTGGAAAAAAGGCGAATTGAGGTTCAGATTCAGATCATGATATTGATAAAGACAAATATATTCAATAATATATGTGTAGGTGCCAAAAGTATGAGTCCAGTCCAGTTTTTGTGAAAAAACAGAGATAAGATTATATCCGGAATTTTTAAGCACTCAAACATGCTCATTTCGCGTCCTCAAACTATCTACATTAGTTATACTCAAGCATGTACATTATGCTTTACGATTGGTTCCAGCATTTTTGCTTTAAATTTTTACCACATTTATTGGCAACAATAGTTAATTTGGTCCTATGCATACATGAACATAAAGGATAACTAAAGATTTTAATCAAGTTACTGGGCAAATGGTTACCCGGAGTAATCTGAAAGGTTGAGTCATAGTCGATTAGTGCATCCTGAAAATAAGCATATACAATCGATTGTTATGGAAACAAGCACAAACAAGCCTAAGAGATCATGGATCAGGGTCCAATTGATCCTGATACAAATTTATCATTTTTATTACGGGTTTTCAATAAAGTTAGGGATATTTGTATGACAAAAAGTATTGAATTTCTTAGAAAACATAAATACCAACAGATTCTAAAAAGGCGTACTACATTATCGTTTAGGAAAAGCCTATGTAGAAAATGATTTACACTATTCTGATTTGTGTGTTTAAAGAAGATACGAAAACCAAGATAGTTTAGTGCTCATGCAGTATTTCTCCATCAATCTCCCAAAGTTTATCAAATTCCAAACTATTAGCAACATTTTAAGGAAAAAATCAAGAGGGTAACTAGGAGCCAAGACAAGCCATGGGATGTAATTGCGTCTTGTTAGAGTGATATTTCACATTGACAATACTAATCTATTGTGAAATCAATAGAACAAGATATTTCAAAGGGAACGATTTCAGACATCAAGTACTAAAATTATGTAGTACGTTACTTGTTTAAATTACTTCATTTAGAAAAAATACTTGTGTTGTGATGCAGAGCGGTAATGTTAGCTATATAAAATGACAAATAACAATTCAGTGTCAACTGGACTCATACTTTTGGCACCTACTGTATATATATATATATATATATATATATATATATATATATATATATATATATATATATATATATATATATATATATATATATATATATATATATATATATATATACATATATATATATATATATATATATATATATATATATATATATATATATATATATATATATATATATATATATATATATATATACATATATATATATATATATATATATATATATATATATATATATATATATATATATATATATATATATATATATATATATATATTCAGTTAATATTATCCTTACTGTACAAGTCCAGTTAAAATGAAGATACTCAGTAAAAACTCCACTTAAAGTTGGACCAACAAACGCACTATAAAAAGAAAGGTTGTTATCTAAGTTTGACCACAAATTTGACATGAGATACAGGAAGAACAGTTTTAAATAAAATTTAGTTAAGGTTTTCTCCTGTATTAACCCTATATCAATAAGAGATGATCCTTACTGGACCTCTAGGAGGAACAGTTAAGAGCTGACAGAGCGATCCAGTATAAATAAAGTTAATTTAGTTTAGGCTTCCTCCTTTAGCAACACTGGATCAATAACAGATGATCCTTGGGAAGAACAGTTTAGAGCAGACAGAGCGATCCAGTGTAAATAATGTTAGTTTAGTTTAGTCTTCCTCCTGTTAGTTACACTGGATCAATAAGAGATATTCTTACTAGACCCCTCTAGTAAGGACAGTTTAGAACTAAAATATAAATAAAGTTTCCCTCTGATGAATAAGAAACGGTCCTGTCTTATTCTTCTTTAACTACTTACCCAATATTGAATCCCGATGCAAAGACTCCAGAAATGACGGAATGAGTAGCAAGATCTGAAGCGAAACCATTGGACCTACCAGAGAAAAGACGTACAGCATGATCTAATGTAAACAGTTCTCAAGTTCGCCTTAAAAGAATTAGTATATACGTACTTTACAATATTTTCTAATCCTGACACGCCTGGGACCATCATGGGACCTAGTGACAAGCCCAGTAGACCAATTGCCGCATAAACCATCCACAGTTCGCTAGTTCGAAAAGATACAAAACGAATTAGTCGGTTGCTTAAAGAACAGGGGGTTTTCTCGGGGAATTTTTAGCACCATTTAACAGCATAAAAAACTCAATCTTGTATCGAGCTTTGAAGTTGTTATAGTTGAACCGAGATCGACTGAGTTAAATTCATCGTGGATAGAATACTATTACAGCTGGAGACCTGCAAATCAAGAAAACGAATCACAGCGATGGTCGTATAACCTGACCAGGAATCGCTCAAGATTTGCATGTTAAATAAACACCCTATCCCAAATAGAATTAAAAGGGACGCTCACTTCCTACTCCAGATGTGAGACACAAATTAAACTTTCATCCTGCCCGTGGACCATTATCCTCATGAGTCCGCCGGCCACAATAAAAAAAAATCGCAGGCCCAGTAGTATGAAAAAATCTATATTTCTTATCAGTATTCGATACTTTTCTTCAAGATCCTGGTATACATTTTGTAAAACCCCCCTTTAAGAGACCCTAAAGAAGCAAGTGAACAAAATTTCTTTGGCATAAAAGAGAACGGCACAGGAGCAACGAGGAAGAAACTGAGAGCACTGAAAAAAGATCCAATCGTCATGACCCATCTTGCATTCTTAAAACAGAATAGGAAAAATTATCATAGATGAATTTATTATATTATTTTTTACTGGGGTGGTGCCATAAATATTAGGAGGGGGTAAGATGGTTCTTTGTTTTCTGCTCTGTAGACTCCCTTCCTTCTGCAGTAGCACTGGATCAATAGGAGATTTTAAGATATAAGAGACTTTAGAACTTATAGAGCTATCAAGTATAAATAAAGTTAGTTTAGTTTACGTTTCCTCATCTAGAAACACTGGATCGATAAGAGATGATCCTTACTGGACCTCTATGAAGAACAATTTAGAACTGATAGAGCTATCGAGTATAAATAAAGTTTGTTTAGTTTGGTTTACCTTCTGTAGTAACAATGGTTCAATAAGAGATGATCCTCACTGGATCTCTAGGAAGAACAGTTTAGAACTAATAGAACTATACAGTACAAATAAAGTTAGTTTAGTTGAGGTTTCCTTCTGTAGTAACAATGGACCAATAAAAGATGGTCCTTACTGGATCTCTAGGAAGAACGATTTAGAACTGATAGAGCTATCCAGCATAAATAAAGTTAGTTTAGTTTAGGTTTCCTTCTGTTGTAACACTGGTTCAATAAGAGATGATCCTCATTGAACCTCTAGGAAGAACAGTTTAGAACTAATAGAACTATCCAGTGTAAATAAAGTTAGTTTAGTTGAGGTTTCCTTCTGTTGTAACACTGAATCAATAAGAGACAATCCTTACTGGACCTTTAGGAAGAACAGTTTTGAACTGATAGAGCTATCCAGTATAAATAATGTTGCCAAGGATTGAACCACGCACAGACGATAGGGATTTTTCTTCAAGTCCAATGTTCTTAAACGTCCTTATCGCTATCTACGTCATTAATTACTATCTGTCAACACCTAAATTACTAAATCAAGTTAGAAAGAACTTTCTTCCAATGTCAAACAACACTTCTGCACGGACCGTTTATACACTCCTGTCTTTGTTCTCAGCTTCACGTTCCTTATAACACCGTCCGGGCCGGGAAAAACTTCAGTCACTCTCACCAAATTCCATTTCCCTCTCGCAACCCCTGACTCGACTACCAAAACTACGTCATCAACCTTGAATGGTCGTTCTTTGCTTGTCCACTTCGTTCTCCGCATTAGCGTCTGGAAATACCAACGCTGGAACCGTTTCCAAAACTGTTGTACGAATGTCTGGATGTATTCGATCCTCTTTTGACAATTTCTTGTTTCTCGAAACGGACCTTGTGGGACATCGGCTGTCGCACGCCCAAGGATAAGGTGGTTAAGGTTAAAGGACAAAGATCATTAGGGTCGTTGGAGGGATACCAAAGGGGGCGGTTGTTAACGAGGCTCTTAACTTCGGCGAAAACGGTTGACACCTCGTTCCACGTTAACACTTGTTGTCCAACTATCACGCGTAATGCTTTCTTCGTTAGTTTGATAGGCTTTTGAAGAATCCTCCTTGATGAGGACTCAGTGGTGCATTGAATCGCCACTTGACTTTGTAAACCACAGCAAAGTCTTCGATTTCTTGTTCTCCTTCTTGCAATAATTTCTTTAACTCTCGTTCAGTCCCCACGAATGACGTTCCGTTGTCCGAGATAAATGTGTTGGGCGATCCATGGTGGGCTGCAAACCGTCGCAGGGCATGAAGGAAAGCCTCGGTTGACAAATCTTGCACGATCTCCAGATGTATGGCGCGTACTATAGCGCACGTAAAAAGAGCTCCCCAACTCTTGACTATTGAGTTTCGACCATACCTTAGGTAAAACGGGCCAAACAGGTCGACGCTAGTAACTGAAAACGGTGGTGAGAAAGGCTTCAACCTCTCAGGTGGTAGGTCTGACATCAATGTGGCGTATGGGTACTGTCGAAGTCAGCGACAGGTGATGCATTCTCTCACGATCTTCTTTGCCACATTTCTTCCTCGAGATCTCCAAAACGTTCATCGGGTTTCACATATGGTTCTCTCGCGATCTGCATGAAGTACGCGCGTCTTTGACGACCAATCTCGAAATAATGTGATCTGGTTGCAATAATGTCGGGTGGTTTTCGTCGTAGCATAAGGGGGAATGGTTAAGTCTTCCTCCGACTCGAACAATCTTGTCTTGTAAGAATGGGGCTAGTTCTTTGTAACGATTTTTCCAATCTCCCAACTCGGTTTGGGCCGCCATATGCTACTTCTTCCGGAAGAATGGGACCGCTTACACGATGCGTTGACTTGCGTTGTTGATAAATCTAACACAAGAAGCTGTTACTCTGCATATTCTTGGCCAGTTCGAGAACTGAACTGGATCAATGATGGTACCTTGTACGGGTTGCAAGGCCTGATGAATTTACCGACTTTAAATTCTGAAACTTCTAGCGTTGTTTCATTGGTCTCGGTGGGCCAATCTTCCGGTTTCTCTCTAAGAAATGATGGACCGTTCATCCAGCGTCCACTCATCTCACTTACTGTGAGACAACGAGGTCATCGGCTGGGTTTAACTTCGTGGGAACGTGTCTTCAAAGGTTGGGATCCCAGGTCTCTGGATTTCTGCAACTCGCACGCCTACAACGGTTTAAGTAGAGAGGACTCGGAGCGGAGCCAAGCGAGGACGATCATGGAGTCCGACCAAAATGTTACGTTTGAAGGCTTGATCTTGAACTCGTCCTTGATGGGTTTTGCTAGTCGAGATGCTAACAGAGCTGCGAGTGTCTTTACTCCTCCTTCTCCGTCAAGACTGACATTACTCCCGGTAGGCGATTTCTCTTCCGATGGCAAAACCGTATTGTTTGGGGCTGCATCCGACTTGAGCTTCGTTTCAATTTCCTTGTCCACCTGATCTTGTAGCTGCGCGGAAGAACAATACCACTCTTTGATCCTGAAGCCACTGGTGTCGAGAATTTTCTCTGTACTTGTTATCTTCTCGATGGCGTCTTGCACCCTTGGACACGAATGAATTAGATCGTCAACATATCTATCTCAGTCAAGGATCATGCATGCTTCTGGAGCTTCGGCTCGATTTTCTTCTGCGATCTTCAACACGTCGAAACTCGCCACATCCGGGGATGGCTTGTCGCCAAAGGTGACACGAAGGAGAGCGTAAATCGACGGCTCTTGTGAAGCAGCCGTGCTTCTCCACAGGAATCTGTAAACTTGAGAATCTCTCTCGCGTAAGAGAATTTGCAGGAAGATCTTGGAAATGTCCTCGGTAAAGGCACTCGGCTCTTCTTAAAATCGAAGCAAGACTCCAAGCAAATTCCCGATAATACACGGACCTTTATACAAGAAGGAATTCAGCGAAACTCCTTAGTACAGGCTGGGTCGAAGACGACTCTCAAAGGCGTACTCTTCTTTTCTGGGCGGTAAATACGATGGTGTGGTAAATAGTAGACAGGACCACTGGCGTTCTTGATCGCTGCTTCTGTTAGTTTTCGAGCCCATTCATTTTTCTCATACTCTGTTCAAATAGGAAAAATTTAGCAATTTAGTAAAAAAAAATTTTTGTCTTATAGGAAGCATTAAGCAGTTAAGAATAATGCTAGTAAAGTTCGGGATCGATCAGAAAACTTTTAATATGTTTTCAAAGGCTTTTTGCTGGAATTTCGAGCTGACCGCGCAGTATATTCCTGGTAACTAGTTTCGTTTTCTGACACTAGAGACAAAATGGCAGTTTGGAAAACAAGCTTTTCGAAGCGTGAAGCTTGTAATGTGTTTACTGCCTAGATTTGACCATAATCAGTTGGGTGAGGACATCATAAAGTCCGAGGAGCCCGATTTCTGTTGCACGAAGAAGTGTGTGATATAAACACTGCGTAAGTCGTCGAGTATTTTACGAAATTATACACGACTGGGTAGTGCTGAGAGGCTGATGTTAAATCTGTCCACAAGCATTTGAAATTATATGAAAACTGGCTTCATATCCGTAAGTTTGAGGTGTTGAAGTAGCGCTCTAGTGTTTCGAAATGTTTGTATTGTACAATGCTTGTGGACAGCTTGTTATATTTTCCTTGTTTTGGCAGGGGGCTATGGGTCATGTCAAAATTTTTCACAATTACCCAGAATCCTTCATGGTCGTAGTATTCTTTAATCACATTCAAAAGGCTTAAACAAAGTAATGCGCGAGTCCAAATCGATATAAATTAGGAACGTGCATAAGAAAAGTGCCAGCTGGAAAGTAAATTTTTAATTGGGATGTTGTACATTTAAAATTCATGCAAAACCCTGTTGAATGCAAAGATCGTGTAGTAAATATTGCTGGATCGGCTGCAATAAATACTTTTTAGAGGATAAATGCAGAAACAAGTGAATATTATGTCGACAAAGTGAAAGAGCACAAAAACAGCAACACGAAAATAGCAACAAAGGCACTACAACAAGCCTTGGAAGCATGCCGATAACCGAAAATATTACCAGATAATAGAAAATAAAAGGAGACCCTTAAACCAGGATACTTTTAAGAAGCTTTTCGTTTAAATTTTGTGG
Organism: Muricea muricata; assembly: GCA_963855995.1. Lineage (NCBI taxonomy): Eukaryota > Metazoa > Cnidaria > Anthozoa > Malacalcyonacea > Plexauridae > Muricea > Muricea muricata. Next base: position 62,142,871 of record OY979717.1, read on the forward strand.
CTTTAAAATTATAAATTCAAAGATACTTTGGAACATAACTTTAAAGCTGTATTTCTCGAATTGTATAATTCGTTCAATAATGAATTTTTCATACACAATATCAATAGCAGATTTCAACCAATTGGACTCAAATTTTCAACCGTACAACATGTTACATTAGGCAAGGTACTAAACCAAAAAAAACTGAAAAATGTTTTAGAAATATTCCTATATTTCTTCTTTGATACCACATTATTTTTTCAGAAATTGCTATTTTCCAGGAAAAACTTCAAAAAACAGTGATGCTTGCCATTACTTAAGATTTTTTTAGGTTTGGCTCCTAAACATCGTTTATAGTCACAATGTGAAACAAAGATTAAAGATTTTTGACCATTCCCTAGGCCCTAATCGTGTTTCGAAATAGGTGCTTATTTTGCCACTAGGGGGTAATTATCAGGGTAACCATGACAACACACATGTGAACAAGTGTATTTTTTTATCACAGCTTTGTTACCTACCATAATATTAACTTGTTTCTATTTTAAAACACAATGCAAAAAAAATCTTTTAAAGGTATTGGACCCCCTTAAAAGAATTAAAACTAAATTGCATGGAGTACTTTACGCTACACTAAAAATATTAGAATAAAAATTTTAAAACATTGAATATACGATTTCTTTATGTTAAAATATAGCTAATAGTATTTTCTGGTCACAAAGTTTTTAAAATGATCAGACATAACAGGTAGTAAAGTTTGATCAGAATGATCATTCCACAAGTCATAATCATGTGTTCGCATACGAGGACTAATTTCCATGATTTTAGTGAGGAGGTTATAAGGTGATGGATCACGTCGCAAGGATTCAACGAATTTTTTACAGGCAGGGTCCCTACGAATGCTCAGAGGCTGCAACTTCGAAGTTTCTAAAGCTTCCTCATACGCCAAAGCTGAGTAAGCTATTTTCAAAGCTCTCTTTTGGACAGATTCGAGAAGGTCAGATAGTGATTTAGGTAATGACGACCAGACGGGGGATGCATATTCAATTCTGGATCTAATGAAGGAGACATAGATTTGTACAATGTCTGCTGGAAGGAGAGCCTTCTTTAATAAGTGCAATGCGTATAGACAAGAATTCGCCTTTTTAAAAACCATATCGACTTGGGTATTCCATGAAAGGTCGTTGGATATCCATACACCAAGTAGTTTAAAACTGGACACAATTTCAACAGGGTTTCCAGCAACAAAAATTTGGTTTTCGTCAGATCATTTGTATTTAAGAAAACTGATCATCATCTGCTTGCATTTTTTATGGTTTAGTTTCATTCCACGCGCGGAAGCAAATACCGAAATATCATTCACCACCAATGGCATTAAACTTGGGGAGTATCTCGGTATTATTTCTAAAGCCAAGGTTTCGTCGACAAATTTAATCCTTCCAGGCCAGTCCTTGAGTAAGGAATTACTGGGGACAGCAAACAATAACGGCCCCAACTATGTATTTTGGGAAAACCACCATTCGTCTTTTTCCAAGACGACTTAGAACTTCCAACCTTCCAACACACTATTCACGATTTGCTAGGAATGCTTTATCCACTGAATAATGGCGGGCTGGACACCACGACAAGCTAGCTCTTAAACAATAACGTTGTGATCCACCATATCAAATCCTTTTTTAAAATCCACAAAAAACAACCTGGCAGAACAGGAACCTCTCTCAAGAGCTTTTAGGATTGAATGTAAAAGATATACCAGCGCAAATTGTTTGGTATCTAGTTTATTAACGACTCGAGGGAAAAGAATGTCCAAGGTACAGTCTTCCATAACCTTTGCAATTTGGGATGTTAATGATATGGGTCTTAAGTCATCTTCTATAGTCGTAGGGGGTGAAACCTTTGGTACTGGTACTACAATAGATCTTTTCAAGGCCTTCGGAAAGACACCTTGCATCATAGATGAGTTATATATGCCAGTGATAATTGGGGCAAGTTCACAAGCAAGGATTCTCAGAATTTTATTTGGAAGCATATCTGTACCAGGTGATTTTGTAGTTTTGATCTCACGAAGTTCCTTGTAGACCTGTCGGGTGTCAACGAGATATTCACTTGGTACTTCTAGACTAGCCATATTGTCATCCGGGGGGAAGGGGATCAAAGTGCGAAGTAAGAGCAACAAGAAAACTATTGAAGGTTTCGGCCAGATCTTCACAATTCCTAACGTCATCGGAAAGTAATTGGGCGTACCACGAACTTTTGGACGAGAGACCACCTAGAGCTTTTACTTCCTTCCACCATCTCGCCGGGTTGGAATTTTTTAATTTTTCAACTCAACTCACATAGTATTTCTTACACGCAGCTTTAATACTTGTTTGAACTTTGTTACGCCAATACTTATAGATATTTGAATTTTTCCCGCTTTCATGAAGAGCTTTCTGACGACTCGCAATAGCGGACTTTATTAATGACGTCATCCAAGGTTTATCCCATTTCCGCACACTAGTCCGCTCCAAAGGAAAAAATTTGTCAATCATTGCACTCATTGAGTCGTTAATTTTTCATATTTTATATCACAATCGTGTATATTCAAAATGCAGACCAATCAAATGAAGCGATATACCGTCCGAAGGGTCGTATACTACTCTCTCTGAGATGCATTTTCATATTGGTGAATTGTCCGGTTTTGATGGAGGATCCTGAGCTTTCATAAGAGTTGTATAATGATCGCTTGTTCCAATTATTGGAGGAAGTTGAATAGATTGGAAAATATTGTCTCTCGAATTTGTTAAACGCCAATCTAGAACTGCATCAGCTCTAGTTGCTACCTTGACTATCTGCGACAGACCAGAAATTCTTTCAATATGGTTTGCATCTAATCCTGTACTTCTAAAATTAAAGTCACCTGTAACTAGAACTAGGGCATCAGGATGGAGCTGCAGAAAGGAATGAGCATAACACAGAATATGTGAGTACAGTTCTGCATTTTCAGATGGGCGCGATATTGTAGAATGATATACAACAGCCAGCAACGACTCAATTGTTGGGCTTTCAAATTTGTTGAGCCTAAACGATCATTTCTAAACAGATTGAAATTGTGCAAAGCTATCACGTTATCAAGGATTACAGAAGATAGCCAGGTCTCAGTTATACAAATAATGTCAGCATGATTAATAGATACTACAGCATCAAGTTCACAGGCAGCAAGGGAACGCATGTTACAAATTAATAAATTTGGCAATTTGATGGGTGATGATATTACATGAGGTATCGGGATCGGTGAGCCAGGTTAATGGTGTCGTGGGAAAGGAAAGGGGGTGGCTGTACTAGAATGACCATGATTGTTAATCGGGGTACTAACATTAATATTTACTAAGTTATCCCAATTAATACTTTGGTGGCGACGTAGACCAGTTGGGTACCGTTGGGTTATGAGGGTGGGGATGGATTGGGTCGGATTAACTATATCGGTGTGGCTAGCTAATAGTAAAAACGGGACCAGTTCAATTGATCTTTCTTTGATTTCATTGGCAGGGGTTTGATCGGGTAGCACACTATCTTCGTCAACGGTCTTGGTTGTCGTTTGGGGTAGGGGGTGATTAGTCGATGGTTCGTTTGGGCATTGCTCCTTGTTCTCCCATAAACCAGTTGGAGGTGGTTCTGCCATTCCATTAAATTTGGAGACTGCCGATGACGGGTACGATGGTAGAAAAAAGGAGATTTCATACTAGCGTTTTGAATTGGTTTCTTGCATTTGTTTGTATTTGTATAGCTTCTATATTGGCTGAATTACGGAATGAGTTATTGTTAGCGCTGTCACTAGATTTCACAGGCTCATGGCTTTCCTCGTCTATATAATTCATTCCTTGCCTTTCTTTCGGCGCATTAATTGTAGGTAAGAACTTCCACACACTATTATCTAATTCACAAAAGGAATTAACATTAATACTCGGTGTATTAATTAAATGCTCAACTGACCGTTCATGGATTTCATTATTTGGGGGGTTTACGTTCTCATTGTTTGGGCTGCGAGTCTTTTGTTGTTGCTCGACAATCAAAGAATAGTTGCGTTTTAATTCATCTCCTTCGTAACTTAGGCTTATTTATGCTGTAAATTTGAAATCGTATTTTCACGATCGCTTAAGGCTTTATTATTGCCCTCTAGAATGTTAAAAAACTTTGTTAGCATCTTTTCCAATCTGAGATCAGAGTGCGAAAAAACCTTCATTCGGGATTATAACCCTACATACTGATTCAAGGACAGTATTTACTCTGTCGACTACTCTGTTGAGCGAAGCTACTTGCATATGTAGGCTAGTGACTTGTACTTTAACCGTTTCGAATTCATGAAGCCGATCACCGCAGTTATTACAATTAATACATTTAGGCAGTTTAGGATCTTCTACAGACTCCGCAAGAGCTATATTAGATTGGTCTATGGGATTATGTCCATCAATACTCGGCGCGCCATTAACATCTTGATCAACATAGTTCGTTTCACTGGAGCAATTGTTCGCATCGGCATCTGAGATTGCGGTTTCTGTAGGGAGGTCATTCTTCAGCAAATCTGTTATCAAATTCTTAACGAGACTACCAAGCACACCGTTAAATACTAGAGTACGTTTGTTAGCATAGCATGTTATAGATATTCTATCATTACGAAAAGATTTAACACAGCCACCGGCCACGACCATTTACCGCTCGAGCCAAACAGTTCGGATATAAGTCCACGAATTTTGTAACACTGGATCAATAAGAGATGATCCTTACTGGACCTTCAGGAAGAACAGTTTAGAAGTGATAGAGCTATCCAGTATAATAAAGTTAGTTTAGTTGAGGTTTCCTTCTGTAGTAACGGATTATTCATCGAGAGATGAGATTACACTGGATTTCTACAAAGAACAGTTGGTTTAAGCTATGATATCCCACAGAAATAAGTTATCAGTTTAGTTAGTTTCATAATAGCTTGATGTATACCAACCGTTTTGTCTGCAATCCACCCAAACAAAGGAGCGAACAAGGCATAAGCACCACAAAACAGGAAGAATAATAAACCAACTTTTGTGCTGCTGGTAATGTTGAACTGATGTAAAAAGAGAAACAGTTGTCACAGTAGCAGTTGGTGATGGTGATGATGATGCTCAATGATGATCATTAATGATCATGATAATAACAATGTCGATGAAGGAGAACAATGATGAACAATGATGATGATGATAAATGATGATTATCTTGATGATCAATGACAAGGATGATAGATTATGATGATCGATGATAATGATGATCAATGATGATGATCGACGACGACGACGACGACGACGACGACGACGACGACGACGACGACGACGACGACGACGACGACGACGACGACGACGACGACGACGACGACGACGACGACGACGACGACGACGACGACGACGACGACGACGACGACGACGACGACGACGACGACGACGACGACGACGACGACGACGACGACGACGACGACGACGACGACGACGACGACGACGACGACGACGACGACGACGACGACGACGACGATGATGATGATATACATAAAGGCTTGGAAACCCGGTACGATTTTGAAAACATGCTGTTGTTTGTTCATACAACTCTTTGAGATCCGGGAAGAAAAATGCAACCGAAACCGCGCAAACAGTTAGACTCAAAAAGGGTGGAGAATTCGTTGCGAGCAAATATCGTGCCATCGGCAAGTTCGGCAAGTAGATTGAGAATAATCAACTTATTCTGCCATGATCGTAATTGATTAGTGGCTCAATTTATAGTGGTCATAATAAATTTCTCTAGATCACAGAAAACTTGAAAGCTCTGGCATGCCGCGCTGTTTGGAGGGTTTGCGGTTTAGGAACAGGTAAGCTGCGACAAATCCAGTGGCAAAGGTAACATCAACGAGTCTGACAGAAGAAGGACATGTCATGCAATTTTGTAATACGGATTCGTAACGTTCGATGTGGAATGGAATAACGGATTGAACGTCGGACAAGGTCGCCCAACTTCTACGCGACTCGAGTGTTTCTATGTCTAACTCGCTCGTCTAGTTAGATCGCATGTCCTTGGCTAGGTACTTTCGCGCTCTCTTCACATACACTTCTGTAATTATGGCAAAGTTCTAAAGCACCGAGGCACGGGGACGGTTGACTTTTCAAAAATCTAATAAATCCGAAATACTTGCAACATAGCATACTTGCCCCGATTGTGCAATACCCCACTTGTCTTTAGACTGCCCATGAATTTTGTCAACAGCTCAGGACATCCCAAGACGTAGTCGATTAGATTATGCGCACGCAACACCTCTTCTTCGCCCTTGCCATTTTCATCGCAACAAAACTTTATAAACTTTAACGCTCTCATTACTGAAATGTCCGATTTTTACGTGATTTTCCGCCACCACAACTGCTTTGAAGCCACTGGGAGAATGAACTGGCGAAGTAATTGTCTGCGGAGCAGCAGGGTTGTCTATTGCTCATGGCGAAGTGCATACAGTGGGCTAGTCGTCGAAATAGTAATACCAACCATGCTTTCTTTGTTTTTACATATTTGGGACAGCCTCTTTGCTACCCTTTCCCCAAGTGCAAACGTCTCGGCTTTGGAAATGCTCCATCGACAGATTTCAAATTCACTTTTGCTTTTCTTCGTGGTAACATGCATACACAAACGGCAAATGCTACGCAAGCAAAATCTGTTTGGTTTTTACAGTCAATATAGCGTACATTATTACCTTGCAAAATGCACTCATCAATAAAGCTTACATTACACTGTCTTAATGCTAATTGCACGTGTAATGCTGCAAAGGGAACCATAAAACGGAACATAATTAAAAGGAACAATACCCTTTGTTGTTCCCTTTTCCTGGGCTGATTAGCAATAAACAAATAATGCTTGATGTAACATCTTCCCACCCTAAGGCACGAAATCAAGCAGAAAAACTCTTTTTTCAAATATTACGAAAAGAGCTATATTTAAGGATATGCTAGATGACCCACCTGTTCTTCCAAATGTGGTGCCATAATAGGTTCAATCACTCCAATTGCCATTCCACCTGTTATGATTGTAATTACTAAAACCAGTTAAGAAGTTAAATATTCAGCTCACCTGATTTTTTAAATGTGGTGCCAAACAAAATGGGCTCAATGACCCCAATGGCCATCCCACCTATTACATCATTTATAACTAAGTACCAGCAAACGTTAACGACCATTTAAGCAGCATATGGCACCTAAAGAGTCTTACATTTAGCACCTAACGTTTAGTTTGCTTCGTGTAGTTTCATGCCAGACAATTTTATTTGTCAAAATCATGCATGCAGAAGGAAAGCAAGTAAATGTAAAATATAAATGCATTTACGATTTTTCATCCAGTAGGTACTTAAAACATACAAGATGTACAAACCTATAATATCAAATGCAGGAATTTTCATAAATTTCCAAAGTGTTGCATCACCGCTTTTTGCTACCTCAGAGGGAGCATCTGTAGGAACAAAGAGAAATTTATTTTGATATGTATATATTGCACAGATGAGTTCAAATTTTTCTAGCTTGTCGATAACAAGTTAATTTCCTCACAGTCCTCACAGGCAAAAGACTTGTTGACATATTGTTGCAAGTTGTCTATTTTACCGGCTTGTTGCAACAATAAACACGTCAAAAAGTTGCAAAAAGTCTGAGGTATAATTTCAGAATACCTGGCCATCAAAGTATAGTAAATTTTATGTGTGGCTACATGGCTACGTGGCTACATGGCTACTCGGCTACAGGAATGATATTAAATACATTCTGTTTATTTCGGCATAACTTTAGAATACCGGGCAGGTGAGAAGACGCTGTGTAGCAAATGGCTACTGGCTACGTGGCTACAGTATAAGTACCATGCATAATGTAGCTACATAAACTAATATTGATTTATTATTTTTTGTTGTTGTGTGATACCGGTGTCACAGTGATATGGGTACCCACGTGTTTTGTGTATCCCCATCCTCATATAACTAGCAAATATGTCACAGTTGACTTAGACATAAGCGCACTGTTTTGCTATATTAAACTTTATAGCAAAAGGTATTATATTTAAGACTATTCTCACTCACTGGGACTGTATCTACTTGACCCAAATTTAGCTAAAGCGCGAGCCAGAAGGGCGAGTAACGATTGTCGCGCTACGCGCTCCCTCTTGGTAGTCAGGTACTAAGGTAGTCATAGATATTGCACGTAGCCATGTAACCACGTAGCCATGTAGCCATGTATCCACGAAGCCATGTAGCCATGTAGCCACGTAGCCTTGTATCCACGAAGCCATGTGGCCACGTAGTCATGTAGCCAGTAGCCATGTAGCAGCGTAGTCATGCAGCCACGTAGCATGTGGTCGGAAAAGACACAGATAGAAGAAAAGTAGCCATGTAGCCATGTCTCATGATCCAAAGAAAGCGCGAACATTTGGCCGGGTATTCTGAAATTACTCCAAGTCTGATAAAATCGAGCTTCTTGCAGCATTATCATTGGCAGACTTGTCGTTGAAACAAATTGCAGCAAGTCTTTAGACAACAAGTTCTGACAATCAACTTGAGACAAGTTTGTTGACAATTGGCAAATTTAAAGTCTTATCATAAACAAGGTGCTGCAAGCAATACATCACACACCACACATCCTATCGTCAATTAATTGTTTAATATATAGTCTGTTGCAACTTGCAACACTGTCAACAGACTTGTTTCAACTTGCACTGTCCTTTGACAGCATATCTGCTGAATGAGGCTCTCCTATAGATCTCTGTGGTTTAAAATCAACAAAGTCACAACTCACAAACCTTGACGCACTGGGGGCAAAATGCAGACACATACAGGAAGAGTGAGTATAATCATGCCAGCAAGCACAAAAAATGGCATCCCAAAACCACCATACTATATAATGAAATAAAGCGAGAAAATAAGTCAATACCTTTTTAACAGCAATTATCATACTTGCTAAATGATCAAAAGCTTTTCAACTCTAATGTCAGGTCCAACGAGAAAAAGAGTTGATGGGAGTTGAGAAGCGAGAGTTTGTATGAGAGTTTTCTCGACTATCATGTCCTGGTCAAACGAGAACAAGAGTTGCATGAGAGTTGATGAGAGCTGACAAGCAATAGTTTATATCGATAGTTCTTATATCCTGGTCAAACGAGAACATGAGAGTTGGATAAGAGTTTAGAAGCAAGAGTTTGTGAAAATGTATTTTAGCCCGCTGATTTGTTTATTTTAGCCCACAAAATAAACGTCACAATGTTCGCTAAAGTTATTATAATAAACAACAACATCTATACAAAACCCACAGTATATTAAGCAATCATACCTTGTACAAAAACCCTCCAAGAAGTGGTCCTAATGTTAGCCCAAGTCCAGTAAATAATTCTAGACCACCCTAAAAAATGTAAAAAAAAATGAGGATTACAAAGTCAGATTGGGATCATCAATTAACATGACATCAAATAAAACTAAATATACAAAGGGTCAATCCCAGCATAAATTGTCCAGTGTTGTTGTCTTCATTTAACACCTGATGGTTGACTTAAAATGTGTGGTGACAGAAAATGTAGAAAAAAGTAAAAATGATGGAAAGTGTGGTTTGTGGTTTGATAATTTGATAAACAGCATGGTTTTCAGAGAGGAGTACTTAGAAACTTAGAATTTGTGCATAGAGAAGAACTAGGAATTAATAAAATCTGAGAAAATCAAGGGGGGAAATCAATCATTCTCATATCGCCAGGGCCTTTTTTGCTTTGAGTTTCCTGTCCCAATTCTTAATTTCCACAATGACTGTCATTATGAATAAGTAATAGTCCTTTAATTTGTCCAAAAAATTCCTGCAGCTAGTGCAATGATAGAGCAATTGATTCAGCGGCATTTTACTTGCCATAATGCTACCGACATTATCAGGAAAACATTGAGCCAAGAATGCAACGGCTGATGTCACAGTCATGGCACCCCCAATACCATCAAAAATTCGAATGATGAATGAACATACAATGAACATTTTCCCATCTGGCAATTTATCTAAAAAACTAAAATAAACCAAAACACACTGTAAATTCTTGGAAGTAGCAGCCCTGCTCTACTCTCCCCTTCCACAATTTTTATTTGTATAAGCCTAGGTAGCATAAAACACTTGCAGTGACTCAAACTAGAAACATGTGAGCCATGGACATCCTCTAGGTTTCTATTGCTGCCAGCCGCCCACAAAGTCCATTTGCTTCCGACAGCCTTGCACTTATTTTCAGGTTGTTAATTCAGTTTAAGTTATGATCCATGCTGTATTTTATAAAACATGTTATTTCATGTCATAATTCTATAATATAAAGAAACACTTTGTTTACATTTTAAATTTCTGCACTGAATATCTGTTCTGGTTTGCTATGCTTATTAATGAGTATAAACAAAGTTCCAATTTTGAAACTTACTTTCCAAATAGTTGGGCTGTCAAGCGACATATGTGAAAAATCGCTATTGCATGAAAACCAGGCTGAATAAGAAAATTGCTTTTGAAGCTTTTGTAAGTTGAATAAAGCTGGAAACGATTGTGAAATGTTGTTTGGTGTTTGGTTTTAGTTGATAAAGCACTTAAAGAATTATTACACAGTCAAACACATTATTTGTAGCGAAAGATGCTGCCATATGTGCCTGGGTTATTTTTCTTTAAATATGGAAAATTGTTATATTTCACGAGCAATTATATCTAATGTCATTAACCCATTAAAGGCACTTTCCTGAGTTTCTTCTACTTTGAAATGAAAATAAAAGTGAAAATCTATTTCTTTTGGACAAAATTGTGTTTTTTCAATTGTGGGACTTCATTTACGTACAGTTTGGTTTCTCTATGCTAACTGTAAGTTTGTAGTTTTTTATAACCCTAATATTCCATTTTGACATTCACTAAGCTATAAGGTTGCTTAATAATTACTATTTAAGCAAATTATGAGCATTATTTCGAAAAAAAACATCGGAAAATATAGTTTTTTGGTCCTTTTAAAAGATAAAAATCTCCCTGCCAAGCTTGCTGCTGCAAGTGATATGGTAGCCCTAAATATCATTCCCGCTGCCTAAATATCATTCCCGCTGCGCTAAATATCATTCCCGCTGCCTGGCATCATTATATAATCGCTGTAGAACTAACTCCGACGATGACAGTGCAAATGAATCACAACAACAGCGCCGCCTGCATGGAATTGCTTTTGGAGCAACAGTTTTATGCATCGAAGAATTATTTGAAGACAAGGAAACAAATTGTGTCCCTGTCTCAAGTTAGCAGATGTAAGAAAAATGTACAAAGAAAACTTAAAGATTTGGGTGTTGATGCAGGTAAAGTGAACACTACGCGACTAAAGGACAGAATACTTTCAACACTATCTCAAATTTCCAGACATTCACAAGGACGTGACATACTACTCGTTTTGGATCAGGATATTGGAGACGCTATAAAATTGGCTAATGAATTAGACGCCGACGCTGAAGCTGTACATCTTGCCAGAGCTGCACGGATAGTGCGCAAGGACATATTGAAGCATGATCAATTTTTTAAAGGAACATTTGGCTCTGAATGTCACGATGATTCTATTCCTCTGTCTCTTAAAGCTCTCGTCACTTTTATATTGAAAGGCTCAAATTCCTCAAGACAAACAGTCAACAAAGAAACGGAACAAGATATCTATGGAAATCAAGCGTCTCGTTCAATCTTACAGCTGCTAATCGTATACAACACTGTCGTTCGTCAGACTAAGAAGCCTTTAGCTACTGCACGCCATCCGAGAAATAGAGAAACTCCTCTTCCAATATATGTCGCTCTGAAGATTCATGGCCTAACAAGAGGACGGAATTTAAATTGACGCACTATTTAACCTTGGACTTTGCATACCATATGACAGAGTTTTGAGCATATCTACAGAGATTGCAAATGCTGTTTGTGACAGTGGTGGATCCAGGGTAAGTCAAAATAAATGATAGCAGCTCAATTTTAAATTCAAAATAACTTTATAACAATGTCATAGGTTATGAATTTCAAAAGAATAAAATCTAACCAATGAAGTTGCTTTGAAGGTATTTTAAAATGGAAATATATCCTAGAATGAGCTGTTGTAATTTATTTTGACTTACGCTAGATCCGCCACTGGTTTGTGAGCAGTTTGATAAAGACGGAATAGTCTGCCCTCCCTTATTAAGAATGGAACTCTTTACAACTACCGGATTTGACAACATTGACCATAACCACAACAAGTTCCACAACAGCTAAAGATTCATTTCATGGTACTGCGATCTCTCTCGATTAACACCCGACAAACACGTGATTAACACGCCAGGTCGTGTTAGAGAAGTGAACGAAATCGATGGACGTCCCCAGAAAGAAAAAGACATTTCCCCACTCCGCTCGCAATTTGCTGATGTTCAGCCATTAGTTTTTTGTAGCGAAAGACGTGTCTTCCCCACGGCTGACAGGGCAACTTCCAGCTGCTGAGAATTAAAATAACTAGGTACAGTGGCTTGATAATGTGAACTGATAAGCAAAGAGAAACTCGAATCGGATGATAAAATTTCATGAGTTGCTTACCATGCATTGAACGAGCGGCAACCATCTGAACACCTTACAAGAACAGAGGACAGAATCTCACTTTCTTTTACAGTTTGGAGAGATAAGATATCAGAAACCTGTCTACAGTTCCTCTTTTGGTGTAGAGTGATGGAGTTACAATTACTTTACTTAGAGATGGTTAAAGCCTTCTGAACAGCAGATTTTAGCTTGTATGTCGATTCTCTGACGAAGGTGATGCCTTGTGTGTTTGCACTAGGTCTGACAAATTACAGCAGATGGCTACCAGTTCATCACCTCGAACACACTTCGCCGACATTTATGCTGAAATAGTTTCCCTACCAACAAAAAAGTCTGAATTCTCAGCCGACCTGACACCCTAGCTGATGTGTATCAGAAATTCGTCGATGGGTTTTTTGTGGTCCGCAAGACGCAAAACCGATTTTCGGCGATGGCACTACACCAGGCACATGAGCAGGAGAATGCGGTCGTTAAAGGTGATGGGGGAGCTGTTGGACTGACAGAAAATCCTGGTGCACTAAGACGTTAAATGGTTGCCGGACCTGACGTTGCAAGCATTGTAACTGAATTTGAAAACACAACACCCTGATCAACTTCTAATAATGTAAATCACCACGAACAGTCCAATGGCTATGAAACATCGTTTCTCAAAGATATCCTTTCAGTTACTGACTTCTTTGAAGAGCTAGGAAATCCATTTGAAGGAGAAGAAAAAGATCTGCTTTTACAGTTAACTGTAGTAGACACAAAACACGCAATGAGCGATGGAGTTGTGGAGACGGTAAAGAACGTTCTTACAATAGGCCAACAGCAGTACAACTCGTATGTAGAAAGTAGACTGAAACAAAGAACAACACCCATCTCAGTGCAGATAAGATAAGTCAAAGGTGGTACAGTTGAAGAATGACTGTTCTTTGTTTTCCCGATTACACACCGCATGCTAAAACCGTGATGGAAACCTGGAGGAGTTTTTTCGTCATGAGAATCAGCCTTGGCCACCGTCGCTAGCTGACAGAGGAGAAATGAGGGAGGCCAGAAAGCAGATCTTGTACAATGTCCAGAAGCTCTTCAATCAAGACACCCTAAGGAAGCCCCAAATATAGAGAGCATAGTTATTGATGGTGCCTTGGCATTCCAAATGCTAAATCGCAGAACAGCACGCACATTTCAAGAATATTTTGACACTGTTTTCATGCCTTATATGACAAAACAACTTGAACGCACCAAAAGAGTAGACATCGTTCGGGACATGTACAAAGACGACTCGTTTAAGGCTGGCACAAGGGAAAAGAGAGGAAAAGGAATACGTCGTAGAGTGTTACCATCAACTGCCATTCCAAATGACTGGTATTCATTTCTGCGTGTTGATGAGAATAAAGTGGAACTCTTTCATTTTTTGTCTGAACAAGCTGCATCGCTTTAAGTAGCTGAAGGTAAAGACGTCTACACCACCCTTGAGGAAAAAGTCCTACACTCGGGATCAAACCGTCAAGACCTGTCACGTCTAGAACCGTGCATCCACGAGGAAGCAGATACGAGAGCAATGCTGCGTGTCAAAGATTCAGCTGTGAGTGGAAAAGAATGAATCATAATCCGAACAATTGATACTGATACTGTTTTATTATCAATATCAATTTTTCACGTCATTCCTGTCAATGAATTGTGGATAGCATTTGGCACCGGAAAGCGCTTTAGGTATCTTGCAGTTCACGACATTGCAAGGGAGTTAGGGCATGATCCATGATGTCAAACGATGATGACGACGATGATGACGATGACGACGATGACGACGATGACGACGATGACGACGATGACGACGACGACGACGACGACGACGACGACGACGACGACGACGACGATGACGATGACGATGACGATGACGATGACGATGATGATGATGATGATGATGATGATGATGATGATGATGATGATGATGATGATGATGATGATGATGATGGTGGTGGTGGTGGTGGTGGTGGTGATGATGATGATGATGGTGGTGGTGGTGGTGATGATGATGATGATGATGGTGGTGGTGGTGGTGGTGATGATGATGATGATGGTGGTGGTGGTGGTGATGATGATGATGATGGTGGTGGTGGTGGTGATGGTGGTGGTGGTGGTGGTGGTGGCGGCGGCGGCGGCGGCGATGGCGATGGCGATGGCGATGGCGGTGGTGATGGTGATGGTGATGGTGATGGTGATATTGATGGTGATGGTGATGGTGATGGTGATGGTGATGGAAGAAGCAAAGCACTGCCTTTATTTCATGCGATCACTGGCTGTGACACAGGTAATATATGTATTGCTTGTTTTCAAATTCTAACATTCGACCTTAATCGTTACAGTTCAAATTGCTTCATATCACAGTGTCGTTTCTGGCAGGAAAAGGAAAGAAGACAGCCTGGGAAATTATTTAACACCCATATTAGTTAATCTTTCTTCGCCATTACCCGTATTGAACAACAATTCGAATTCAATGGCCACGATAAAACGCTCTGTGGTTTGCTCTATAGCAAGACAAATACTCATACAGAGGCAAGATCTGCCTAGATTCGTTTTAGTCAATAAATACGGCTTTTTCCCATAATTACTCTTTTACATTTAAGGTGAACAAAGCGAGACAGTATCTCTTTTCCACAAAAACCCCAAACATCGTATTAGTTCCACCAAGTCAATGCACTCTCAGATACCTTAGGGCACTTTTCCAAGGTCCAATAGTGTGAAGACAAACACTGACTCCCATGCCAAACATACCTAGCCCAGAGGAATGGGGATCGAAGAAGGTCGAAAATCGATTGAAAACCAACCCAAACCGGACAACTCTAGCTCAAGCTAAAGACTTATGCAATGAGCTAATCCATTGTAATTGTAAAAAGACCTGCACTAGGAATTGTAAGTGTTTTAAGGTCAACTTGGACTGCACAACATTATATGTTTATGTGGCGGGCACTCGCTCCAAGACTGCCAGGTGTAAGTTATGCCATTATTGCTTGTGAAACTAATCATATTTATGTTTTACTATTACCATTCCTAATACATATTTTAATCTTTTAGCAATAATCTGTAACGTTACACAATTCTGCGAACAAAAAAAAGATCAAATGGTTAATGATAAAGTACTTCAAAGACAATCCAAATTACAAGACAAGACACTTCATGTACTTGTAAGTTGTCTGTTGTCTGTTGTCTGTTGTCTGTTGTCTGTTGTCTGTTGTCTGTTGTCTGTTGTCTGTTGTCTGTTGTCTGTTGTCATATGACAGAAAAAAGTCACAAGGTTAACTTTCACTTACAAAAAAGACAAAGAAAACGAGATGAAAAGAAGAAATCAAGCAGAAAATTACAACTAGACTCTGTAAGTTATGCGGATTGCGCTTATTGCGACACGACGAAACATAATGCGCTCACATGCTTGATCACGGAGATCTCTTTACCCCTATCACTTGCTATTAATACCTAAATAGGCCTAAACAGTATTTCACAATTGTTTTCAACATTATTCAGCTTAAAAAAAGCTTCAAAGAAGCAATTTTGTTATTCACCCTCGTTTTCATGCAAGAGCTATTTTTCTCATGCGCAGCACTCACAAAATAAACCATATCGGAGTTGCATTCATATTTTAAATTAACAAGCTCATCAAGATTTCTGCCAAGTTTCATGCTTTTATCACAAAACGAATGGTTTTGTCATCTAACAGCTGGACTAAAAGGGCAGTTATATTAATGACTACAATCGGTAGCTGTTACAGTCGCGGCAATAGAAGCGTTCTAAAAATATTTAACCAATTCATCTGCTCAAATTTAGAAGTTCCTCTGATCAATTCCTAAAAGTTCACAATTTCCTGTTAATTGACCAAATAAGAATGCTATATCTTATTCATGAGCATTCTGATTGGTCAATATGGTCAATAAAAACGTGATTGTGAACATTCTAATGAACCTTTTAAAATTTGAGGAATCATGGAAGGAATTGACCAGAGGAACTGCTGAACTTGAGCGAACGAGTTGGTCAAATATTTTTGGAACTTCTACTGCCACGAAATGTGTAAAAAAGTGTTTATTTTCGAGGGCCAATTGCTTTGGAGAGTTTACAATACTCTCATAAGTCCTTCATAGGCCAGAAATGTCGAAATTTAAAGTTTATTACCCAAATATGAACTCTGAAACGCCAATTGTGAAAAGGCCAGAGAATAAAAAGAACCGCACTCCCATTTTTGTTATCTGGAATAAAGAACATATTATATTATTTAAACCTTATTTACAATACACTCGCCAACTATGAATATTATGACAATTAGCACAAAATAAGAAATAAGCAGAAATCACATTACACACACATGCATAATTGCAACTTTTGCTAGTCAATTGCACTTGCCGGGAAAATAAAAATGAATCAATTAAAATAGCTGTAATCTGCCAGACATGCTGTATAAAATGGGAATATATGTTATACTGTTGATCAAGTTACCTGGCCTTACCACAGGAAGAAAAATCAGATTTGCAATACATTTTCAACCCAGTGCCAAGATGCAAATGCTGTGAAGGCAAAATATTTGCTATAGAGCAAAATTGATCATTTGAAAACACATATATGTGTTGGTTGAAAATGTATTGCAAAACTGATTTTTCATCCTGTGGACCTTCTGCATATTTAATATTCTGTGTCATGATTAGTGATATGGCCTATTTGGAACAAGCTGTCAACAGTGTGACATTTAACAATCTTGTTGATATTGTCAGACTTGTAACAAGTTTGTTCCAACAAGTCTGGTAAAATCATGATAGAACATATTCCAATCGTCAACATTGTAACATTGTTGTTTTATCAATGCTGTATCAGTATCGCTAGAACAACCTTGTAACAAGTCGGGTAATGCCATCAGGTTTGTTATAGCAATGTGCATGTTAGAGCTGTTTACATGGGGGTGGGGTGACCCCAGGAAAAGGGTTACCCTAGAGAGTTGCCCAACTACAGTATCTTTTTTTGGCAGCATTTACATGTGTGCTAGGGTTACCCTAGGCATAGGATTACCCTTTCAAATAGATAGGGTTACGCTGGCAGTAGGGTTATCTTTTTGTTTACGTAAGCCAATGTAAACACGTCAGGTAGGGTTACCCTATCAAGCGGCTCAAGTTATTTGCCTTCAGTGAATGTCAAACAAACAAGGATGGTCAAAACACTGAAATGAAACAACTAGATGAGCCAGACATAGTATCATACAGCATACCACAAGAACGTCGTGCATTAATATAATTTTTTACATGAACGACTGAGCGAATGTGAAAGGATGCGCTTGGGTCTGGGACCAACAGCTCTTGGCGTTGAACTTGTGCTCCCCGAATATGGTTGTCATTAGTTACGGAGTAGACTGAAAAAGTTGAACTAGAGAACTTGTTGTGTTTGGACTTATAAATAAATTGTTAAACGACTAATTTCAGAGAGAATAAAACAGTTATTTTAAGGCTTAGCGTTACATGGTACCAGGAGAAAAATATGTCTGATCACGAAGGTGTAATAGATTCTTCGACGCCGATTACGAGTCAAGTTATTCAGGTTCCTGTGAGTTTACCGTTGCCCAGTCCACTGTCAATGACTGGTAATCTCTCGACGAGTTGGATGCGTTTTAAGCGTGCATGGAATAACTATGAAATAGCCGCTTGATTGAAGGATCCGAGTAATCCACAGGCGACTTTATTAACGTGACTGTATAGGATCTGATGCATTGGATGTTTATGATGGATTTGAGTTCGCCAGTCCAGAGCAGATGAAGGATATGGATATTATCTTCCAAAAGTTTGAGAAATATTGCGTTGGCGAGACAAACGAAACATACGAACGGTCTTGTTTCAACAAGCGTGATCAAAACCAGAGTGAATCAGTCGATGCGTATGCTACAGCCCTACGGATCTTGGCCAAGAAGTGTAATTTTGGCTAATTAGAAGATGATCTGATACGAGATCGGATTGTGATGGGTGTACGAGATGAGTCGACACGAATTAAAGAAGCTCCTACAATTTGCAAAGCTTACTCTAAGTCAGAGTATTGATATCTGCAGATCATATGAGACAACATCCAAACAACTGGAGTGAATGAATGCTGAGTCCCAGCAGTAGACAAAAAAAACCCCAAGCACTCCGAGCACCGAAAGAATGATTCGGGTGTAGAAAATGTCATTCGATGCAAGTTCTGTGGCAAAACCCATGTCATAGACAAGTTCCAATGTCCAGCCTAGTGAAAAATATGTTCTGTGTTCAAAAAGCGAAATCACTTTGCTGCAATGTGTGCTAGCAAACCCCAACAGAGTATGTGATGTCAAAGAAAACGCTGGACCAATTGTTTAGGAAACCTAGCCAAAAAAGGATCGAGAAGACTAACACTACACTAGTCAAGTACAATCGAACTGAGATCAAACCTGTGGGCAAGATACGCCTTCAGGTCATCAATTCCTGGTTTTGGAAGAAAATTGTAAGTCGATACTAGGTGTGAGAGCAAGTCAACAAATGAAGCTACTTCAGGTAAACAAAGAGAACATATTTGCTTCCAAGACAGTACCTGCCACTCGTCCAGTCCAGCCACAGCCACTAACAAAGGAGCGACTTACGAGTGAGTATGCTGAGGTCTTCGAAAGTCTGGGCCTTTTACCTGGTCCACTGCGTTTAGAGATAGATGAAACTGTCCCTACCGTACAACTTCCGGTAAGAAGAGTCCCGATTGCAGTAAAGGATAAGCTTAAAGCCGAGCTTGACCACCTTGTCAAGCTTGAAGTCATCACACCTGTTGACAGTCCTACTGAGTGGATTTCTGCCACTGTAGTGGCAACATGCGATTATGTATAGATCCAAAACGATTAAATAAGGCACTTAAACACAACCACTACCCTTTGCTCACCATCGATGACATTTTGCCAGACTTGACACATGCGCGATACTTTTCTGTTCTTGATGCCAAGAATGGTTATTGGCATGTTGAATTGGATGAACCAAGTTCGTTTGCTAACACATTTGGAACACCATGGGGGCGCTATCGGTGGTTAATTTATTTTTGAGTCGGTTTTCTCTGATGTACCGCGGGTTGTATATAGGTTATTTACCTTGAATAAATAATTAGATCAAAGTTGTGGAAAAATCTCGACGAATCTCGACTTAAATTGTTTAAAGTCAAAAGACTCTGTTAGAAAACGTGGTCCAAATTGGACCTCTTCAAAAATAAATTAAATTAGTTAAATACCTCGAAAGTCAGGATGTATGTCATATACAGCCCTCGGACGCTGCGCGTCCTCGGGGGGTTTTATATGACATACATCCCTCCTTCTCGGTATTTAACTCTAACTTACGCATGCCTTTTGGGTTATCACCAGCGCCAGAGGAGTTTCAACGCCGGGTGAATTCTGCACTAAACGACCTACCAGGCGTCAAAGTCATTGCTGATGACACTTCGGTCTATGGATGTGGCTCAACAGACACAGAAGCACTTGCAGATCATGACAAGAATCTCAGGATGTTGATGGAGCGTTGTAAAGAAAAGGGACTTGCATTGAATGCTCAGAAAATGCAACTGAGGCTGGGAGAAGTAACCTACATGGGCCACCTGATCACGGCAGGGGGACTGAAAATTGACCCAGAGAAGACCAAGGCCATCCGAAACATGCCAGTTCCTGTAGACAAGGCAGAAGTACAACGACTGATTGGCATGGTAAACTATGTTCAGAAGTTTGTCCCACGTCTTGCAGAAATTACCACACCCTTACGTGAGTTGACCAAGAAAGACAACGAGTTTATATGGGAAGAGCATATCCATGGTAAAGCGTTAGATCAAGTGCGAAAAATCCTATCGCAGCCACCTGTTCTACGATGTTTCGATCCACATGTGACACCGGTACTTCAATGTGACGCCTCCTTAAATGGCTTAGAAGCTTGTCTCATGCAGAATAATCAGCCATTGGTCTATGCATCGAGATCGCTAAGACAAACTGAAGTCCATTACGCACAAATTGAAAAGAAGATGCTGGCCATAGTGTTTGGGATGGAAAAGTTTGAGACTTACTTGTATGGTAGAAATGTGTTAGTGGAATCAGATCACAAACCCCTTGAGGCCATTCTAAAGAAAAGTATACTCAATGCACCAAAGCGACTACAACGAATGATGCTAAGACTCCAGCAGTTTGAGTTTGAAGTCGAGTACAAGAAGGGTCCGCTTATGTTCCTAGCTGATACTCTCAGTCGTGCAACAATCATTGGCTCCAGGATTGACCAGAAAACTGAGGCAGGAGATGTGATGTGTATACAGGAGACAAGATCAATGACTGAACAAGAAATCGAGGAGATTGATATGCTAAGAAATTTGCCAGTAAAAAACTCAACGCTTAATCAAATCAGACAAGAAACCGCAGCAGACAGCACCTTGCGAGCACTGATGACTGTAATCAAGGAAGGATGGCCAAACAAACGAAGCGATGTTCTACCAGTGTTATATCCCTACCGTCACTTCCGAGACCAGTTGGTGGAACAGAAAGGTGTTGTGTTCAAGGGTGAACGCCTAATTATTTCCTCCAGCGCGAGAACACAGATGGTCGATAGGCTCCATTGCAACCATGGAGGTATACAAGCCACCTCACGAAGAGCACGGGACGTTTTTTACTGGCCAGGGATGAATCAAGAAATTGAAACGTTCGTTGCAAGCTGCAGAACTTGCTCAGCATACTAGTCGGTGAACCAGAAAGAGCCTGTCATGGGTCACCCAATTCCAGCACGACCGTGGCAGTACATTGCAACTGACTTGTTATATCTTAAAGGACAGGGCTACTTGGTGACTGTGGACTATTATTCCAAGTTTATTGAAATAGACCGCCTGTATGACACAACCAACAGTGAAGTCATACACAAATTGAAAGCACACATGGCCCGTCACGGAATCCCCGAACGTGTGGTGAGTGACAATGGCCCGCAGTACAGTTCTGACGAATTCCGTCGTTTTGCGATGACATACGAGTTTGAACATGTGACCTCCTCAGTCCTCACCCAGATATCCACAATCGAATGGTAAGGCAGAAAGCGCGGTCAAAAGGGCAAAACACATAATGGAAAAGGCTTTAGCCGCCAAACAAGACCCCTATCTGGCTCTGTTAGAACACAGGAATACGACATCAGATGGAATGAGTACCTCCCTGCACACAGAGACTCTTCGGCCGAAGAGCCAGAACCAGACTCCCAACATCTACTCGTCTACTAGAACCTACAACCGGAATGACTAGGACGAAAGTAGAATTGGAACAGGCGAAATCGAAGCAGGCGTTATACTACGATCGTGGTGCAAAGAGCCTACCTGAATTTAAAGTTGGAGATATAGTTCGGATGCTTCCAAAGAAAGGAGAAAAATGTGGGCAAAGGCAAAAGTGACGATGGAAGTAAGTCCAAGATCATACATTGCCACAACTGGAGATAGAGTGAAGTGTAGACGAAACAGCAGGCACCTGAGAAGAACCCGAGAACCAGATATGGAATTGGAAGAGACTGATGTTGATTTGCCTTTGATCAATGGAAATGAAGAACGTACGGACGAGCAGCAGTCAGTGGTAGATTCCCATGCGGCTGCCCAACCAGAACGTAATCCAATGCCCAGCCCTATTGCAGCAGCGACTAGAACCCCAAGAGAAAGACAAACCCGCCGACCAGCAGCATGCCTTCAGGACTATGTCCCGGATTAAAGTTTTTAAGAAATCTTTGAGAAAGGAGATGTGAAAGGATGCGCTTGGGTCTGGGACCAACAGCCCTTGGCGTTGAACTTGTGCTCCCCGAATATGGTTGTCATTAGTTACAGAGTAGACTGAAATGTAGAACTAGAGAACTTGTTGTGTTTAGACTTATAAATACATTGTTAAACGACTAATTTGAGAAAGAATAAAACAGTTATTTCAAAACTTAACGTTACAGTTAAGATATGGTCACACTACCGGGCAACATAGCCCTACCAGGCAACATAGCCCTATATACCAGGCAACATAGCCCTACCAGGCAACATAGCCCTACCAGGCAACATAGCCCTACCAGGCAACATAGCCCTATAAACCAGGCAACATAGCCCTACCAGGCAACATAGCCCTACCAGGCAACATAGCCCTACCAGGCAACATAGCCTTAGCAGTAGGGTCACCCCTATTTGTTTAAAAATTTTCAAGACGTCTGTGCAAAGAGACGACTGGGTACGAGTCAGGAGTCACCCTGTCTCATGTAAACACTTGCTTTTTTCTGACCCATTTGCTGGGGTAACCCTTTTACTAGGGTAACCCTACTTTCATGTAAACAGGGCCTTAATATACCATGTGTGTTATTACAATTGAAAACATTAATAATTAATATAAAAAACTCATTAATAATTCATGAGAAAAATTCATAATAAATCCATACGATCTAAAGTTACTAATTCTAACAACTTACCCAAGATCCAACTATTGGAGCAACCAACACATTTACCAATGCAAATATGCCAAAAACAAAACCAACAACTTTACTGCTTGCACCCTTTTTTCCTGCCTGGGTAAAAAATTAAACAATGAAAAAAAATTAACTTTAATTTAGAGCTTTATTTATCACCCAAGCAAGTCAGAATTTACACTATAGCACCAGTCCCATGTAATTCATATCATGATGTAAGAAAACAATTGCTAATGGTATTATTTCTGGTTGTCACTATGGTCAAAATTTGACATCTGTACACACACTAACTATAATACATATGCAAGCAGGGATGGATCCAGCATGATCTAGTGGAGAAGAGGGGGGGGGGGGGGGGGAGTGAGAGAGCTCAGCCAGCCATGGTGCTGAATATGAAGACCATCCGTCACTCAGTTACGATCCAGTTATGCATTCCGCACTGCCAGTCACTCATCTGTCAGAAGTATTTGACAATTGAGGTAATGATATTACTAACTACTGGAATTACTGCATCTCACTTTGTTTCTGCTAATTTCTATTGCTTATTCATGAAAAATAACACCCCCCCCCCGCCGCATTATCCTGTATCCTACAATAAGGAACACATGCAAGGTGCTAATAATATATTAGTGTATAAAGGTGCTGTTACACTATTAGTCAGGGAGGCAGAGGGTCAAAAATGTATGCACACTTACTTTCTCGAGGGACCAATTCTATTGTTGATAATATAGTAGTTCAGATGTCCCTAAATACGAATTCGAATGTTGTTTCGGCAGATTTTTCTTGAGTAATGTGTTAAACATGGTTTTCTGCTTGACTTCAAAACATTCGAAAAGGCGCCATTTTGTTTCTAATTTTAGTACAAGAAACGAGCCCACGACATTTTCGATCAGCGGGCCACGAGGTAACTTTATGTATGCACATTAATACGCAAAATATTCATTCTTTCGCATGGGTAGTCATAGCGTTAATGCTCAGAACATTTGATATAATTATTTATAGTTATTCTGATTCATGAAATACATATAATTCATTTATCTTTTTGTTGTTTTAAAAAATTAAAATTTTTTTGAATGACTCAAACAACTGTGAAGCGCAAATAGCCAGACGAACCATTGTCACGCAGCCAT
The DNA here is from genome assembly GCA_963855995.1 of Muricea muricata. Taxonomy (NCBI): domain Eukaryota; kingdom Metazoa; phylum Cnidaria; class Anthozoa; order Malacalcyonacea; family Plexauridae; genus Muricea; species Muricea muricata. Next base: position 62,166,988 of record OY979717.1, read on the forward strand.
GCCTACGCTCATATGTGACCGGTCATAAGGCGAGGTGGGGGGGGGCACCGCCTGGTGCAATTAAAATATGGTATCCTCAATTTTTTTATCCTCAATTTTTTTATCCTCACCCGCTGTGAAAGTCTGTGAACAGTCCCTTCCCCTTTCTGCCGTAGTGATGTATCAACTAGAAAATTATATGCTGATCAGTTCCTCCCTTCTGCTACCGTAACCTAAATGAAAAGTTCCTTACATTTCCTAATGTGGCGATGTCTAAAGTTCACCTTTCAAGTTCCTGCCTGATGATGTATAGAGAAGAAAATTATATCAGCGTCTTCCTTTCATCTGTGGTGATGTCTGAAGATGATTATTCTTCATTAAGGATTATTTCTGCCGTGGTGATGCTTAAAGAACTTTAATACTTGTAATAGTTCAAACACAAGTAGAAGGACTTCCTCCGAGACAGGTTGAAATACGAGGTGAGGCCGAGTATTTTTCAATTAAGTTGGCGGATGTACATTTTCAGAATGCTTTGCGGTCGGAAATCATTTCATATAGGCGTACGGGCAAGGGAGGCTGGAAGGGCTGCAACCCCCCCCCCCCAAAAAAAAAAATTGGAAACTGCCAGTTTTTCGGGGAATTTATTTCCAAATTTCGGAGAATTTGGACGCTTAGACACTGGCCATGGAGGAATTCGGGAAAGAAATGATAGCCACCCCCTCCCCAGTTGACAGAGATCCCGTGCGCCTATGTCATTTCACAAAGCACATTGAACGTCTGTTGAAGGACAAGCAGAAGAGAGGAGGTTATTTTCTCTGTGTTGTTAAAGTTTTATATCCTGGGATATTTTCCTTGGCATTTTTTTCAGTCGTTTTTGCTCAATGTCCGCAATGAATGCTGGTAAAATGTACATGCTGCTTGATTTACGGTGGTGTTATTGGTCAAGGCTATTTCAGATACCTTGAAGCAGATCGGTCCCAGTACTTTCGTTAATTTCTCACGGCCAACACAGTGGAACTAGACGTAAGTGTACTGTTTTGCTATATTAAACTTTGCTAGCAAAAGGTATTATATTTAAGACTATTCTCACTCACTGGGACTGTATCTACTTCACCAAATTTAGCTAAAGCGCGAGCCCGAAGGGCGAGTAATGATTGTCGCGCTACGCGCTCCCTCTTTAGCTAAATTTGGTGTTAACCGGTGTTATTTCCCTTAATGGACAGCCCATGATATAACTACCTACAGTTCGATTGCTACGCACCAGACCACTCAGGGAACCTGTTCGTTTGGTAAATTTTCTTTCGACAGCACCACGGTTAAAATAAGGGAAGTAATGTTAATTGAATAATGTTGTTTGTATATGACCACGGCGGACAAGGAAGGAACTCTTCATGTTATTATCTTCTTTAATTATAGGGGGAGGGCCGATTCAAAAACGGTTCACTAATTTTCATGCAAAGGGAAAAAAGGTGGTAATGGAAAATCATTTATACTTTGTACTGAAATAAGTTAAATGAAGAAACTGAAGAACGTTCATTAAAATTAAACAAACAGCAGATGACCTCCACCGCTACTTGATTTCTTGCTTCCAATAAAACCAAAATAAATCTGTAACAAGGGGGGGGGGGTTATCAAAAAGAATACATCATTTTAGGTGATGATAATATATTGAGCATACCATATTTTAATTGCAGCAGCTGGTGGGCACTCTTAGACCGGTCATGTATGAGCATAGGCATGACTGTGTAACAATGATTCATTTGCCTGGATATTTGCGCTCCACAGTTGTTTGAGTCATTCAAAAAATTTTAAATTTTTTAAAACATGCAACAAAAAGAGAAATGAATTATATATATTTCACGAATCAGAATAACTATAAATTATATCAAATGTTTTGAGCATTAACGCTATGACTACCCATGCGAAAGCATGAATATTTTGCGTATTAATGTGCATACATGAAGTTACCCCGGGGTCCGCTGATCCAAAATGTCGTGGGCTCGTTTCTTGTACTAAAATTAGAAACAAAATGGCGCCTTTTCGAATGTTTTGAAGTCAAGCAGAAAACCATGTTTAACACATTACTCAAGAAAAATCTGCCGAAACAACATTCGAATTCATATTAAGGGACATCTAAACTACAATATTATCAACAATAGAATTAGTCCCTCGGAAAAGTAAGTAAAATTCCCTCTGCCTCCCGGACTATATGCAACATGTCTTGCAACAAATTTATTTTAAGCATTGGAGTTTCATGATCAGGATGCAACTTCCCTCACAATCTCAGTAGAGGCTGGGATCTATTTAACAGTGAGCTTCTATTGGCTGCTCAACAGATCACAAGTCACAAGTGCCTGCGCATGCGTGAAGACAAGATAAACATACTTTTGACACAGTTATAGGACTTAATGTATGACTTGCTCAGTGCACAAGCTATACTCAGTTAAAATCAGTCACACTGGTCACAATCAGTCACACTGGTCACAATCAGTCACACTGGTCACAATCACATTCTTGCTTCTTACCACTTGTTATGGAATAATGTCGCTCTAAACTGAAGCTACATTTCTGAACCTATTGATACAGGGGCAGTTCTAGAATATTATAAAAAGAAGTGGCTAATTGCAACTCCTGGGTTTATTACTGCATCTGTAGCGCCTAGCTTCTGAGCGGTTTTTGAAAAAAAATTTTAGCACGTAGGAGACAAGTTATAGTGTATATATACTAGATGTGTAAAATCATACACAACAAAAGGGATATTTTTTTATACAGATTGGCCAGGCTACTCAATTCATTTAACCATAGTTTTTGTGGTGTTTTTGCTCTTACGTGTTACGGATCTGGCTGATTTTCACATCACGCAGATAGAAGCTCACAGAGAGCATTTTCAGCAAGCAATTTCACTTGTTTTGGCTTTACAACGTTAAAAAACAAGATTTGAAATTTCAAGGAGTGAAGCACCACTGCTCATAGCTTTGATAAACAAGGTTGTTGTTAAACAATATACAAATAATGAATGTTTATGAGTGCAATGGTAAGAATATTTTCATGAGGTGAAAGATTGATTGTTCCATTCAACGAGGCGATAGCCATCTCAAGACCGAAACCAGCCTAAAGTAAACTACGAAGACCGTACGAGGAGCTTTTTGACGGATGGGAATTGTGAGAGTGCAATGGAAAAACTATTGCACTCCTGGGAGTGCAATGAGACTATTTCCATTGCACTCTTGGAAAATGGAACTTTTTATTTAATTTCACGTGACCAAAATCAACCAATTAAACGACCAGAATTTAATGAGGTATTACATAAATAATTGATATTTCATCCCCAATCAACTGAAAATACAGAATTACTGCTACTGAGCGACCATTATCTGGATATTTGATAATAAACCTGCCGCATTGTGAATAGGAGCGTAAAATTTCTAAAGTGATCGAATACTCTTTATTTGAGACCTTTTACATGCAGTGGCGTAGCCAGCGTCGATAATTGGAGGGGCGAATATTCATGTATCATGTTTTACATCATTAATTTCTTTTGAAATCGATTGTTTTGAAGGTCTGTGAACACAAATATATGAATATTCGCCCCTCCAATTATGGAACCTGGCTACGCCACTGTTTATATGTACTATTTACAACATGAGCGGCCGTGTTGTATCGGATATACAAACTCGAGTTATTTGCCGCCATTTTGTGGTAGTTAGAGTAATACATTTATGCATTTATTTGTCCTGCAGAATTACATTAGCTTTTAATATGCTTAAAAGAAAAGATGCATTGTTTGTGTGGCTAGCTATTATGAAAATTTCTTCAAAATCTGAACGTGCTGGTCACATGAATAACATTTTTTAACAATGCTCTTTGTTTTTCTTTGTATTGGCCATTTGTTTTCTATGTTTTCTGGACGGAATTAATAGTGAAGTAGATACAGTCCCAGTGAGTAAGAATACTCTTAAATATAATACCTTTTGCTAGTAAAGTTTAATATAGCAAAACAGTACGCTTACGTCTAAGTCAACTGTGACATATTTGCTAGTTATACTATGAGTGGGGGGATACACAAAACACTGGGGTACCCATATCACTGTGACTCCGGCTTCACTTTTTTGTATTGACTTGTAATGAGATGCGTTATCCATTCAACATGGATCAGTGATCGTGACTGGCGTGACCCGCGTGACCGGTCACAAATACACAAACACGATAGCATTTTCAATCGTAAATATCGAGCATCAGATCATTCAGATGTGAAAATGATGGACAAGATACATCAATCTGATTTCAATGCATGTTACTGAACCATGTTCACAAATATTAGTAAATACACATTCGCAATAATTCGTATCTAACATACATTGAAATTAGATGTTGTTGCAATTTGCAGCACGTTCGTTGCAACATTCTTCCATAAATTATCCATGTACTCACTTCATTTGGGTAGAATGGAGCAATTACAGAATAAGATGCCGCCATTGTTACATAAATGATAGCGAAAGTCACCAGAATCATTTTACTTCTCGTTTTTTCCGAGGTAACGGAAAACGGCCTGTGTGGCACTGGCGCCTCCTCCAAAAGCGGCGTGCCCTCGGCGTCTTCGGGTTCTACGCTTCCTTTTATATAGTTATTGTCTTCCATCGTTGTTAAAATTATACAAGTTGTCGATTCACTTATTTTACTATGGAGGATAACGTTCAATTCGACTCATGAAATTTTGCTAAATGAACAATAGGTATACAAAGCCATTGCATTTTAACAAGTAAAATTTTTTGACAAGGTGCAAGATTGCTGCTGTGCTATGGTGCGCAACCTTATTGGGCAAATAGACGTTGCTCCTTGGAATTTTTGCCGAAATTCCTAACATTTTCCAAAAATTCCTCAAAGCGCAAAGTCGATTCTTTGACTGCAGTCTGCAACCCCGCCTTTTCAAGCATAATTTGGCCGCAGTAACTTTGTAAATTTTTCAAAATTCGATTGTCTAAAACTTTCCAGTTCCATGTTACTTTTAGCTTTGTTTACTTTGTTTTTCTACTTTAAAAAAGGCATTACTCAAAATGTCAATTCCTATTTCTAAGGAAAACCTGTAAAAGTGGTCAGCAACAACGTTGGTCCATTAGTGGTCCATGTCCATGTGGTCCATGCTTGGTTGACCATGCATTCTTCCATGGCCAGCATTCTTTAGCTTTTATCGCCGATGATTTCCGAAGTGGTCACGATTCATATTACGTGCAATGTCGTAAAGCGTTCGAGCTTGTGCACATGTAACAGTGTTGCACTATTTACCAAAATATTGATCTGGGTTTGAAGGCTTTCAGTTTCCATAGAAATCCAGAAGCTTATGAGGATATGTCTGTCTACAAAGAATATAATATTTTGTATTTTGATATGAACTAGCATGTTTCATTATCCAAGCAAGACGTCCAAGTCTGGTCGTGTTGTTCAGAAAGATGTAAGTATATATTTGTTTGTTAACTTTGTTTCACTGATCTCTATTTATTTTTTTTAATACCTTGGTCACGCATGTGATGTGTATGTTTTCTTGGCAGTCAAGGCGGTCAAACTGAATGAACGACGCTTTGTGAACATGAAATAACTCGGAAAGCTTATTTTTTATGATGTATATGTTTAATTTTGATAGTGTGTGAGTGTCTGTGTGTGTTGTTATTTGATTTGACCAGAATTAAAAGCTGAAAGTGTAAACATTACATAACTGTATCATAATCTTGTTTATTTAAGTAATGCACTTATGTATATGACAATGTTTTCTGTTTAGTCTGGTAATTTAGGGCTACATTACAGTTTCCAAGCTCATGCTACTACAGTTAATGAAAGACCAACCCCCAGGCAGGTATTGTACTATTTGAACTCTTTTTCAAAAACTTGACAGTTGCCTTGGTGTGTATATATATGCCTAACATCCAAGCCAGGCCCACAATTTCACATATGACTCACAATTTTGTTTTCACGCGACGCTGATTGGGCAACAAATATGTATCAATTTAAATGCTGCTTTATACATACAGGGTGTATTAAAAAAAAAGGTAATCAAACTCTCGAGTGTGCGCCCGTGCGAAATTGCATATTTTCACTTTTGAATAAAAGAAAATTCCATTGATCATATGCCTCTAACGAGAAACAGTAGCCGATTTGGGCCTTAAAACAATTAACGTCGATAATAAGACATTAAATTTGCTACCTAAGCTGAAATTGGTAAATTTTTAATTCCCAAAGGCACTAAGTTTCTACAGATTTTCACTACATTCCCGAGGTGAAAAAATGTGTTACGACCAGTGATTTTTATTTGATTCATATTTACTCAATTTTGTTTCAAACTTTAGAATAATGGTGGCATTCAAAAGGTAAAAGCCTGGTCTTTCGAACTGTGAAAGAAATATTTCTGTACGTAAAATATTACGCGCTCTAAAGCGCTCCAAAATACGATTACCTTTTTTTATATACCTATTTTTATGTTAGAAGAACATTGGTTTCCAATTATTTTAATTGTAATATACAATATTTAAATCAGCTCAGATGAATATCAATTATTAATTAATATTATATTTTTTCCAAAAAGGCAATTGCATAATATAGTTGCTTCAATTACAAGAACTATCCATTACTAATGGTCTGTAAACTATAACTTGAATCTCAAATTCAAAATAGCATCCAATAAGAAACAAAATGTTTGGGAATTTTGACAATCATGGAGCAAGTCCACTATGGAGGATGAAATTTATTTGTCAACAACCCCTACATATGGTTTTGATTAATTTTGTAAAAAGAAAACAAGTGTTGATCATGCTAAAGCTTTACAAAGCCTGTCTTCCACTAGACCACACACAGAAGTGTATGGTCTGTGCAACAATTTCCAAAAAGCTGTCCTGTCATGTAACAACTTTCACCATCAGGCAGGGAAAATTTATGCGTCACAACATACTGTAGTTAAATTATGAAGCTGCCAAAAAATACAATTATTATACCAATATGAATGGCTTGTCCACAATGTTGTGTGCTAACAATGTTGGAAAAGATTAGTGACTTCTAGCCAAATGGTGCTCAGAGTTCAAATGACTTTCAGAGTATTAAGCTAGCCCCTGCTTTTGATACAGCTATTTGTATCCAAGCACAAACTGCAATGTATGTATTTGCAGCATTTGTTGTTTGGACAGAAGCTATTCAGATGTGAGAATATGGCTAATTAGACTGGAAGCCCAAGTGATGTTGCTGTATAAACATTATGTCATGTTTTGATACATGTTTTATCAATTTTAATATTAAATGATAGGGGGCTTGTCCCTACCCCCCCCCCCACCCTGATTGCACTACAGTGCAGTCCTAGATGCCAGATGATTTCTCTTGTTGATGGGGATGCTTCGGTTTCGAAACACGTACAACACATACACAAAAATTGTGCTGAATTATCATTTTGTACAAGGTTATTAATGTCACGCTCAAGTAATTATTGCTGAAACTGGATGATTATTTTAGAATTCTGGAGAAAGGAGAAACATAGCAGAAAATGATTTGTTACTAATGCCTTCAGTTTCAAATCCAATTATTGGTCGTTCAGCAAGAGTTCGAATATCACCGAGTGCAGAAAATGGTAGGTACTATAATTTATAGCCCCTGACACTTTAAATGGTTTTAAATCTCACAATGCTGCATTAAATCTTACCTAAGCAATGAATTCTTTGATGCCCTCAAACGTATTTGGCGATGGGATTTTTTATTTCCTAGACCTGTGTCCCGCCATAGTTCTACAGAAAATAATTCAATACAAAGTTGTTACAAGTATCATATCTTACTGTAACCTATCACTTCATCACTAATGTTTTTGCAATAGGTAGACATGCAGCCCCAATTAAACCTGCCTACCTTGATATCCTAGCTACTGTATATATTTTAGTAAATACATGTATATACAGTACATAGTTATAAACGGATAAGAAATTTTAAGTGCTTTAATTCAATCTAGTAATGTAATTATTTATTGTAGCTACTATATGTTGGAGATTTTAGAAATGCTAATCTTGGGGGGGGGGGTGAAGGGGTGGAGAGGGCACAGTCGTGGTTTGCCTGACCACATTGTTTTGTCGCATTGCTAATAATTATGTAATTTTATCTACACTCAGTTAATACAGGCACTTCCAAATTCATTTGAGCTGCATAGAGGCTGCAGAAAGACAAGTGAACCAAATATCTGTGTTCAACATCTATCGTACTCGTAAATAAAGGCGTATCAGCGGCGTATAGTGGAACGATAATCGTAATGCGTAATTTCGTACCAGTAGAGTACTGGAGGATGTAGCTCTGTTGGAGAAGGCTAGGCGGCTGCATTTACTCGGCAAGCCAGCTAACAGTAATTTCTACTGGGCTGCTGTCTTACTGGTAGATAAGACATCCGGGCCATCCGACTTAAAATGCCGAGAATGTCTCCTACGCCATCCTCCACCGAAGCCGGAGAAGTGGATTCGAGGCACGAAGCCACTCCGAAGGCGTTCCCAATCCCGACACCAGCCTCAAACAAGATGAACAGCCGATTGAAGAATGACGTGAGAGGGGGGGGGGGTTGAATGTAACACAGATACAGTCACCACACGACCGTTTTCAAATGTTGTTAACGGCATCTCGAATTCCCGCAACCGCGGCCAAGACAACAGCGCCTGTACGAACACTGTGACGGGAACAATTGCCCGGTACTAAAGCGGTCTTGACAATGGAACAAAGCTAATCATCAACTAGATAAACTAGGAGCCAGTTGTAGAAGGTGAAGGAACGAGAGCAGCGAATTCCTCGCAAACACCGCGCCAGCCGAGAAGCTCCATGGGTGGGATCAGGGGCGTCGAGGTCAATGAGCCAGGAACGGATGGCGGCGAGGTAGGCTGAGGCGGAGCGAGACGACCAGAGTGAGGCAGCCACGTTGCAAACAACATAAAAGCCACTCCGACGAAAGAAAATATAGATAACTGGGAAATTAAGGAAGATGAAGCGGCTCTGCATGAGGAGTCAGGCAACGAAATCCCTCTATCCTCCAGTGCGGCGGCAGCCGAGTTATCTCTGCTAGGGGTGTGCGCAGCGGAGAAAATGAAGTTATGGCAGCATAGGTACTAGAAAGTACGAAACGTTAACGACGTTAGCCTCGTCAACAGTGTGTTGATTTTCAAGAGGGTTGTCCAAGTTTCAAATTACAAACTTTACAATGCAATGGACAAAAACAGACGCAACAAAAAGTATTCACAACTATTTACAAAATGGCAAACATGCTCTGACGGTGTGACACGTACATTACAGGTTACTAATAACAGCTATAATGATTAGCATCGGACGGAAGAATATAGATACAAGGAGCGCAATAAATACATGAGGTCTGGAAACGTAGATGCGCTCGAATTTAGGATATCCACTACGGCTATGCTGTCACATTAGGTCTGAACGCGCAGGCATGACCAGGCGTGGCCCCAAAGGTGGTACAAACCAAACTGGGAACTAATTCCAGAAAGGCTATGGACTGGCGATGACAAATCAGCAGCTAGCAAAGCACTGTGTGTGCCACCGTGCCCCAGAATCTTGCAAGTCAGAGGCGTGGGAACAGAGAAAGATACCCCATTTCACTTGTGGACGAACGGCAGCCACTATTGTAAAGCGCTACGAAACTCCACGTTTAGCCGAATAGGAAGCTCGCGATGGAGAGATGACGATGGGATCCAGTCTGGGATTCTAATTCCCGACGAGTGCAGGTTTTCCTACGGGCCCATGACTGCAGCAGCCGAAGGATAGCCTACAGTGTGAAACCCAGCTAGCAAGCGAGTACAAGCAACTGCCAACTTACCAGGCAATTATTAGAACGCATTCTATTGGCCCAAATGCCCGCGAAATTGCAAAGCTGTATAAATATACATATAAAGAGCCCACAGCAGACCTCGTACTTTTTATGGCATAAACACATTTAAATGATATTTGATGGCAACACCGTTTTACTGTTAAATCTTGGTGTTTTTCATTAAGCCACTGTACATGTATGCGTAGGGGGGGGGGGGGGGGTAAACAGTAGCAATGATGAACAGTAAGGTTACCAAAAGCCACCATGGTTGATGCTTACCTAGGATATGTTTCAAATTATCAGAGCATTTAGCTTCTATTTACTCATATTTCAGTTGATTTTCCTTGTTACATAACACAAAATCCTTGTACTGTATCTCGACTTTGAGTGGTTAAATGTTTTGCTCAAGTTTTTCATGTAACATCAAAGGGAGGGGTTGTGGTTGAGGTCGGAGCTATGCTTTTCTGGGAAAAATTTTCAAAACTAGAACTTTGAAAATGTAATTCCGGCCTCTGAAAAATTGCTTAACATTAATCGGGGTGTTAACATTATGAAACATAACACATCTTCTTATACTTGATAGATATTGACCTATCTAAAATTAGTGATGTCCCTTCGAGGGTCTCAACGTTGATGCCCTCGAAGGAACATCACTAATCAGATTGAAATGGATTATCTAATTAAGATTTTTCTTTATCTGCAGAATCTACTAATGTTCAGAGCACAGCAGTTCCAGAGCTTGTACGTCAAAATACACAGACATTTCATGATCTTAACAAAGTGCAACGTCAAATCTTGCATCCTGTGCCTGCTAGTATGACAGATAGTTTTTCATTGGCTGCCAATATCAAACATAAAGACAGTGATGTACGACTGCCAGCACGAACCAACAATGACTCAACTCCAGGCATCAATCTAGACAAGCATTTTAGTGATCTACAACTGCCAGGTACTGTCCGAGTATTTCTAATACTATACGTATGTATGTAGTTAAATTTACAATTGCTGTCTCATCTACAACAATTGGATAGTCTGATCTCAGAGCGAAAAATTCTAATGACGTCATTGAGGAGCTCTATATGCGGGTTTGTTCCGTTGGGCTTGTACAGCAGCATTCTCAGTTTGGCTCCTACAACACTGACTTGTCTAGGGTTCTGTGGCCCACCATTCTTCACAATTAATAACTTTTGTCTTCCGAAAGAATGACCTTAGCTCGAACCGTCATATTTCTGCTTGCATTGTTTAGGTAAAGAAAGATCTGGTTTTTTGTGCTTTTGACGGCACTACCAACATTAGCAACGTTATTTCTACATTATTCCGCGTTAAATTTTATAGAATTATAGGCCATCAAACATAGCCCACGAAACACATTTTTCGGCTATTTGGACGGAGGAGAGTAAAAGTTCTGCAAAATTAGCTGTAATTTTTTCACTTATACGTGGTTACGAATGACAGGTGTCCTACGACAATTCTTTTCGTTTTGTTTATGTATACTCAAGCCGAAGACCTGCAAAACACAATGCCTGTGAATAAATTCGTACAAAGGCATGTATGAATAATAAATGACCTCTTGCAATATGTGATATACAATTGTTGTGTTTGTATTTTTGAGTGAATGTTTAACTTCAGTTAAATATTACAATACAAATGTGTTTCGTACTGTATAAACGTGCAGCTTAACTTTGCTGAGGATTCTGTCGTGTTTAATGTTTTGAACAAAGTGAGCCAGACATGAAAAAGCTTCCAGCAATTCAGTCGAGCCATTTAGTGACTAGAGCGGATGTTTCTGTAGGTATGCAAATACGTATTATGTACATTTAGTCCAGCTTCAGTACCTTCGCTGGAGAGTTGTTTGAAGGATTAGCTTTGTTTCCCTGTTACTTTTTGTTATGAAATCATTTGTACTCGAGACTTGTCAGGGAAAGACAGATGTCAAACATTTTTCTCCTGCTTGTGCAGCCAATTGCAGAAAGTGCAATAACTTGTCTAAGAAGAATGACTTTTATTTCTGTATGGATCTTTGTGGATGCATGGGACAGACTTAAATGAAATGAGTCTTTTAAATGAGACTATTTTGCAATCCTTTATTTAGTAAACTGACGGTGATGAGAGTTGACGTCAGAGAGGTCCAACTTAACTGATCTTGCAAGTTCGTGAACTCTTATCCAGCTTTCGTATGTATCAAGTTGAGAACTGAGGAAGTTCACGTGCGCTGTTCTGACTTACTTTTCATCTCGGCAGTTCACGGAGTCGCTAATTTAAGCGAGTCAGCTGCCGACACATACTGTATATACGTTCTTGAGTAGGTTTTATATAAAGACTATAAAAGTTCATGTTGAAGTATGATCTTTTTCAGAACGTTTTATGAATTATTGTCTTTAGTAAACATTTTATTTATGTGTGTTTGAAATTGCGTTTATTATATAATGGTCGTCAGTCAAACTAATTAGAATGATCATCTAGTCTACACCGAATTTTTTCCTAATTATTTTGGTACGGTACTAATTAAATTTGTTGTAAATATATGTATGGCATGATTCGGTTAGTGCAGCAAATCAAAAATCAAATATTTTTCTTGGATCAACGTTCTGCAGAATTATAATAATTCTTAAATCAACGATATTGTTTTGCAGGTGATCGTGTTTTGTTTACAGAAGTAGTCTCAAGCCCAGGCGTTCCTATTGTTTATCGTTTACCAGAAGATCGTCATACTAATCCAGATCGTCTCAACTTAGACAGGTGCTATCTTTATTACATCCTCATGTTTCTTCAGGGCTCACTGGAAACTTGATAGGGACCTTAAGATTTACGACGCGGCAGCTCGACGACGCGGTTTCATAACAAAGGATCTTTTTATACAAGACAACAGCCATGAATAATTTTTGGTCCCAGGGGTATTCTCAAGTGTGTAGCCATGCCTAATACAACATCAAACTGAGAATTATCACATCCCTTGGACAACGCGAGAGCATGCTACGACTTAAGAAGTGTTTTGGAAGTCCTACTTATAGCAGAAAGCATTTCGTTTTGGCAAACAAAACTATTTGTAAGTTACTGAAACAAACTTCAAATGGTTATCAAGACGATCAAATTCCAAAAAGCTTCTTCCTGTACTATATTAACATCGCGTCTTTGAACTTTCCACGTTGTCGATCTTTAAGCTCCTTGATAATGCCCTTCACTGCTGTACAAAAGGTTGGATGCGCGCTATCCACTGGATAGTAATTTTTTGAACTGCCGCAGAAAGGCTTCAAAAGCAGTGACTCTAAGGAAATTCCATATATACAAGAGATAAAAAGTGGTGAAATGATAAAAGAGATGAACAAAGTCTAAACATCTGCTGAAAAGCGCTATTTACCTTTCGTACAACCGACCCCACATCTGCAGATCTGCAGTTGAAAAAAACACCTGGCTAATAAACACAGACATTGATTGATGTTAACTGTTTTTTGGGTTTCGCCACCCTGATGTCTCCTACACGCCCGTAATTGGCTAAATTTTCATTTCCATATACCTTGGTCACTACAATTTTCGGTGTGCTTCGTACTTCCATGCATTATCTATATCGTACTGATATTTTTTAATTTTTAGGCGAAAACTAAATGTATGTCCGATATTGGAGGGTGAAGACAATGTTCGGTTGTTGAATTTCCAACATAATTTAATTTCCAAGATTGAAAACATATCTCAGCTGAAAAGATTGATATTTCTTGATTTCTACGATAATCACCTGGAATGCATATCTGGCTTATCGTCGCTGAAGTCTTTGAGAGTTCTTATGTTGGGCAAAAATAGGTACATATTATAAACACTTTGTTTTAGGTTTATAAACTGTACCATCACCATAAATATTTTTATTGTATGAGTATGGAGATTTACGGGTAGTATTCGGCTGAAATAAAACTCGTATTTCACTGCATACTATATTTTTCACATGTGAAAAAAGTCGTATGAGCGTTTTGATTGGTTGTACGACATTTTTCACATGTGAAAAAAGTCGTATGAGCGTTTTGATTGGCTGACATTTTCTTACCCAAAAATTAAACGCCTGTTCGCAGGCTAATGTAAACATGGAGTCCGATTTTGTCAACTTACTGAGGAGAGAGATTTATAATATTTTGTCTGCAAAAAATCTCGAAAGATCATGAAGAAATACATTTGTGGTTTCATTAACGTGAAATAAACCTCATGGTTGTGTTTTCTGCACGAAAACAAATCGTTAAATGGTAAGAAATTTTGTTTTTATATTTCGCTTGTATTTTGTTGTCCGTCAGTATATCAAATCTTTGGTATCTCTATACTAATCTCTACACTCATATAATAAACAATTTACTTCATGTTTGGTTCGTTTGTACGATTTTTATTATTCACTCGTTGTGAAGGATCGCTAAACTCACTCGTTCGCTGCGCTCACTCGTTCGTTTAACGATCTTTCACAACTCGTGAATAAAAATCGTACGCACTCACCAACCATGAAGTAATCTCTATTTAACCGTAAGTATATTTAACCGTAAGTATAACCGTAAGTATTTTTGGTGCCACCAAAAAGTAAGTGCCCAAGTAGAGAGTTAGCTCTACTTGACCCAAGGTCCGTGCGAGAAATTGTGCACCAGACTTTTGGTTATAATTTTCTTTTCTATTTCAGGATACGGAAAATTGAAAACTTAGATGCATTGACTAAGCTGGATGTTTTAGATCTCCATGGTAACAAGGTATGTTTCGAGTTTCCTAGGTAGCAATTGTAGACGACTTGTAGATGAGCGCCAGCCTGTCTTTGAACTTTGGAAATGGAAATTTATACATATTACCCGATTTCAATGCAGCGCATTTTTTGGAGTGTCATCTGATCATTATTTTAACATGCACTATTCAAGTGCACATAACTCCAAAAAAAGTTTTAATGAAATCGGAAAGATTAGGATTTTACAAGATTTTTGGCGCAAAAATTACTGAATTTAAATCAATTTTGTAGCCTTAGGCCATCTTTGAATATCACAATTTAATTAGCGCATCCATTCTCGATGGCTAATGTGTGGCGTAAATTCCTGACATCAACAAAGCTTTCTTGTAGTGCTTGTACTATACTTCGTCTGCAGGCGTTTTGGTTACAACAACCCGTACAGCCCGCCAACAGCCCATTCTAAACAAAACGCCTGCGGAGGAATTAGTTGTTTGCGTCACAGATCTACTCTCCCTATGGCGCGGCTGTGAACCGAAGCAAGTAAAGTTTCAGCGTCGCTAACGGGCAGAAAATTTATCAAATTTGAAAATTTTTCGCGCCAAAAATCTTCTAAAATCACAATCATGCCAATTTCACTAAAAAGATATTTGGGCTTGCAGGGATGCGCACTTCAAATATTTTTAACGGTCTCCCTAATTTTGTTTTTTTTATTAGTTATTGAGCATCGACAACTTAAATCATCTGTCGGAGCTGAGAGTATTAAATCTCGCTGGAAATGACATCACCGAAGTTCAAAATCTGCGTGGTATGCAAGCGCTGGCTGAACTGAATTTGAGAAGAAATAAAATAGCGAATGTGGTAAGTTATGATGCTTGGACAAAAATAAGTGGGAACAATGTTGTGTAATTCCACGCCTGGAAATTGATCATGTAATTATTAATTTTTCGATCATTAGTTGCTTATGTATCATGATTTGTATGTTTTTTAGTCTGAAGTTGACCAACTTCCAAATTTGCAACGCCTTTTCTTGAGCTTCAATTTCATTCAAAGGTGAAGATGAAAGTTTCCTTTTTAGCCATCATATATTAACAGTTAATATGATATACATGTTATAAAAGAAACTTTCTCACTGGTTCAAACGCCAGCTCAATAACACGATTAAGCACGAAAAAAAACGCTGGAATATTTCCCCTATAAAAACATTTTTTCAGTTGGCGTATTCAATCGAGTAATTAAGCATTTGAGAAGTTAGGAGAGCACTCTTACGCTTTTTTTCGTGCTCTCTTAACTTCCTGCGTGGTCAATAACTCGACTGTACACGCCAACGGATGAAAAAATCTTTAATTACTCGCTAATGAAAGAAATATCATCCTTGAGGACTAAGCACACGGATATTGTTGTCATGTTTTCCGTTAAAGAGTAAACAACGTTAGATACATACAGTACAACGTTTGTTAAATTTAATATCCTGTTGGTCATTTTTCCAGCTACTAAATTTAAAAATATCTTTATGTTTAGTTTTGATGACATCAGATGTCTTTCACAATGCAATGTCCTCTCAGAATTGTCATTGGATGGAAATCCATTCTCGCTGGAGCAATCATATAAACATTGTGTGCTCAAGAGTATTCCAAGTCTTCGGCAGTTTGATATGAGAAGAATAACTGTATGTAATCTTGTTACTTTGAGCGACTTATCGTTTAGGTGCAGTTTAATAGTACAATGAATAACCAACATAGTGATTGTGAAGTAGCTTTCTCAAGTAGGCTCTTGATTATAGACTGCAACATGCAGACTGTTGTTAAGTGTTTATCATTAAGTGTTAGTCATTAGCCAGGCAAAAACGTCTTTAACTGATTCCCTCGAGACGTGGCACAAACAATACGAAGACAATAATTAAGTTTGAAATGTTACAATTAAAGATTACTATTTACAAACACTAATTGAGCAGGCATGGTTCAGATCCTCTATCTCTCTTATGAAGCATTTAAAGCTATTCATTGATCTAGCTGCAATAAATCGGCACTATACCGCTGTTCTTAAAGCTCCTACTAAGATATTTTGTACTTGGTTTTGAAATCGTTACTTTATAGTCCCATTTGAAAGATAGTAGATATTTTGTGTCATATTTTTCCATGCATGAAAACATGCTTTTTATCTACTCCAGATACTGTATCTATGTATGTCAGCTGCCGTGCCTTTTGAATGATAATTTGAAGATCTCAATTATTTGGACATTGTTTTCAAGTACTGAAAGTGCACATCCTTTATTTGTAAAATTTAGTACATTTTAAAACGAAATGCAGTAAATTATTTTAGACAAACCTTATTGGTTTTTTTTGGTTGTTTACGTTAAAGGGGCTGACGTCATTTAAGTCATGTTTGAGGCATTGGAAAACTCATTTGCATTCCTCTAGGAATAAAAATTGCATTTCCTAAATTGTCGCAAATATCACAAATACATGTATGTCAAATCTCCAATGGCTGCGTGTGCACTTTAATATGAAGTATATACTGTTGCAGGAAGAAGAAAAGAGATTGGCTAATGTGATCGCAAAGAAAGAGGATGATAAAAGAAAAGAACTGGGAAAGATTACACATCTCAAGGTATTGCGTAAGGCTCTGTTCATCAGATATTTGAGTTGTTTCAACCAGAAAGGTTTTGGTTGAATGATCTAAGTCATTTATAGTAGGAATATGGTAAGTGAATACACTACAGTTGGTTGGAATTTCCGCGATGATAAACCATATTGGGGCAAACTAGTTTCGAGGTTTGCCATCTTAAATTCTCTTGTTGATGCCAAAGCATTTAAATACAGAACAAACGCGCAAATAATATTAGTACCAGTCCAACTATCTTTCCCAGTGTTGATGTTACTGTATAGATGAACAGCACCAAGTTGATAAGATGCAGTAATTCACTATACCCGGCAAAAATCTTGTTTAGATATGGAGTGCCATTTGTCATTAATTATTTAAAAAATATCGCTTTGTTTTTGTAAATAATAGAGAAAAAACAAAGCGATATTTTTTTAAATAATTAATAAGCAAATGGTACCCCATATTTAGGAAATGTATATATGGAAGTATTTCCATACAACCAACCTTCAGTTGAAACGTAAAAGTTCTGTATGTTTGTAGTATATCGCTTTAATATTATAAAATATTTTCATCTAATTCAGGAAAAGAAAAGAATTGCGATAAACAATGCTCAAAAGCAGTGGGAGATGTTTCATATTGGAAGTCCTGGTAGCCATAACAACAGGTGATTGTCATTCTTATTCCAAGGTCATTTCGTGGCTCATATGAAATTTTGTATAATTTCTTAGTACATATACAGGTATATGTAGTCTTAACATGTGACCGTGGTCCTTAGTACTTTTGACATGTATCGTACACATAACGACAGGAAAAATTGTTCCATGCTGATTTTCTTTTTGCAGTAAATCTCCACCGGAAGACAAAGCCGCCGAACTAGAAATGTTGAGGTATTGGATAATCAGGACGTAACTAGAGTGATACCCCCTGCAGTTAACGCACCAGTTACGTCCCTGTTGATAATTATATTAATAATCAGAGTAAATACTGTTGTGTTGTTAATGTACATTTGGCTTCACTTGCGCAGCGCACGTTTATGTACTTTTTTCTGTGATATAACGAAAATACGCTTTTCTGTAGTTTAGTTTTGTGTAATTTATTAGCTTCCTAATCCTCTTGTTAGTGGATTTTTTATCCGACTGTCTTATCATTTCCTGATGTCTTTATACATGAACGTAAAGGCAGCTATTTTTCCTCAATTGTTTTAAGACGTTGAGTAGAGGTCCGACCAGGGATTTGAACCTAAGTCACCCCTGCAAAGAACCTAAGTCATTGGAACACAGAACATAAAAATCCCCGAAGTTGTGTAACAGCTTAAAAATGCCACTTTTTAGTCAAGAAGGAGTGGCTGATTCAACCATCTGTCATCTGGCTGAACTTGAAGGAGAAATATTGTATCTATATGGTCCTGGTTCACTGGATGCGTTAGATCGTAACTGGGGTCAACAAGCTACTAATACTGTCACTAATGTCGTTTTCAAATTCGTTGACTTTGACGATATTGTGCCTCACCTTGGAAAAATACAAACTAAATTTCCTGTCGTACAGGTATGCATAATGTGATTACATAATTGTATCTGGCAGAAGTAGTGAATTGCGTAATAAAATGGTTGTTGAATATTTAACAAATTTTCGAGTTGATGTCGCCTGTCATCTGAATTTACTAATCTGTGGCCTATGGACACACACTGGGTCTTTTAGGATGTCTGCGCAGATAAGACTGCTTGTCAAGGCTTGGGTGCTGAATCGTCCACATCATAATCTATGTGGTCATAATCTTTGATTTTGAGCTGTCAAGCGCTATATATTATAGTTATGCCCGAGCCTGCCGCGTGCGATCCTCTGTGGGAGAAAGCGTCAGGATCTTAGAGAATGTAGATAAAAACATTCCTTTGATTGCCTGTTTGTCTGACCGATCGCCTCTTAATAAAGCAAAGCTGAGCGCACGAAGCAAAATTGAGCATAAAGCTCTGTCGTTTCGAGCCCGATCGGATACAGTTAGTCTTAGTAAATTATTTCTCATCGATTGACAGAGTCTGATTTTTTATTTTTCTATCTAGGAGTGTTATATAAGCGAATTTTTGTGTCAGTTTGCACAAGTAAAATATGGATCATTACTAT
Organism: Muricea muricata; assembly: GCA_963855995.1. Lineage (NCBI taxonomy): Eukaryota > Metazoa > Cnidaria > Anthozoa > Malacalcyonacea > Plexauridae > Muricea > Muricea muricata. The sequence continues at coordinate 62,186,187 of OY979717.1, forward strand.
GTGCAGATTAAGCAACACAGTTGAGAATAAAAATGCATCTTATAGTAGCTTTGTTTAGTATTTACATAATGGACTAACGATTTCTCCACAGAGGATAGCGGGTTCTGGCTACGAGATTGCAGCTTTTCGAGTCCTGATTTCCCAGTCCCTCAAACAATCGGGCTTGGCAAACAGGGAGAGTTAAAGCCTGGTTCACACTTGTATGAATTGGAGATGACTTCTGGCCGATGTAATTGAGGGAATTCTATACCTTTGCAAAAGCATTCCATTGCTTATTCTATACTTTAGTTTGTTCACATATTCATTCACATAAGTGAGAAGAACAAATGCCCGATTCTTATACGAAAAGTGTGAACCAGTCTTGATTTGTTTGACGCGTTTGCGTTGGTTGAGGCTAGGTCTAGTGGCTGGAATGAACGCGTTGCTACATCAACTAATCATGCACGGTATTTTCCATATAACTCTGACCAACCACTTCAATTTACTTTTTTCAGAAACTGGTGTTTACAAATACAAACATTAAAAATTTACCACAAATCAATGCCTTGGCTGTCATAAAACACTTGGAATGTTTAACGATAAGCGAAGATAATCCAGTAACTTACTTTCATCTATGGAAACCTTACACGCTGTTTCGGCTCGCACATTTATCTCTACAACACTTGAATGATATGGAGGTATCGTAAAGGACATTCTGTGTTCTTTAATCTCTTATACTAATGTCATACTGAATGTTAGACAGTAGCTAACTTCTACAACACTGGAAAAGCGCTCAGTGCTGAGATACGTACGCCAGCCCTATTATATTGGAGTATCTTAATTCGTAGATTCTTACACATTACGTTGTTTAGTGATTACTTTGCACATTTGTACTTTGCATGTTTCAATGGGCACAATTAAGTCTACTTGGTAATACTCGGAACGCGTTTTATAGACTTTATAGTGTAATCAATGCGTCTTTGTTTATCTGCTTCAACTCATGATTTATGTGTAGATTACTGGAGAAGATATTGTTAAAGCAGAAAAATTATTTGGAGCATTGTCCCACTTCACGACGTCAAATCTTCCTCAGTCTCGACTTGTGTCCCTACTTGGTGATAATAGGTAAGTGAGATATCGAGTGAAACATCTCATTTCTTTGTTTACAATTTTAACATGATGTCTCTTCTCATGTGAATGTTAAGATTTGAAGCAGTAAAAGTTGATATTCAGCTCCACTGAGTATTACCACACATGGCAGGAAAATTTTACTTGGGATATCTGCGACGTCAGGATTAGGTAGACAGTCCACTGCATGCTGTGCCGTTAAATCTATACCCGAGCATTGGTTCAAGTATATGATATATATAAATTGTTATGTATACCGGCTGGGAGGTGCGTGCTGGAAATAATATTTGTCGAGATCGTTTTTTGAGGCCGTTATAATACTTTTGGTTGAGTGCAGTAACTGTGACTTGTACGGCTTTGTTTGTGTTTAAAAATTGGTTTGAACTGCCGGGCTTTTTTGTTGTTTTAAGGTATAAGGCTTGAATAAAAAAACGTCTGTTGAAGTCAGTTTTTAATTTTTAATGTCGTTAGAATGGTTTTTTTTCACTTTTTCACACTTTTATATTAACTTTTGACAATGTACGATTGCTCCACTCCTCGGTTTGTTTTCAAAAAATAATACTTTTAGACCACGGGCAAGATATCGTAAAAAGTCACCCGCTGCTGTAGCCAATGACATTGCAGAAAATCAAAAAATATCTCTAGGCATTCACAAAAAATAATTGGAACTTATTTCAAGTTCTTTCGGTATCAGAATGATTTTATATTACATGAATGTTGACATGACAGAAAATTATGTTCACATACTGCTATATACGGTACATGTATATATATTGAATTGATTTGTTTAACCAGTAATCTTATAGGTTCATCCCACAGAAATAATATATATACTAGTAGATATAGAATGCAGACTTTTATTTTTTCTCAGTGAAAGAAAAATAGTAGTTTTCACTGAAAGGGCATGCATTTTGACTGTTCCAATCTCCTGTGGCAAGGAATTTTGATTGTACTTTACTGTCACGCAATAAACCGACACGAAAATGATTGATTGGTCGTTCTTATAAGAACGACGAATTTGAGGTAATAATTCCGTGTTCTCAGTACGCGAAATTAAATTTTAATCCAAGCTCGAAATCTAATCAAAAACATGACAAATAAAACGCTGGTTAGGATTAGGGTTTGGGGTAGGGCTTGGATTAAGGAATTAGAACACGGAATTATTACTGAATTTGATTGGTCGCTTTTATTTCGTGATTGTATTATTGCGTGACATAAAGGTATAACAACGGAAATCTCGCGTGGTTAAGAGCTCCTTGCTCCTTGCAAATCCATTAATGCGAATTTCACAGGGGACGTGCGTGCAGTAAAGAGTGCAGACATGGTTCGTGACCATGTGCGCATTCTGTACTATTTCATATTCCTATGGTTCATCATTGTTTAGTGAGAATGTTTTGTTTTTATGTCTAAATACAAATCTCTTTACCAACCTTTGCAAGATTTGCCTTGAGAAACCTTGGGTAACATTCTTAACATATGAGATTCTACACATCTCATTTATCAGCTGAAAATCAATAATTGTGCATTCTTTTCTATAGAAAACGTCAGGCGGTTCTGGATATGGAAAAAGGGAGAAAAGCTGAGGGAAAGCATGAGCGGTAATGTGCAAAACGCTGAATAGCATCCTACAGAACTCAACTAAAACTAAATTAATTGAAAAATAGATGATGTTAACAACAGAATATAGTGTGGAAATGATACAAAATTAATTTAAAATTAGTTTATTCCAAGACAACTAAACATGTCATCTGATTGTTCCTTTTTTGTAGCACCTTGTCAAATGAAGGACTGGGACGCGCTGGTTTACGATATAGATCACCTCAAATGGTTGAAAACACTAGAAAGGTATTTGATGTGGTACCATATTCACGCTCTGTCATCTTGCCAAGTCAGGCAAGCAGCATAAATCAATTAATATACGGTCCTAATTAGATGCAACAGCCAGAAAAATGTATCGGTAATAAACTCATCGGTAATAAACACAGTTTTTACTAGTTAAAAACTATACAAACAGTCTTCTACATTTCGAAGTTAATGTTACTAACGTTTGCATTTGATATGTTTTCTTTTTTTGCAGGATTTTAAATCATGCCAAGTGTTTTGTGAAAGTTTCGTCGGAAATTTGGTGGAAACGTGTATTAACAACCATGAAAAAACTATGAAATTAGAAAGTTTGTATCCGCAAATCATACAAGAAATGGTACAAGATTATGTACGACAAATGAGAAACATTGACAAATTTGTTGAGAAAAGCCTTGAAAATATTTGATGTCCGCCATTGGATATAACTGTAAATATTAAACCTCCAAACTCTTAGTTTATTGAATTCATTCGTGCAAAGATGACCGTCTGCACATTCTATAGTTATAAATGAAACAATCAAGTAACTACTGCAAATGGACAAAAGGTTCCTCATGACCTCTTATATAATCCTGGACATTTCATATTCTCCACAACACAGCTTAGCATGCATCCTCTAACCCTAAAATTAACTGCCCACTGACTTTATTGGTCCTTTTGAACCCTACACAGACCCATTTAAATTCATGCGCTCGCATTGGTTAATTCAGTCATTGAAATGTTAACTATGTGTTAGCTATAGAATGCACAGAGTATGTAGTTATAGTTAAAAGTTCACTTGTGCTTACTGTGTCCTACTTTGCATTGCCTTGGGCTCACTCCGCTATCCTTGTAAGTCACTCCGTTCTGCTTTGCTCCGCTCAACTATATTTTGCTCGATTTCGCTCCCGTATCCCTTGCAAACAAATTTGAAGGTCATGCACGTAAAAATACGAAACTTATTCCTGACTGTAATCAAGTTGTGACAAGTTGTCCTGTCGACATCAGAATACTCATCAGAATATGTTCACACTTGAAGCATAGTTAGTGTGGTAACGGCTAAAACAGATCCATTGAACTGACGTCACAACCCTTGCTTCATGCTCCCCAGCAACAACAGATATGCAAGCATAAAAGGATTAAACAATAAAATAAAGGTTCTCGGATGATTAATACTACTGTATATTGCATTTGGAATTTGCATTAAAATTTTGCTGATGTTCTCCAGTGCTAGGGTCTATTGCAACACTACTCATTACCTATATACTAGTTAATGTTTTTGTAACGATGTATAGTCTCTCATGTGCATATTCTGATATTTTCAATCCAACCAAGATTAATTTCTTAATTACAACCATTTGCAAGCTACCGTTCACCGTGCATTCAAAACAACGTTTTAAAAAGTTATGAAGAGCATGTTAGTCAGAGGTTTCAACTGAATTTCCGCTACTGTATATGTGTTGCAATATTCATCATTTTGGAATCACAAAGCGAAAAGTTACGGCATCAAAACTACTAGTTACGGCATCAAAACTACAAGTTATTGCATCAAAACTACAAGTTACGGCACCAAAACTTCAAGCTACGCGCACAAAACTACAGGTTACGCGTTCAAAACTTACAAGTTTGACAGCTGAAACTAATAAGTTTCAACTGACTAACATGCTCTTCATAACTTTTTAAAACGTTGTTTTGAATGCACGGTGAACGGTAGCTTGCAAATGGTTGTACGACTGTTTACTGTCTTTAACCCCTGACCCGTCCTCTGTGGTCTGTTTGAAGAGCAAAGGTATTTTGGAAGCTTCTTAAAAATGCTTCCACTTCTGATCATAGACAATCAAATAGAATATTCGTTTCGACTGTCTATGGTCTGATGAAGTTAACGTTGATTGAGGATTACTAACACACCGCCTCAATTTGCTGTCGTCGTATAACAAAGCAATCCTTGACGAAAGGGCGCGAAATAGTGTGACTGCAACGCTTTACGCACCTCAGTTAACTCACTGCAGATTGTTGGTGGCTAAGTAAGTCGAGTTTCTCCCAGACATTCTCGACACAGGATCTCCAAGCCGTCTTCCTCCAACTTTTATTTTTAGCATTTATCAAAGGCGCACGATTAGGGAAATTCAACTCCAAACTTCTTCAAATGGTTGTCGCCTTTGTAAGCGGTAGAATGTTAAATTAAAGTCCACATTATTAAATAATTCTTGCCATCATTTCTAATATATAAACTTTAATCCACACAAAATTATTCTCTTATAAATATAAATAGATACAATTTTTGAAAAGTCTATACAAATAGTTATGAAATTTGTGCAACATAGTTATAACAATTATTTACAAATTGCCGTGATGTAGTAGCCATTTCTTGCAAATGCCATCAAAATTATGAGTAATCCATTGTTCTTGCAGTTTTTTGTATCGATCGTGACACAGAAACAAAGGTTTGCCTCGCCTGGAAAGAAATGTGCACGTCGAGATTTTAATGAAATAAATAGACTTTGCTTTGGTACTCTGCTGCTATGAGCAGTTGCAATAAGCTGAATTAGAACTGGTAGTATAAATGTTTAGAGAACAAAAAACTGGAGTTATATACCCAAGAAAGCTTAATGTTTCCTGTGCTTTGGGTGGGGGCACTGTACACGTATCTGATTGAGGTAATAAATAAAACTGACCTTAAATCAATATCTTCCTCGCCAAATTCATCGAGATAAACGGAGCCCCAGACACTTGCTTTCTCACCACGTATAACAAACACACTTGATGACATCAAGATTAAGAACACTGCAGTACCATAACCACACTCCATTGCGTGCTGAAATGACATATATTATACAAGAACTTTATTACATGTGTATACACTTAATTATTTATGCACGTTTTAGCAAATCTGCAACAAGTCTGTTCACAAGTAGTCGACAAGTTGTGTTCGCACGACTTGTTCGAAGTTGTAGGAACAAGCATGACTTGTGACAAGCTTGACTGGGCTATCAGACCTGTTATATGTATGAATATTGTGAAAATCTTCGCAATATACTTTTCAAGCCTCGACCATAACTTCAAAATTAAGGTGATACCTGCATATAGTGATCCTGAGAGGATCTCGAGAAATATACCGAACGAACAAGTCGTTGGGAAGTTTACTTTGAGCTTCAGCCAATCTATGTACACTATAAGCTTGAACATATGAACAAGTGCCAGCAGTACATTTCTCTTTAATGATGACCCTACGTAAACATGTCATGTAACCTAACGAACTTTTGTTGATTTGTCTTCACAATATCCACACATGTTCGTTGTACACTATTCAATGGAATAACTTACCCTCACACATTCACGTTTATTTTGGCGTTCACAACATTTGCCTCGTAAACAAAGGAATGCTCCACACACTAAACACAGTGTTGGTTCAGCAGGGATGGTTTCACATGTTTCACAAGATTTTTTCCGATATACTTGAAATAAACTAAAAATAAACCACAAACGTATAAACAAACGTCATTGTATATGATTATTTTCCCAAAACTTCGGACATGGTTGGGAAACTCTGATCAACAAGCACAAAAGTTGATGAAGAACCCAGACAAGTTTGCAAACCAATGAAAAAACCCTTATACAGTGTGTCTCAAAAAAAAGGTACCCTTAGTAGTCAAGCGCAATTGTCAAACGCTCGAATTTGCTACACCGAGCTTTTTTACGCTTGCGTTGCAAATTAATTGAATTTGTTCTGTCAAAATAACACAGAAAGGGCTCCATAGGGAAATAAAACATTCAAATCCGAACGTGCGGCGCAAATGCTTGAATTCAAAGGGTAGTCTTTTTTCTGGGACTCACTGTAGGTAAGCTACGCATACATGCAATTTGTTTATGTTATCTGCGCCATTCCACAGTCATTCTCTTTAACTAAAGTTGTATGTTTTCATCTGCCATAGTTACTTTTCGCTTTCCTGAAGTTCAATTACGGATATAGCATACTACTTACCCACAATAACGTTCGGGTAATTCCACCAATCTCGGAATTTCCCATTCATCCATTCCTGGAAATTGATCCTAGAATACGCACAAAAGTAAATAAAATATACCTTATAAAGCTCAATAAACGCAGTAATCAATAATTTACGGTGCAGCGTCTTTCAGGTCTACGACAGGTTTTAATACATCTGATTATCCAATCTCTATCAATTGTTATTTCTAGATTTATTAATAATGAAAGTTTTAATTTGATCTTCAATTCGTAGTAATTCATATTGTTTCACACGTGGTGGATTTCATACTATATATCTGCATATCAAATAAACGAAAGTTATATTGAAAAAATGTGAGCCAACCTTCAAATAACTTTTGTCTGCAATATTTACACACTACCACTATTAATGTTTTTACTTTTTCGCATGGCCGTTATTCAAGTCTTCCTTTGAGTCTGACCATATATACAATGTTACTACATTACTAGTCACTTTCCGACGAAGGGCCTCGGCCGAAACGTCGAACTAATCGTCTCAGATAATGAAAGATCGCATATTGTTGGTCCTATGTTGCATTTCACTGCACTGCTGATATCGGCAACGTTAGTTCGAATTACTACGTGATAACAGATTACACTGTACCTTGGGAAATGAGTCATGTCTACGAGAAGCATGACGCAGTTGCTTACACCAAGTTTTAATCAACGTTAACGGAGGCTCGTTTGAACATTTGAAACAATCAGCGACGGATAACGTTGAGCTTTGAACAGCTTCGTCATGAAGATTCAGTGACTTAGTTAATAAATAAAATTCATTTTCATCATCCTAAAACACAATGAATACAAATATTAAACATTTTATTCATTAATACCTGAAAATGTAAAGCTTATAAATTATAACTGTGATATTATATTAAACTCACAAATTATGGGTGGAGTGCGGGTATCCAGCTTAGAAAAATATCTGTACCATAACGCTCAGGAACAACCCTCACTCTCTTAAACTAGGGTTCGTCTCGCAGTAGCAGAAGCAGCATCAGACAATCAGACAATATTAGTTTCGTTTCTACGCAATATAGCCTCCATTTTTCAACAGGGCTATTCTAGCACCTTGAGAGCAGTGTTTACCTGCTAGGGGAAAAAACTTTTCCGCAACTGCTTTCAATCTAAAATTGTAAGGTCCAAAGTGACAACTGACCTGCGCAGCAGAGCATTCTGTGGAGTAACACAACGTTGACATGGAAGAGACAAGACGGAGGAATGGAAGACAACATTTCTGAAGAGTAGCTTCAATTGAATGTGGAGACCAAACTGACTGTGAAATCTAGAAATGAAATTGAAAACCATGAGAAACGTGGCAAACACGACGATCGTAGAGGATTAGTCCTTGATCGTCATTAGGTAATCAATTTATGTTTCGGTCACTAATATGATTTTATCCCCAAGTATCCCCTAACCCTAACCCTTAACCTTAATCAAACGCCTAACCCTAACCTCTTCAACCCCTAACCGTTGCCTTAGTTACCGAAACATAAATTGATAACCCGTCATTATTTCTGGTAATGAGCTTCAAAGCTTCAGAACAAAAAGCATCAAAATCCAAGTTTGAAGTACGCCTTCATTGCAAGCCCTCGCGAACATGTTCACAGGTGAAAAGCGCGGTAAGACACTGAAGAAAGCATTTTCTGAAATTTAAGATGCGAATCACAAAAAAATGGTGATACAGTGAATATTGACAAACACTGACGAGAGAAATGATATACATACATACCCCAGGACACTCTTCTGTAGCTTGACATAACTTACTCTCAGCTAACTGCAGGCAAACATAACCCAGTAAGGCATCGGTAGACAGGCGAGTATCATCCTGTACCTGTTACAAAAAAACCACCAGGGTAATTTTTTAAAACACACATGCCAGAAATATCTAAACCATTTTGTATTCTGTAAGTAATTCAAAAGGGATGAAACAAGGAACTACGATACTGAACATTATAAATATATGAATTATATACAGAAAATTGAATGAAAAGGAAAAAGATTAATAATGATGATTACTGTCTAGTATAATTGGTATCATAATGACAAGCTAACAAAAGTAAATTTTTTGACAATTTACAAGCTGGAGTCTTGCTGGATTGACCCCTGATACTATGCACCCACTCACTACCATGATGATACCCACGTTAAAGTAAATTACCTTGTGTTTCTTCGCACGGATCTGCCAAGATGTTCTCTCGTCTTCAGTAAGACCACAGCACGTCTTCACAAATGCCTAAACACAAACGCTCATAATATTGAAAATCTGTTCACGAATGGTACTGTATAATTGGCAAGTGTTAAGAATTAAACGTCTTCTTGTTATTGCACAAAGTCTAACCACAGTAAATCCAATCAAAATCTTCATCAAAGTTGAAGACACGTTAATTACAAACCAAGCACAGGTTATAAACCTTAAATGTACACTTTAATTGTCATACTGTAACTCACTTGAGCTAAAACAACGTTGAAAACAATCTGAACCACACATTGAAACGATCCTGCAGAAAACAAAGGGCGTGTTTAGAATAAGGCAATTACATTAAAAAGAGAAAATCCGTCAGTATGTGATTGAAACTACCTTCGTTTGAAAAAATGTGAACGGTGACTTAAAATCGTAAACATAATCGAAATCTTATTAACATTTTGATTTACTTTTGCAATTCATAGGAAAAACATAAAACTTACTAAGATTCAGTGGAGCAGGCCATGACAAAACAAGTTGAAGAAGTAAACACACACAATCTCGTAACAACAACGGAACATCATTTCTTGGAATATCTTCGTCCAACCTAAAATGAAATCAGGCGGGTTTTGAACGCTGCTTCAACACGTATCACTCAGCAGTATCTGCTAGATTACTTAAGGTGGCTCGATAGTCAGAATTCATTAGAAATTTTATGTCTCTACGATTAAATGTTCTGTAGTGAATGCTTGAGCTTCATTTTAGGTCACTGCACAGCTCTATAGCACTGTTTGCTGTATTCAAAAAAGAATTTCTTCAAAGTTTGCCTGAACATAGAAATCACGTTTCTTGTTGGAACTCGATTCTAATTATAATTTCATTTGCATAAACTCCACACCTTACCTATGACAGCAATATCTCTGGACATACGAACGGTAGGAGTATAAAACTTTTCCAATCATGAAGACAACCAGTAGAGCTATGCAATGACCTAAACTAAGCTTTACACGCACTATAAAAGATTCTATGGCGAAAGAAGTATTATGTGCTATGAGTTAGACTATCGAGCCACCTTAACATCGTATCCAGCACATTCCATTATATTCGTTTTTGTGTGCTAACTTGCTTTTCCAAATTGCACAAGAAACAGTAGCGTATCCAGCCCGACGGTTTAGTCCCGTCAGACGTGTAGAGGTGGTTTAGTTGTTTTGATACTGTACGTCTACAGAAACTTACATAGCTCCACAGGGTTCAGCCGAGTGCCCAGTCACAAGAGCGAAGACATGACACAGTGGACGGATAAGTGTCTGGCATTGGAATTGCAGTGTTCGCAACAATGTTCCTAAACACAGAGATATTAAATACATTTATTTCTTGTATAAAATGATCGTCTGAAAAGAATGAGATGGGTAAGAACAAAACTAGATTATATTATTGTATTACAAAGTTACCGTAGAAACGTTTCCTTGTGTTTGATATGTTGCCAGCTTGCATTGCAATATGCTCAGCCTCAAGATTGGATCTATATGATATTATATGGAGGTAGTTTGTTACAAGTACGTAGTTTAGTTGAGCAAATCTAAGTCGTCGTAAAAGATATATAACTCTAATGACATGGAAGATTCTATCTGACAAGTTTCAGCTTTACATATACAGTTTAAATACTTTTTGAAAATGTGCGCAAACGTTTTCCCAACTTTGTTACCACGGTATAGATAAGGAAAGTTTGCGGTATCATTCCTTTTACATGTGATTTGGGGGATATGGCTTCAAAGCAACAAGCACAATCAGAATTAATTTAAATAAACAGCATATATGCAAGCAGTACAGCGTGAACAACGAGGTCAATTTTTATCGAATCTGAGTGAGGGGGTAGTATTGGTGGTGGAATAAGTAAAGTGAAATAAGAACGTGGACGATGAGTTGGAGGTAGACAGATTAATTGTAAAGGTGGATGGGTGTAAGTAAGTTGATGGGTGTAAGTAAGTGGATGGGTGTAAACAAGTAGTGTTCGTGTGAGTGTGAAGAAAAATATTTTAATTGGATGTATTTTATGTGTAACATGCCTCACATAATATTGGACAGCTTTTCACTAAATTATACACTGCACGTTAAAGTTGGCGTAAGATAAAATTGAAAATTAATGTTGTTTTTTATAAAGTTATTAATCGATGATCGACGAAGATAATTGCACAAACGATTCAAAATTTATACAAAGTAAGATGGCAGCTAACGGCAGGGATTCGTCAGATACGTCAATTCTGTATTAAGACCCTACACGATTGCCTAATGTAAGTAATCTTTTTTACTAGTTATGTATGTAATGTTTAGAAATTTAAAAAATAACATTTTCACTGTTAAGTGCAGTAAAGTGGTTTACCTTGCAGTTTCAAGAATGAGCGAAAACTTGTGTTGAGATATCGTCGTATTTTCTCGTTCTTTACTTAAATTCAAGCGATTGATTGTATCGACCAACAATGTCACTGATGTGCTTAAGACACTCGGTTGGAGTGCACTTGTTGTTAACTTCGACCAGTTCTGAAGAAAATTATGATTACTGGTGAGTGAGATTCGTATCTAGTGTACAAGACCAACTAGACATCACTGCCAGTTTGGTTAACATATCATTTAATACACATGTTTATAAATCTGTAGCTTAACTCCAGTGGATACATCTGCACAGTGTCTCGCTGATATATATACTGACTAGTTTCATGATTCTGTTATAATTGACTACTGTGTTTCTCATTGTCTTTTTTACTACAGTGACTTACATGTCAGCCTGATAACCAGCCTACGTTTTCCTGCGCTAAAATTCACGTCCGCCTATGAAGGGCCGGCAAGACGTAGGTTTGTCATCAGGCTGCTTGTGTGTATAGGTATTCTTTCCTGAAACTAAAGCAATCGGCGCAAGAGGAAAAGGAAAATTCGCAAAATAAATAAATTTCTCAGTTGATAACGTTGTTTCACTAAAAAAGACTCGAATTTAAAAGCTCTGTGCGAACATGATTGGTTAATCAAGTAGGCTAAATAATTCTGATTGGTTGATGGTGGAGCAAGCAACAACTTTCCATCGACTCATTTGCTCATTATATGCGCAAATATTTATGTTGCCGTACATTATTACAGGATTTGTACATCGTTGACTCCAGCTCACGCAAGGTTTCTCGATGACACATTGACTAAAAAATAATAAAATACACATTTTCAGAGTTATCACTTTTCTCAAGTTCACGATTTATTATATGGCAATGTGCAGTAGAGTGTGCTAAATTTTGTTTATCAAATTTCATTCTTCTCAACTGTACAACACTTTGCAATGCTTTCCTCATCCCACAAGGGCATATTTTCTTTGAGTTACTGTAAGTGTACCTTATTTTTGTTACACATTGAAGGCATAACATCTGATGGTAATATTGGCAAGACAGCATTTCCCTGACGTCGACAAACTGGACAAATAAATTCGTCTTTTGTAACATCATACGCGTGTGACTGATGACGATTACCGTGTGACGTCCGCTCGTCCTAAATTAAAATTGTTGTATTACGTCTTCGTCCCCAGCATCAAGTTATGTTGCCTTACAAAGTGAACCTTGCAGCCAGGATAATACATAATAATTTGAAGATTCTTTCTTCTAAAAATGAAATTTTGTTTCCGAATACGAGTTCCATGAAACTTAAAACAAATATTCGTCAGCTTGTGGACATAGTTACCACCAATTTCTTCTGACATTCCACTGATCGACATATTATGTAAAATTTATCAGTGAGTTGTGGGTTGTATTTCACAAGGATATTCCACAGAAACTCTTTCCCAATGGATTTCAGAAGTGCTTACGTCACACAGTGTTCTATTCATACAAATCGGGAGACATTTTGTCCCATAAATTTCCCAGATTACATTGCAATTCATTGTTCGACAATAACGTAACGTAAGCACTTCAACGACTTGTTGGACGAAAATTTTTTAAACTACCTGAGTATTCTAATTGTTTAATGCGAGCATGCAGGTATTACATAGCTATTTTACCAATGAAATGCCTAGTTACATTTAAATCTTACCCCCCCCCCTCCCCTCCCCTACAATACAGGTACATAATGTACATTAATTCATTTTTGAGTCGGTTTTCTTTGATGTACCGCGGGTTGTATATAGATTACTTACCTTGAATAAATAATTAGATCAAAGTTGAGCAAAAATCTCAACGAATCTCGACTTAAATTGTTTAAAGTCAAAAGACTCTGTTAGAAAACCTCTTCAAAAATAAATTAAGTTAGTTAAATACCTCGAAAGTCGGGATGTATGTCATATACAGCCCTCGGACACTGCGCGTCCTCGGGGGCTGTATATGACATACATCCCTCCCTCTCCGTATTTAATTCTAACATATGTCAACAGCAGCTTGAATTATCTACCAACCTACAGCTGATTTCTCGACTTTTGCAAATTGACAAACTTCATTAGTCCGCCTTTCCAATCTGACCGGCTAACTTTTGCAGATTACTTCTTACAACGGACTTCCATGTTTAATTGTACAGTCATATAATTTATTTTTGAGTCGGTTTTCTCTGATGTACCGCGGGTTGTATATAGGTTATTTACCTTGAATAAATAATTAGATCAAAGTTGTGGAAAAATCTCGACGAATCTCGACTTAAATTGTTTAAAGACAAAAGTTTCTGGTGGAAAACCTCTTCAAAAATAAATTAAATTAGTTAAATACCTCGAAAGTCGGGATGTACATCATATACAGCCCTCGGACGGTGTGCGTCCTCGGGGGTTGTATATGACATACATCCCTCCTTCTCGGTATTTAACTCTAACATAATCGTAAACTTATATTCAGGCACTGATGATATTTACCTTGAGTGTCTGTAGATAGGTCTGATGACACTTCAAATGCAGACAATGGCCACAGGATTGAATATGAATACCACCATCAATACCAAGTTCACAAGCTTGAGTAGCTTTGATCTGAAGGGAAAACGAGCACATTTAATATACACGGTTGTTTCCTCATGTTTGGCGCGTAAAGACCTCGTCCTTTGATGTGATCCATTGATGTGATCACGAATTTGACGGATATTTGGACTGGATGAAAGAACGCTACGTGAAAATACATAAGGATATTGCTTGATCAAACATGACAGCGACCTACAGTACAGTGAATATCTCATCACTATCCCCATGAAATGTGTATAGCAATACACGTAAACTTTATCAGCGCAATAATATTGGACACACTAATACAACTGGTCACAGTACATTAATTATACAAATGTACAGTACCTTTTCAAAATACTTCAATAGAAATTTTCTTCTTGCTGAGTAAACAGATCCACAACAATATGATTCATCGGATGTTTCACTTGTAGACGGCCCTTCGTTTGAAACACAAGGTGGCTTTGATGTGTCCGATCTTCTACGATTTTTCAACACTAAACGCAAATACAAGAAAAAATTCAAACATTAAATAATGTTACGTTTCAGCAAAATGATTTCTTGAAATTTCGTCTTCTAAAATTAAAACTAGAAATCCAAATCTAAATTCACCTAACATTTAGGAATAATAATGGACCAAACTTTTGCCAATTAATTTTTTTGCTGCATGAAAGCTCAATACTCTACAGCGTATTATTTAGCTCAATACACATTAGCAGTGGCGTAGGAACAGGGGGGGGCTGGGGGGGGGGCTCAAGCCCCCAAAAATTTTTTAAGGAGGGGCTAAGCCCCCCCCCGAAAAAAAATTCGTCCGGCATGATTTTAATCACGTGAATGTTGTGTTACATAGTGTGTTAGAATGTTAGATTGGTTTCCATTGGTAACTGATGCATTTTTTCTTGAAATCGTTATACATTATTGACATTTTTTGTAAAAAATGTGCCAAATTTAGCTCATTTTTGCAATCAAAATAAACTCCAAATTAAGTGCCCAAATCGCCGGAAATGGCATTTCCGGCGTTCTAGTTTTCAAAATTTCCCGGGGGATGATGCCCCCGGACCCCTCTACAGAGCTCGCGCCTTCGGCGCTCATATGTTCCGCCCCCCAACTTTTAATTTGTTCCTACGCCTCTGCACATTAGCAGTGCCATACATAAGTTTATATGACCACGGTAACCACATCTTAGGAAATCACATCTAGATATATAAGAAAAAACATATTACGAATAATGATGCCATCTTGTCAACTCAAGATATGAATTATTTAAATCAAACAACACAAATTATGATGGTGACATTTCTAAATGGCACTATTATTAAGAGAATGTTTTTTCCTCTTATATTTCATGAAACAGGTAAAGGATTCTGGACCATCTAGATATGAACAACTCCTCACCAGTTCCTGACTGAAGGAAGACGACGTAACCCACAGGTTGTTGTTCAGTTGATGGAACATTCTGATTACATATGGCACAATCAAATAACTCCAACGAATTTTGTGAACATCTTGAACCACCATCAACAGCTGAGCTTGGATCTGCACAGATAAAGATAAACAAGATAGCGTGACGTGGAAGAGAAGGGGGCGTGCACCATCTCCCAAACCTTGCCATTGCTGGCACAGCTCATTGCGTTGACTGCAAAATAGATGGGACGAATAAGAGAATAGATAAGAGAATAGATAAGAGAGATATTAAACAAAAAATAGCACTACAACCTCTGTACAAAAATAGATCAATGCGAAAGAATATCTTCAGAATAACGCGAAATTAAATATAACATAAAATGTTGACACGTAAAAAAATGGCCAAAACCATTAGAAATTGGCGTTTCAAATTCTGAAACATTTGCCGTGGAATTGAACTACAATGTATCTACGAAATCTTGTCCTACCTAAGCCGAGAGACCTCGCTACGCCCCTGTGCTTACGCCACAACTCATCAGCAGTTATGCCACATTTACAGAGGGAATTTTTTTAAAATTTATTTGCTTTGTGCATGTACTCGATTACGTACACCATGCAAAGGTATTTTAACGACACTGACTTTCTTTGCATCAGCGTTGTTTTCCATTTTGTACTTGGAATTTCACTACGAATCTCAAAAAATCTACTGCAAAGTTTCTCGTACAACGCAAGTTTCTTTACCTTGGTTACAGTAAGTTTCCAAGAATTTCCGTTGTTCGTTTCTTAATTTACCCATAAGTCTTTGTCGGCATTCTTGGGCTTTTTTCTTCCTAATTAGAAGATGCAGCATCACTAGTAATGCATAGTGTGCTAACAAATGAAAACAAGGAACGCCAACCTCATGCAAACCTATAATGCAACTAGTATGTGTACATGTAAAGTACATACAATAAAGAATGCTGCAAAAAATGTGTTTTTGACGCACACAGTTTGAACCTACTTTATTTCTTGTTTGGCGAGTGGGTCATCTATCTCCTCAGTTGGACTTAATGAAAAATTTGTAGTTTCCAATTTTCCAACTGCTTCCAAGTTTGATGAACTTAAACGACAAATCAATTCTAGGAGCGTTTCGATTTTTCTCACGCCATCATTCACGACGGCAACACCAGCGCACCTAAATATTTAAACCAATAATGGGCTATAAATAACCATAAACAGATCGTGAATAACTAATGATCAATTAAAACAGGCAAACAATAACAGATTTTATTATGTGGAAAACATCACTTTCCGTAAAATAGCGGCCTGTGATCGGCTGAGAAGCACATTCGCCGGTCTACTAGGACAAATTCAAAATGGCCGCCAATAAAAGTTGTTTTGTTTACAAACTAAACAAATGAAGAAATTGGATAAAAAGGAAAACTTTGGTAAACGATTTTTAGGTAAGAAACCATTTGCAACTAATTATTTAAATACTTTTCACGATTTTAACTTACGAAAAACAACACATTTTTAAACAGCAAAACTACATGTCAAGAGGCAAATATAAGAGCAAATTCAAACCACGTATGAAAACAAGTCGAAGGAAGAAGACCAGGGAAGCAAGTTTCATTACCAAGACAATTTTTTGAAGGTATAAAGAGTTTGCCATAACGCCAAAGAAGGAGTGCCATAATGCCATATAATAAATTTTTTATGAACCTCGCTTACTCGGTCTGTGCAGGAAAATATAGGACCCTTTGAGTAAGCGAGGTTAATAAGAAGTTAGTAAACAACCAATAGAGAGGTTCAGATTTGGCTTCCAATACCTCTACCGCTACCTTAATCTTTCATTCAGCCAATCATGTGCGCGGACCTACCCGGTTAACCAATCAAATTGTTTAAAAATCAGGAAAAGGTAGCGGTAGTGGTAGAGGAAGTCAAATCTGAACCTCTCTAATAATAGATTGTGAGCAAGCAGTAACAGATTGGGTCGTACCTGGGCGACACTGGCGACGCAACTGACATGAGAAGAACAGATTTCAATTTAATCAACAAACTCAAAATGCTGTTGTTCAAATCTCCAGGGCTCTCTCGCCTCTCTCCCGAACACTTTGTCATACCTAAAATTATATTAATGACAATTACTGTCCTACGATTTTATACACTATTGTGGGGGTTTTGTCTGTAGTTTGACTTGAATATCGTATCTTCAAAATGACGTTACGGTACGGTGGTCGTTGTTTCATTTCAGAAAACAAAACATTCTTAAATGACTTACCTGGACAATCACTGGCTGCTGTTTCTATTTCCATGTTACAACAATGGGAAGATGTTTCTATGAGAGGAATCTGGGCACGATTAATACGTTGAGGCTCATCAACCTCCATTGAAACACAAGAATCACTGGAACCTGGACTCTCAGTAGTGGATGACGAATTTTCAAGGTAAATATTCACTGCCATCTGTAAATTCTGCTCGCATTTTTGAAGTAAGAATACAGCCGTTTCTACAAAGAACAAAATAAATTAGAAGTGCTACCTACAGCCAATTCATGAAAAATTCTTGAACTGTCGTTTACAGTATGTCTAATCTTAATGTAGCTTTAAGAACGTTCAAGTTGTTTTTACGCTGTTATGCACGAAGCCTTACTACAGTACACGGAATGCACTGAGAGCATTCATTATTATCTTCCTCGAATATGTTTTATTATCTTCCTTGAATATGCTTTATTATCTATAAATGTAGTTTGTTCACTGCAACAAGGTGTAATAATAATAATGTTACTCTGGTTATGCCAAAAAGACCGTGAACTGCATGGTCACAACCTAACGTTTCGACATTTCGGTCAGTGTCTAAATAATCAGGGCTGATCTCATGCGGCAGCGTTGCTCCTTATGTACTTCAGAGATGACGTCATTGTTCACGAAGGTAGAAATATTTTGTTGCAAATAGCAACCGTCATTTTTATTTAGAGCACGATGAGTCATATTAATATGTTATGCTTGTAGGTAGCGTCTTGTGAATGATTTTAGAATCATCCCACACAATCGTGTGTTTGGTATCCACACACGTTCTGCCAAAGCTGATTTTTCCTTGTTTATTGTTACACATTGTGTTACTTCGTTTCTACCATGCACGTCCATGAAATCATCCTAAATTAATGACTTAAAGTTAGATTTAGACTTAGAAATTAAAGTTAGAGTTAGGGTTAGAAGCAGTCCTATACGCCTACTTAGTAGAATTATCCATGATGGCAAACTCCTATTGTTTGTGCCATGATTTGACCTTTTTGGTAAATTTGTCATTGCAGTTTTTGCTGAACGACTGATAATGTGAACTTGCAAACAAAAGTCACATATCTACATCAAATCGTACAATGAAAGATGTACACGTGAAATGGAAATGTACCTCTCGAAGCACGAGTAATCTCGATGAATTCTTCCACAAAGAAATTCATGCTCGAATCACAAGTGGCCAGACTGCTCGATGATGTAATGGATTCTTGCAATTCTTCTATGCTTACTAATAATGAAACAACAGGTAAATCATTGTTAGCAATCATTTTCAAGTCAATTATGAAAATGTAAATTATTGTAAGAGTGATTAAAATTTAACCTGCGTTCCCTCCTATGGCATAGCTATTCTAAAGCTAAGCTGTTCTCGGACGTTAACTCCTATAGCTGTTTAAGGTTAGCCCCCCCCCCTGGTTCACTTTAGGTCAGACTCTCCCCCTGGTTCACTGATACAGATCAGTGACAAATGGTGGCCAATGATGGTCCAGGTCACTGAAAGATAGCTGATTGGTAATTACATGATTTTGAATTCCAGTCATGAAACTGTGATAAATAATGTATCATTTAGAGCAAACTTCACGGAATACGAATATTACGAGATTCGTTAATTGGACTTTTGAGTCCATGAATGAGTTCTTGACACCTTAAATTACACCCACCAATATCTTAAGCCTCCAGACTAGCTCTAAGATATTCTAGAGGGATTTTTTTCAGACACAGTATTTTGGAGTCGACAAGCAAATTAGATGTACGATCATTGAAATTGATATCAGAATTCCGAGCATAATTACCTTGCCTAAAAAAATTTAACATGCTAGGATTTTCAGGCAAAACTCTTGGTACATGTCGTATATTATCAACAAGATGATTTGATGGGAACTCAAGCATGGTAATATCTTTCGGCATGTCATTCGTTCGAGGATGTAACTAAAATAAATAAATTCTTCGAAGTCAAATCAAGAGCAGGGGTCGGTTGTACGAAAGGTAAATACCGCTATCCACCGGATAGCGACAACTGATGCAGAAAGGCATAAAGAAATAAAAAGTAATATGGGCAATTGAACACATGGACATATTTTAAAAGTTTGGAGAAAAATCAAAGTCCAGAGAATAGCGCTATTCACCTTCGTACACCCCGGCGACCTCCAAGGTTTAAAAACGTATTGACATTTAATTGAAAGACAACAACGACAGACACAGTTTTACTGAACAAAGACACACAGAGTTGAGGAACAACGAAGAGTTCCACATAACCGGATTTTATTAATAGATATGTGTGACTAATGCCTTGGACTAACGTCTCATTGATCAAAATGAAATCCTCCACCCCCCGCCCCCACCCACCCATCATATGAACGTGTCTACCCGAAGGCAACATCGCAAGGGGGTTCTCAACGATATTTCGTATATATTGAACAAATTTACATAAAAATAACATTTACAATTAGATGTAATGCATTTCTATATTTTGCAAGCCAATAGAATAAAAAAAGTAATAAAAAACTAGACACACACCCGAAAAAGTCTTTCGTGGTACTTGATTAGATACTTGAACAGCATGGTCAACTCCAATGGCTTAAAACAAAATAATCATGAATTTGAATTTGGCAAAATACTTTTCCAGTGGGTAGACATTAATAATTCACTTAAAGTTTAAGCTCATACACCAAAACGCGAACTTTGTGAGTGCACATATTTGGATCTGTATAATTATATAATTATGCAGAATGCACATGATCGTTAAAGCCTGGATTTCATCGGCGATGAGTTACCGGGACAAATTCAAGGAGAAAATGATTTCAGAAACTCAGAAGATTTTATCCATCACCACCAATATGACTAAAAGGACATTGCCGAAGAATTACGATATATGAAAAGCATGCAGCCTTTAGAGTTTGAGTTGCCTATTTATTATTGCATTACAAAGATAACCTAAAATGATTGATTGCATTGCAAAGACCACTGATAACTTCTTGCTAGAATATTTGTAACTGAGTTCTTTGTTGAGATCTTCAACCTTTTTGGATAAGCAAATACTAAAACGTGTCATATCATATTTCATGATGACTTTTGCAAAAGCATAATTTATATAGCTAAAAGTAGGCAAATTATTTTTTAATCGTTATATGCTACAAAATAAGCAATCTCATAGACAGGGTTCGTACATGTAAATAATAGTAAAATTCAAGGACGCTTTAAAGACTTTCAAGGCGATATATCAGGAAATTTAAGGACTAAAATGAGTTATGATAAATAATGCTCTAAACGCAGTTTAAACGAATTCGAAACATATGTATTATTTAAGTCATGAACTATACCACAATTTGATTTTAAAAGTTAGAGAATGCCCACAAACTGAAGCTGAACGAATTCAAGGACTTTCAAACACCTTATTATATATTAAAGGACTTTCAAGGCCTTGAATTTTTGTTTTCAAATTGAAGGACATTCAAGTTTTGTACGAACCCCGCGTAGACACTAATTATGCAGTATGATGTCACACGTTGTGTTATCTGCATATCAAATAATTTGGAATATCTCAATATGGAACATAGTTACAAAAATTCTACCAAAGAAGTTATATTGTAAATTTAAGTTATCTTTGCAATGCAATCAAGAAAATATTAGACATAATTACATATTATAGGCACTTTCAGCATCAATGAAAGTCAGAAAATGTATTCCTGAACTTGCTACCGAATAAATTCACACACCTGCGAATCTTCACATATCAAGGAGATATTTTTCATGGAAATCTGTTCTCTCTCAATATATTTTATCAAGTAAGCAATCAAGCTCCTCGCTAAATTGTATCTATACGTAGGAAGAGTCTCCAGCCAATGCTGAATGTGTTGTAATTGTGCCTCGGTGTGACTGCGCGAATCATCTGCAATACGAATACAAATACAGAATAACATATCACAGTGACCTCGACACATGACTGGCTTAAATATAAAAGAGGCAATAGATTGAGACTGTACCACACTAGTCAATTGAAATTTCGGTTCCCTGACCCCCGGTGAATGCGGTATATTAATCTTAAATGACGTTAAATCCCTGCATGCGTCCGAAGATCGCGGCGCGGCAGTCAATTCATTGTCGAAGATGAATTTGGTACGAGCGTCACGACAAACGAAAATCAGGCTTTAGGAATTAAAAATTTTTGTTTTGAGGTATACTTATTGGGGTGAGAAAATCGGGTCTTGTGCTAATCGTTCTGAGTCAAAAGAGGTTTGAATTTATACCATCCCTCACTAGTCCACATAGTACATAGTACAGAAATAATAGAGTTAAAATTGCAGACGAATTTTCATTGTTGAACCTTTGGGGGTCCTCAAGCGGCGGAACATATTGCCTTCCCACCTCCCTCGTCCCACATGGAAGCATAGCGCAAGGTTCTCTCACATTAAGCAGACCTATCCCAGGATTTCTTGCCTTCCAGTGATCCCAAGTACATGAGGGAAAAGTTTTAAGATCTTACTTAAAGCATTGCTTATGATAGAGTTCATGTATGGCAATATCGTAGCAAATAACGAAGGTTCCATTCTGTAGTGTAGCGTATGACCAAGTATCAAAGATATGTCTTGAACAGATATCCTCTTTACATCTAGACTAATTTCAGGATCTAAAACAAACAACGTATGATGGTTGAACACTACGAACATCCACGATTAAAATGTCTCCTACAGTAGTTTAACTGTCCTAAATCAAGTTACTTGTCAATGCAGATAGCATTGTCCAAATGTAAAGATAGCTGGACTAGAAAGGAGAGTTGGACACACAAGAAGTAACCACTGAAGTGATTGAACATTCAATTATCCTTATCTAGTTAGTTAATTAGTTTTATATAATTTACCAAAACATAAAAATAAATTATACCTACCATACACCAGGTCTGCTAATAACGTTTCATTGATTTCATTAAAATCCTCGTTTACATGAAGATTTTTCACACTTCTGCCTACAGAGATCATTTAAAGTGGCTGTGAAACGAAGTCTCTTCCTTCTCGAAATATTCAACTTCATTTGACATGCCAACTTATGACATCACAGTGCATACTAATTTTTCAAAACTCATCGTTAATTTGCAAAGTGATCGACTTATTGAACACAAAAATGAAAAAACCATGCGATCAACCGTAGTTTACGCATGTACAGCGCACTTTTAGTCATTTCTTATAGTCACATGCTACAAAATCAGCCAAGATACTCAAAGATACTCATTATGCACTGTAATGTCATAAGTGGTGTAACTTGCATATCGAATAAAGTTGAATATTTCGCGAAGGAGAAATTCTACCAAGAAAGTTACATTGTCATTGTAAACGATCTTTGCAACGTAATCAATAAATAGTTGGAAAAAATTTCGTTTTATAGGCACTTCAATGGTCATGTCAAATAGCATGTAAAGCAGTACTATACTGTAACTGTTAATATATTTTGGAAACGTTTGAAAAGATACCCATACCCGTACATACAAATAATCACATATTTACCATGTTGATCCAGGAAATGCAAACATTTAGTTACGACGGCACAACCAGTGTCACCCACGTCACTTAATGAAGGTCGATAGGGGCATGGTAACTAAATAAAAGCAATACGAAAGAATTTAAAACATCTAACCTTCAATCTAAAAACATGTTATGCAGTACACTAATTTTAATGACAGATATAAAAAATAGCAGCTCACCATTTGAAAACATGTAGCAGATGATTGAACTGCTAAAGTTATGAGATGAACTGTCAAGTACACAATGGTTTCTGATATTGGAGTCACATTTGTCGTGGCCTGTGGTGGATAAAAAACATTATATATGCTTAACATTGCTACATAAAATAAAAGACCTAGACTAACCGGTACCTTGTAGTTGGAAGTTGATAACTAACTTTGAAATTTCATGAACAGTTACCTTATACAAAATCAAGTATAACATCTGATGTAACTTCTTGCAGTGAAGCAATCTAAATATTAATGAAATAGCACATTTATGGTGCGCTCTACGAAATACAGGGGGGGGCAAGATGCAACCGTCAAACAAGTGAGTAATAACCACTGGTAATGAGGCTAGAAAGCTTCACTAGGTACATTGGTACAAATCTAATAAGACATTGGGTCCCTAGAAAAGGGGTGTGCAAAACTGCATCCACAGTAAATTCACTATTTTGGAATAGAAGAAGAGGAATCAAATAAAGGGAAATAACATGCATAATTCTCAGGAAATTCGTCCCGGAACAGTCGTATCTTTTGGAAGAAGAGCATATTTCTTCGATAAATAACGTAGTAAATACATTGTATTTTCGAGATTTTTAATCCGCCTGTCCCCAGATATACGAATAAAAATGGCATATATTACCTAAACAGTCCGTTAAACGATTTTGTCACAGGAGTAAGGGGTCGAAATGGCGGCCATGATGAGGTAACATACGATGCATTGTGTTGGCGTAAGCTGTTGGAATTAAATAAATGAGTTAGCACAAGTTTAATGAGTAAATCATAAGCTATACTAATGAGGACACATTTAACAAAGGGAATTAGCTAATTAAGAGAGATGGGCGGTATTCTAAAATTATTAAAATTTTGACAACACGAGTAGAAATACATTGGAAATCTATAACGCTACATAAGTCTTACTGGATTTACTGCGCACATAATAGTGGATTATCACTACGTATAATTTTGTGGTAATTCAAGGGCAATAATCTGATATTCAAGGAACTTAATAGCAAATTGTTTAACCCAGTCTTTTTTATAGCAATTAAAGTCATACTATAATAGGTATGAATCAGGCACTCTGTCATCACCGAAACAGGAGAACATTGACACTTACTGAGTGGAGTATCGATCCATTGCAGATTGAAATTCTCGTCTATTGAATGCTCTTAATAAAGCATGAACTGGATCAAAATGTGTTTCCCAGAATTCTGGTTTCAAAGTGTACATTCCTTGCTGCATACCAGTGCTGTCACATCCTGGATGTTTGTAGTCAGAGATCTAAAAGAACGATACTTGATATTCATCAACTGTAAACAACGCACAACCTGTTCTGGCCTGATGAAAACAGCATTGAACAATGTTGTGCTGCCCACATTGTTCAAGGTTGTCAACAATATTGTTCAACATTGTTACACCTGACTGCAGGCTAATTCAGGCTCATCAACTAGTTCAGTATTGTTGACAACCTTGAACAATGTGGGCAGCACAACATTGTTCAATGCTGTTTTCTTCAGGCCAGAACAGGTTGTGCGTTTTTTGCTGTGTATACCTACAGCATGGCTTAGGAATGATTTCTACGAAAACTGTGACATTGGCCTATTCCGATACTAGTTTACACGGGTCTGTTTTGCTTTGAATTTGGATGCGTTTTCCTACTTTTTAATTGCAACAAAAATAGTAGTGAATGTTGTTAATGATTGATGACAGTGCGAATATTACTACCAAATCCACTAATTCACATCGTTCAAAAGAAAAAACGGGACCTAAAATAACCGCTGATCTTAAAAAGCATTTCAATAATAATTTCGTTGAGGTCGACAATAATACTTATTTATATAAAATAGTTATTTAGAACAAGCATGACAAAACGAAACACTAATTTCTACCTCATTCAAAATTTTTTCAAACAGTTGGGCATCCATTGTTTGACCGTATCGCTCCGGTACGTGATACAGTTAAGAACAAATCTCAAAGTTATCAATACTTCATATACCGCTACTATCAGCATGATCACGCGCTCCATAGAAATTGACTAATGTTATAACATTATACAAGAGATTTTTTTGTTCAAAAAAGTAATTAATTATTGAAAGGATATTAGATCCAGAAGTTGACTGTGCGTTCTATCGGAGAAACACAAGAGCGTGACCATTTCCAAACGTAACGTTTCTTCCACATCCATACCTAAAAAGAGTGGCCAATAATTCACACTCAAACTTCACATGCACTGTATGCAATATTATAAATCATTATTTATTGAAAATAATTAAAAAGTTTTGATTGGTTAGAAGCCGTTGATGTAATCGTCATATGCGTTCGGTAGTTGCCCAAATTTGGAGTCATGCATTACCATAGAATATTGAAACACATATTCGACATTATGACGTAATTTTTTCGGATTTTAAAAAATACATATTCAACATTATGAGGTAATTTGTTTGGATATTTAAAACACATATTCTACATTATGACGACACACTAATTGATGCTGCTTATGCCAAATGCGATAAAATACAAATGGTATGTTTACAAGGCGTCTTGTTTACAAGGCAAGCGTTTATTCTGAGTCCGATATAAATACAAATAAATAATAAAACAATTATTGAATTTGGTTGTTTAATGGACGATTCCCCTTTCGGACAAACTTTTCAATTAGGAATATTCATTAGCACAGCCGAACAGAAAATCCTAAATTTAGTAATATTGTGAAGTTTGGTTGCAAAACATTGTAAAATGTGGATGTTTGCAATTTTTGTATACTTTTGTATTATGCGCGGAAAAGTGTAATCAGATTTCGAAATTTGTAACCAAACTTAACCATTTTACTAAATTTAGGATGCTCTTTCCAGCTGTGCTAGTGCATACTCATAATTCGAAAGTTTGTCTTAAAGGGGCAGGGTGTTAGCTGGAAAACCAAAGTTCAGTCCGTTTTTGGTAAATCGGAAAAATGTTGTTTTTATTTAAAGTATCTTCTTTATAATATAGATAACGATAAAAGTAAACAAAAATAAACACAGTCGCATTCATCTTATAAAATAGAAACTTCCCACTTCTTATTGGGAAAGTTCCTTAGTTATCTCAATTGGTAAGAGTCCGTCAAACGGACACTATATGGGTCATGGCTTTATAGGATACCCTAAAGATCAAAATGTCGAGAGAGCACCGGGATCGAGTTGCCCCTGTGTTTTGTGTATTTCTCACTCACTGGGACTGTATCTACTTCACCAAATTTAGCTAAAGAGGGAGCGCGTAGCGCGACAATAATCGTACTGTTTTGCTACATTAAAACTGTTCTCACTCACTGGAACTGTATCTACTTCACCAAATTTAGCTAAAGCGCGAGCCCGAAGGGCGAGTAATGATTGTCGCGCTACGCGCTCCCTCTTTAGCTAAATTTGGTTAAGTAGATACAGTCCCAGTGAGTGAGAAATGTGACAACCCAAGAATGACTCGATATTGATAGTTAACACAAAACACAGGGGCAACTCGGTCCCAGTGCTCTCTCGACATTTCGACCTTTAGGGTATCCTATAAAGCCATGACCACACTATATGGGCTAGCTAACACCCTGAGGGGAATGGTCCATTGTTTAATATTATAATCTGATCATTCTATGTCCTACAGAATAGATAAGCACTTGGACAGACACGTTCTTGGTTTCAAAAAAAAGAGGTTCACCGTAAGTACGACTGCGGTATCTACACATGAAAAGCATGAATTACAGAAAACTTACCACAATGAAGTCTGCAGCTCAAAACGGTGAGAATTAATGTCAGCAAACCTTCTACCATCAATTCTTTATTATCATCATCAATACCAGGAGAACATGACTCAAGATCACTTGGAAATTGAAACCAATGCTCAACACGAAATCTGCATGGTGATAGAGAAGTCATTTATAAGAAGACTCCGAGATATTTCATTAAACATAATATAACATTAAACAGTTTGAATATACTATAGTAATCATACTAAAATACATTAATGTCACTGGAATTTTCTCTTAACACGCTATTTACACAGAAATACTTGCTACAGTACGTGTAAGAGTTCTACTAATTTTAAAGGATAAAGTGCTGACGAATGTCTAACCAATGTAGAATATTGTTTATCTGTCTACATTACAGTTTGGCTTGAAATATTATGCAAAAAAATGTTATTACATAATCACAGTAAGAGTGCGCATTGCAAAAGTCACATATCACCTTAACTAATATATGCATAATGTTATACATGTTTCACCCTTAATTGTATCTCTGAACAAGGTCCGTGATCCTAATTTTCTATATTATATCTTTGTTCTTCTATAAATTTTTATTAGTGAAATATAGGAGAAAATGCATTTCTGCACCTTATATTATTATTCAATTTTCCATGCATGCGTCCTAGAAAAACATGTCTGGGAAGATGAAAAAGATATGCTTACACCAAAGCAACCCCCTTTAACATTTTTTCATACACTTGTTCCTGTACCTCGTTAAAAGCAATATAGCATAGTGCACTTATATCATATGTATCTGCGATGAACCCCAATTTGTTTGTGTTTTTACTATGTGCACAACGTAAATTTCACCCCTGTGAAGTTTCAAGCAAATTTTAATATCTACAACAATCAATGATGAATTACACATAAAAGCAGCTAAACCTTACCTATCAATTAAAACACCTAGAAAGTATTCAGGATCCAAATGTGCAGCACAAATCTACAAGTAAACAATAAAATGAATTAATTATTTTTTAATCCAACATATATGTAAATCCTAGATTATTGCAGTTAACGCCAAATCTAGTTGAGATTTGAGGATGTCAAATTACAATAATCTCATTTCCCCAGATCTTTGGAGGAAACAATAGATTCATTTTGATCCTTTCTTAGGACTCTGAATAGAAAGTAACTATGAAAATTATCATTAGTACGACATACTGTAAAAATCCCCAAAATTGTTCACAACACCAGCGCAACTATATAAATTATTTCTCATATGAAAAAAATTAGGTCCACAGGGAACACATACAATTGTTTTTGTAAGATTTTGCTTCTGATAAACATCGCAGGGGTTTATCTCGTCACCTGCTGGTTCATTAGAGATAATAACTGATGACTGATGAAATAACAGTTAATTGTCAGGATGATTTATTAGAAGCTCGTTGCAAACATATGTTGAATATATTAGTGAGAGTTCTTGAAACGTGATTTCAAAATATGAGCGAGAACGTTTACCTGAAGAAAGAAGATGTCCAGATCTAGCATGGAGTTAGAGAAGTGGCATTGATGATACCAAGCCGTTTGCGCATGAATTTGATGGCCATTACGAGCCCACATACCAGCACGGATCTCACAAACCGCAGCCTAAATTGAAATATTGGAATAAAACTGATAAAATAATTGTTATCATGCATCAAGACTAGTTATCCTATAGCATTGTTTGACACCACTACATTAGTTACAACTTGAGTCCAGTTCTCTCCGTTCCTCGGAAATAATCCACAAGCATACGGTATATCATCGTGCAGACGTAACATTAAGACAGTAAGAAAATAGGTTTATTGTTCTCGCACGGACTATTACGTATCGTCTCCTGATACCGCGATTAATTAACTTAAATTTTCTGTTGAACTTTTCTTTGGGTTTTAAAACTGCAATAAATTTTAAAAATGGTTCAATACAGGCGCTCTAAACACCTCAAAGTATGTAGAAAACAGCACGATGTTCCCTTAATTTTACAGTCTTTTCTTAAAGTTTAGAACTGACAGGGCTTATCAATTATTCAATACATGAAAACACTCGTTAATAAATGCATAAGAAAAACATAAAGGAAATCATACCATAAAATGCTAGTCGCATAACTTGAGACTTTAACGTAAAAAACTCCTTGCTTCTTTTGTTTTAGCCAGTATATCCAAATCTTTTTGTCAATATTTCAGTCAAATATTTTAATGTCTTCTGACTGACTGAGACACCCGCAGCAAGAAGTCAAGAAACCTTATCATTACCCTGGTGCTGTTTTGCTACAATAACTATAGCTTTTTAGGATCCTTACCTCTCAAATTGCGCTTTCTGTCTGTTTTCGTCAGCCCAAAAGGATTTATTTAAATTACATAAAACAGTACCTCAATAGAGTATCGGTGTTATACATAAGCATTGTGGCTTACGTACCTGAATGCATGTTGGCCACTCGAGTAACTTAGTCAGAAGACCAAAATCAACTTGAAGATCATTAATATTCGCCTTGAACTGCACCATTGCCTACAGTACATGTTGAAAATAATAATTTAAAAACATTTAAGTTTGAAAGAATAACTATATACATACGAATGAGACTTGAAAATTGTTTGCAAAACAAACCTGCTTTACAAATGCAGAAAAATAACGAAGTAGGGGTAGATGAAAGGTGACTTCAGCTCGAGAAGGCTGCAACAATAAATAAATTATACGGTTGAACGAAAAATATAGAAGCTAGTCCAGTTAACTGCTTTTGACTGATTCTGGTTTATATATAAATTATAAAATAATGTTGTAAAACTTGGGAAAACGAAAAATATATGCCCAAAACTGAAATCAAAAACTTACACAAATTTTATCAAATTTCTTAACGATACCTGCAAAGCTACTTTCTTTTGCCATCTTTCTAAAGCAACTGAGGTTTGCTGGATAACATTTAACACGCATGTTTTGTCGTTCTATAATGAAAAGAAAATAGGTTTGAACGTGTATATACTGCACTCCAATCGGAATATTTTCTTCCAGAAATAGTACAATATCTTGACTATACATATTTCCTTTCATGTCAGTGTAGAAAAAATGTCAACGGTAGCACGATAAAGTCCTTCATATATAGACAAGGATTTGTATTTGCAGAAAGGTGTATTAGAGCAAGAAACAACTAAACAATTACAGTGAAATCCGGTGTTCTGTTGCGAGCAAGATTGCAATATTGCGATGCAATGTTGCAATATTGATGTGCAAGTTGCTCGGCCAAATTGCAATTGCTTTGACAAGTTGCCGGTCGACCGTTACTACAGTTTTCAATGCTTATTGCAAAATTTAAGATTTAAAATTTAAGCATTTCAAATTAATTCTAAATGTTTTATCGCCTATACGTCAACTGGAATGTGAGCTTGTTTACAATTACACGTCAAATTTGTATTGAATACCTTCAAAAAATTAGATCACATATTTTGCTATTTTTCCAAAATGAACTTTATAAATCATGTACACGTTTTTGACAACGAGAATTTGCAAATATATTTTTAAAACATTGTATTTTTAGACAGCAACTTGTCAAAGCGATTGCAATTTGGTCCGAGTAACTTACACATCAATATTGCAACATTGCATCGCAATATTGCAATCTTGCTCGCAACAGAACACCGGATTTCACTGTAATTAACTGACAGGCAGAGCGAAAAAAAAAACACATCAAAACGGCCTATCACGTCATGAAACACCCTACACAGCGCATTCCCAATTACCCTAGTAAATAATTTTCTTATCCTCGCTTGAAAACTTTGAACATAGAATTAACGAAATGATCACTCACCAAAACTGACGAGGCAGCAATCAAACTCCACATGGGTGAGGACGCAGCCTCGATTTCAATAAAGTACGCTGCATTGTAGGTCGACGGTTCATATTTAATGTGCTCCGTCACAACACGTTCGTTGCAGTTCATACCTTGAACATGATGATATTAAATATATACTAAATATTAGACTTGAATCAACAGTATAATCAATAGGAATTAAAGATATGCAGTAACTTGAAATCTATGCTCTGGGCATGCAGGACCAGACATGCAAAACAAGGTTAATCAAAGAACAGAAGTTTCCTGACTTCTACGTGTATTTCTGGGGCAGGGCTATAAACCACTAAACGCAAATGATGCAAACCTGTTACGCAAGCCAAAAAGTTCATCCACTTCTGTAGCAAATCAGAATCTTTCATAAAAACGTACGCAATCTTTTGATGAGTAACAACATTAATAAAGTCACTGATGATTGGCCAATAGCAATGATATTTAATTACTTCCTTGTCGCAGTTAATTACCAGATGGTCCACTAATTGACCTAAAAATAGACCAGCAAAACGCCTTAAAAAGTTGTTACATAAAAATTCGAATTTACCAGGTTAAAAAAGTGAACAAGATTAAAGGTAACTGTGTATTACATGAAAGAGAATGTCACAGACTGAATGAATTTCAGTTTTGTTACGGACATGGACATTGAAAAAGTGCATTTTAGAAACTACTGTTCAGTAGCTACTTAGGAAATTAAATTAATGTTATACTTATTAAGCTTTGTGGAAACACCACGTAAATTTATTATTGCAGAGCTTTCGATCCGTAAGCTCGGATCTTCATCAGTGCTATAATAATATGACTATTTGAATTCACACGCCCCTTTTTATACAAGTGTCGTAATTGTATGCTCGCGTGATTTAAAAGTTAATTAAACGGTCAAATCAGCTACGTCATTTCTAACGTAGCGAAATGGTTCTAATTAACCAGCATGCGTGCGCAAAGAAGAAAGAGAAATTTAATTTTGCACAGTAAAGAGAGCGCGCCACGTACTGTCTAGTGGCTTACCCTCTTGATCTATCGTACTATGTTTTTCAATTTCAATTGACTCTCTCATTTTGCGAGAGAACTTATGACTTTCAGTCGCTAAAATGGACGCTTCATTCCATTTCATGCGATGGTCATATGTCCAAGAGTGTTTAGCCACTGCTGATTTTTCTAGCTCGGCTTTCTCGCAGTTAGTCTTATGTTCTTTAAGACGTAATGAGAGATTTCGGCCAGTTTAAACAGCAACTTGGGCTGTTCTGTTTACGAAAGGTGTTGAGATTATTATTTTATTACTGAAAACTAGCAATTTACGTAGGTTTATGTTTATCTTTTTGGTAGCGCAGTAGCTAGTAAATTACCTAAGCAACTATCAAATCCTCATTACAAAATGTTATATTTATATAGTGATAATAATATTGCGAAGTGGGCATAAACTTACCATTAACCTTCATAGGTTGTAACGTTGTTCTCATCATTTCCAACAACACTTTCACCATTACGTGCAACAGATTTTGTTCTTGAACCATCTTTGCTACAAGTGTCTGATTACTGAACAGTTGTACACTAATATGAACTATGCTGCTTGATAACTGTTCCACTTCTTCTAACGTAGGACACAGCGTCAGTAATTTACCAATTTCCTGGTACTTTTGGCAAAATTTTCGTGTAAAGGCAACCTTATTGAATAAAAATACTCCAATCACATTGATTTTAATTAAATTGACTCAAAATTGAACTAGTTACAATGAAACATTTACATGAGACCTAAACGACATATCACTTTAAAAAAATGGATATAGCAAACTGGAAGTTCGGCTATAACTGGAAGTGCGATTTCTTAATAATCAATTTATATTAATTTATGAATAATTAATCTTTTTCACGTAACACTAGCAAAGTGATTGTAGAAACATTAAAAACTTTTGGTGCAACATGCAGTTTTCAGTTCCGACAAAATCTGGTTGTCTGAAAAAAGTCACTTTCAAATCCAGGAGCAAGACAGTTTCATTTTAGGGTTCAAAATAATATTACACGGTGGTGCGAAGATATGAATTTTATCTTCTCGTGGTGAAAACAAATATTTTACGAATGCGGGCAGCGAATGAGTAAAATATTGGTTTTACCACGGAAGATAAAATTCAAATTCAAAATGTTCTGTTTATTATATAGTATTTTAAAGATCTAAGTCATTATCATTAATTTTCGATCGATCATGCTAAAACTTAGCTTTATTTCAACTAATTACATAATATTATTAAAACTCAAAGAGTACCTAGCTGCATAAGCTTTTGGTGATTTACTTAAAGTCCTTCCATTTTTTCGACACATACAGGTAGTTTTCACTTTGAACAAAGGTGAAAATTGGTTCGCTGCTCTAAGAAAAATTGCTATTTTGAAGGTATGAAAAATATCTCACTGTGTATTTTTAGTCTCTTACTGTCCACTATATTATAACAAAGAGATTTATATTATTATTATTATTATATTAAATTTGCCACAATTTACAAATGATTTACAGATACACTTAAAATACATGTACTAGTACAAAATACCAAAAGACAAGAATGTGACAGGAGAAAGGAACAGGATATACGTCCCAATTGACACCTAACCCCTAATGACTAACATATCTATACGACAAGGACAAAACACAAAATATTATTTTCACGACAAAAAAGTTAAGTTTCAAGGTTCGTCTACACATGGTGACTTGTGAGTCTGAAAAACTAATGTTATATCAATGAAAGATTTTGAAATAATTATCGAGAAAAAAAGATTTATCGAGAGAGAAAGATTTATAAAGCGTTACAGAATACGAGATTGCTTGACCTGATTCAATACTGAACGAATCTACAATCACGATTGTCACCAAAGGTTTTTCTTATAACACTATAACCACTTTGCAACAGAATCACGACGAAAAAATTAACAATCAAATTAATTTCGGTGACTCGTTTTAAAATTTGAGGAAAAGTAATGAATGGTTACATATAAATTTTGGGTAAAAGTAGTTCTTCTAGCGAACTTCCAGTTTGCAACATCTATTCTTTTCACCCGATCCGAACGTTGTATCCCAATAAAATTATTGTCTCCAATAAATTATTGGTATAGTGTTTTACTCGATGCTTTATTTAATGAAAGACTGCCATGCTATTTACATACGCTTGTGGACCCCCGATTCCATGCGGTCATCCGGGTTAGTCCGCTAAGCCACGTGACTGAACAATATTAACTATTTAAACACTACATCCCTCCCCAAATTTACTAAAAGGAAAGTCAGTTCGATGTTAGACTAATTGTTAGTTAAGTGTTCGGTGATAAAAGTCTGAACAAAACACGACAATAATTGCCGTGCAATATGTTATTCAGCTTTAACGCAACATCAAAAATAAATGTTCTAATTACGAATAAGAGCAAGAGTGTCTATCGAATAAATGTTTTAACCGTTCATAGCTTCACCACTGAACTGTGCTCCATATCTATTAGGACGTCTTCTTTCTCGTCGCGGGTAACGGGGTAACTCGGGTGCTTCGTTCACTGCTCCCTCAGGTCGACACACAGGAATGTCACTATCCTCGTCATCACTCGTCTCTGGAATTTCGATCGACGCTTTCTTGAAAAACGAAGAATTCCGGGTTACTGTGCCACTTTTATTTCTCGCCGTCACCATTGATCCTTTCTTTGCAATAACAACATATGGTTCAGGTCGGTATGGAGTATCTCGCTTTCTCCTCGTGTCGTCACGCCTTACTAATACAGTGTCACCTTCTTTGATTTCGGATGGACGAACATACGCCTTCGCGTCAGCATATGTCTTCATTTTCTTCTTTGCCCTGCGGTCATTTTCTTCAAGTGTTGATGCTTGTTGGCCTTCGTTAAACTCCGGTAACTTGGTCTTTATTGCTCGATTGAAGAGTGCAGTCGCCGGGGGAATTCTTGTTGTTGTATGAGGAGTTGCTCTGAAATTTCTAAGGAACCGATACATTTCCTGTTTCCAACTTTTTCGCTCAAGATTCGCGGTTTTGATCACCTTCTTCACCGTTCTCACGAATCGTTCGACTTCCCCATTTGCTCTTGGCCACCGAGGGGTTACTTTACAATGTTGGAAACCAAGAGTCTGGGCAAAGGATTTGAATCCACTGCTGTTGAAGGGCGGACCGTTGTCAGTCTTTACCACGTCTGGTATGCCAAATTCTGAGAAAACTTTATCAACTTTTGGAATAACAGTATTTGCTGACGTCGATTTGACCGTTTCGACCACAGGATACCTTGAGTAGTCATCCGTGATTATCAAAAGGTACTCGCTGTTTGGAAGCTCGGCGAAGTCCATGCTAACTTCTGACCACGGAGCTTTTGAGAGCGGAGACATCAATAGTGGTTCACGTTTAGCCTCAGGCGTTGAGACCAAACACGCACAGCATGACTGGACTTTCTTCTCCACCATCTGGTCAATGCCGGGGAACCAAACTTTCTCACGCAAAAGTGCTTTGGTTTTGACGACCCCTTGATGACCTTCGTGTGCCAGGTTTACCACACGTTGTTGGAGCTTGCTGGGCACGGCTACTCTCGTTCCGCGAAGGACTACTTGGGGGTTTACACCGACGGTCAGTTCATTTTTCAATTTTTCCCAGGCAGCAAAAACTGCTGTGTCTACGCCTGACTGCTGAGATCCTTCATACCAGTTGCCTGTTTCGATTGCTTTGGATACAGCTTGTAACGTCGCATCTGCTTTGGTAGCTTCTTCGATTTCTGCAACTGTCATCGCTTTGGGCGTTGATGTGGAGACGATGTAATTGACATATTCTTCGGCGATTTTTTGTTCTCGGCTGGCGGCGGTGATCTGTTTGGAAGGGTGACGTGATAAGTAGTCTGCCGGGTTTCCGTCGCCTTTCCGATAACGCACTGTAAGTTGATACGGCTGTAACCTGAGAGCCCATCTCTCAATTCGTGGCGGGGGTTTTGAGCTCGGATTACCAAAAATGGATACTAGCGGCTAGTGATCCGTGTAGACGGTTATGGGTTTGCCATAAATGTACAGATGCAGGTGCTCGCAGGCCCAAACGATACCGAGGGCTTCTCGCTCAGTCTGGCTATAGCGTTGTTCTGTCTCGGTCAAGGAACGACTGGCATAGGTGACGATGTGGGAAGTTCCGGTTTCTTGACCTTTCTGCGAGAGAATGGCTGCTAACCCAACAGGGCTGGCATCGACAGACAACTCGGTGTCTTTA
Source organism: Muricea muricata (assembly GCA_963855995.1). Classification (NCBI taxonomy): domain Eukaryota; kingdom Metazoa; phylum Cnidaria; class Anthozoa; order Malacalcyonacea; family Plexauridae; genus Muricea; species Muricea muricata. The sequence continues at coordinate 62,222,452 of OY979717.1, forward strand.
ACTGGATCGAAGTACGCGGTGACAGGTGCCTTTACTAGGGCATCTTTTAGCTCGTTGACTGCGCTATTGTGTCGTGGTGTCCATTCCCATGGTTGGTCTTTATGGGTAAGCTTGCGTAACGGTTCTGTCTTGGTGGCATAATCCGGAATGAACCTGGAACAATAGTTAGTCATCCCCAACAGGCTTCGGACCTCAGATGCAGATGTGGGAGTTTGCAAGTTGACGATGTCTTCAATCTTTTTCGGGTCTGGTGTGATGCCATCTCCAGAGAAGGTGTAGCCACAGAACTCTACTTTGTCTTTGCTGTACTCGCACTTTCGTTCGTTGAGGCTGAGGCCACGTTCTTTAAGCCGCCGAAAGACTGCCTCAAGGGAATGATCATGGGCACTCTGTGTCTTGCCAAACACCAAGATATCATCGCTGATGTTAAGGGTTCCTGGGATGCCTTCTAGGGTTTCTCGGATGACGTTTTGAAAGATTTCGGCTGCACTTGATATGCCAAAGTTCAATCTTTTGTATCTCATCAAGCCAAGGTGCGTTCCAAATGTAGTAATGTACCGTGATTCCGGCGCTAACTCGAGTTGGTTGTACCCTTGGTTAAGATCTAACTTACTAAACACTTTAGCCCCGTCACCAATGATTTCTTTGATGGTGGGAGTCACGTGTCGTTCTCGTTTAATGGCTAGATTTGCCTGGCGCATATCCACACAAACGCGGACTTGTCCAGGGGATTTAGGTTTGGGTGCAACCACTATGGGGGATACCCATGGTGTAGGGCCTTCGATTCGCTCCACAACTCCAAGGTCTTCATCGCGTTTTAATTGTTCCTCTAACTGCTGACGCATGTGGAAGGGAACTCTTCGATGAGGCTGAGCAACGGGCTGGACACTTTCGTCGATGTGTAGTTTTACTTGGTATCCCTGATTTCCGAGACCATGAAATAGCTCATCATACTCTTTTACTAATTCCTCGACTGTTGTGGAGCTACTGTCGTTAACATGGTGTACTGCTTTCAATAGTCCGAGGTCCTGTGAAGTTTTCCAGCTTAGTAACGAACCACCGGATCCTTTGACTACATAGATTTTGTCTTTAACGCATGTCGATTTGAATTTTAAAACCGTGGTAAATGTTCCAAGAACTGTGAGGGACTTGCTTGACTTGTAAGCGTGAATTTTTACTTTGGTTTGCTGAAGCGTAGGGGGCTTGGTCAACGATTGATAGTCTTTCTCATCTAACACATTCACACTTGCACCCGAGTCCGCCATGATTGTTAATGGAGTGTCATGAACGATGACTTTGAACATAGGCTGCGACTTCATTTTCCCAGTGGTATTAACAGGGAATGTATAAGCAATATCGTCGGATTCTTCGGAGCTGGAGTTGTCATACGCTAGGTTTTGAACGTCCCATTTTCGAGCTTTGGGGTCATTTCTCTTGTTAGGATTTTTGGATCTGCATACAGCTTCAAAATGGTTTTGTTTGCCACACCCACGGCAAGATTTTCCATACGCAGGGCAGGACGTTTTTCCTTCCGGATGTGGATACCCTTTGCCACAGTTCCGACACGTGCGACTTTCACCGGGTGTAATATTCCGGTCGCGTGACTTTGAATTACTTGATTTCCGGTCAACATGTCCACCGTCCTTGTTTGGCTTCGAGATGGGTCTTGTATTGTGCTTTTTCGACAATTTGTTTACATCTTGCTTACCTTCGATGTTGTTTGCTTGAGATTTTGACATTTCCATGACTTTCCCAGCGTCCAGGAGTTCAGTCAAGGTTAGATCAGGATTCTGTAATGCTTTCATGCGAAGTTTGTGCGACAAACAATTCTGCACAATCTCTGTTTTGATTTCTCTGTCCGTGTTTTCAAATTCACAGGTCATAGCTAGCCTTCGTAGACGAGTGTGGAATGCAGCAACACTTTCATCGCTTTCTTGTTTAGCCTTACGAAAGACGTATACCTCGTATTCTCGATTCTTTTTGGGCGTAAAGTAGTTCGTAAGAGCCGTAACTGCCTTTTCAAATGGGTTTTCGTCTTTGCCAGCATCCGTATCGGGCAGTGTTTCGAATATTTCGTTCACGCTTTCTCCAGCATAATGCAGCAAAAGAGCTCTTTGTCTTTTGGTGTTGTCTACAGCTAATGCTAGCAGAAGATTTCGAAAACGAGCCAGCCATTTCTTCCATCGAGTATCGACTGCCCCATCCGAGTGAACATCAAATTCAGCAAAATTCGGCAAAGCTACTGCCATATTTCTTTATTTTCCTTTCGATTTTGGTGTGGTTTCCTTTTGTGGATTACCACATGCTGTTGTGGAGACAGATCCCGTATCCTCGTCGCCAATATAGTGTTTTACTCGATGCTTTATTTAATGAAAGACTGCCATGCTATTTACATACGCTTGTGGACCCCCGATTCCATGCGGTCATCCGGGTTAGTCCGCTAAGCCACGTGACTGAACAATATTAACTATTTAAACACTACAATTGGGATTGTTAGGATTAGGGTTGGGGTTGGGGTTTGGGTCAGGGTTCATTTTATATGCACGAAATGACAATTCCAGTAACTATTGGAATTATCAAACGTTGTAACCAGTAATTTTATTGGAATACAACGCTCGGATCGGTTATTTTTTTTTAAAGTACCAAGTTACAAATAACGTTTAGCTCGATCGCATGCATGTAAAAGTTTCATCATGTAATTGGTTCAATTTTGAGTTAGATATGACTTGTTATATATGAGTACAAAACGGGGTAGCCAAAAAGGACAGCACTGTATTTGCATAGCATAACCAAATTATCGGGCTAGTTTCGCCACTCTTTGTTAATAACAGACTCCTCTTTACTGCCTGATTTTCCTTACAATACAATATAATACAATAAACTTTATTTATTTTTGAATTTTTGATAGCCTTGTTCATGAAAAAAGTCGAACGATATATTTTCTTAATATGAGACCTCATTGATATAGCGGACACACCCATTAAAAAAGCCAAATTATATTTTCCACTGGGGATCGCATCATACAGTACGTACTATACCTTGTACTCTTGATCTGGCAACAATTGAAGAAGAAATGTGACCATTTTTTCTGGGAAATCTAACTTGATAACAACATCCAGTAATAAATCTAGAAAGCTTGTTGTTTCATGTTCATAACAATCACTGGCACCATCACAGGAACAAACCGTTGACAGAAAATGAAACGAAGAAGATGATGGTTCACTGTCAACACGTCTCAATTCTTGACCAGACTGACTAACATCTAAACATTCCTGTACAACAGCATCACATATTATACTCCGTAGCACTTCTCCTTCACAAAGTTCTAGTAGAAAGCCCATTATTTCATCAATGTCTTTATTCTCAGATAAAATAGAATCCTCTGTTAAGAAAGGATAAGAATGTGTAGAACACATCAGGTTAAGAGTGTATACATTCGTTATCCAGGGACTTATCCTTGTCCCAACTGACCTGAGGTAAACTGAGTAATATGACGGAGGACAGAGCTCAACCTGGATTGAGTTTCTACACTGAATACTCAGGCGCCTCAGTTTTTGAAACATGGTTATTCGATCTGGATTTTTTCTCCATAATATAACGATACTTGTTGATGTTATAGCGCCACCTACATTATATTTCGTGTCTTGTGTCCCATCAAATGCATGGAAATTTTGGTCAAATTTAAATCAGCGCAAATTGATATGGGATGATTAAAGAATAGCCAATAGTACTAATTACAAATAAAAAGTAATTTTTTACTAAATCTGGAATTTGAGTAAATTTAAGCTGAACGGGTGAAAAAGGCACAGACAAAATACGCTCATATGTAAGTACAGCAATGTTAGCAACGCGAAACGTGACGGAAGGGTGTTTCCGGCATACAAGAGGCTCTTTCAAAATTTCCCCTCTCTGTCAGCGTTAACTTTGGTGACGCCTCGTGCAGCTTCCTTCATCGAATTGCATAAGAACTTTGCAGTGAAATTGCGAAAAAGATAGGCTGCGAATAGAATGATACTTTACCTAAATTCTAGCTTCTAAAATTATCGCTTCTAAAATTATCGCTTCTAAAATTAACCATTTGAGGCTTCTAAGACGCTGAAATAGCAAACGTTTTTAGGGATTTTGCCCTCACACCTCCCAAAGCTACATTCGCACGTCGCAAAACTTGACATTTGCTAAATCGGGGGTCAGCAAAATTGCTTGGATAAAGCCATGTTATCTTATTACTCAGTTACTTACGGTATTGACATTACAGCAAAATACCTGAGTGTTGTTGTGGTTCAATTTCTTTATAAAGTCTATCAAACAAGTGAGGAATTACAGCTTTAGCCATATTCAGCAAATCCGTTGGCGGTCGTGACAATGGCGATGTGTTTTTACCATGAGAAGAGCAAAACCTAACAGCAATACACATATTAGCTTTAGACATTACCTGGGACCCACCTTAAGCATTGACATTAAAAACCCACACATACATAAGAAACTATATTGTAAGAACATGCTAGACTAAAATTTCACGTTTTCCTCGCCGTAGATTTGTCTCAGAACATGCAAATTTGACTCTATTAGAGACTGCACGTATGTTTTCCCACATGAATCTGTTTTCAACCGTATACAGAGACAAACACTGTCTCCTAACATGAACAATATGCTACAATTCTATAAGAACCTGTTTAAGCTAACTTAAAAAAATGACGTTCTTATACGCGGGATTTTACCAGAGAAAAGAAAGTGGAACTAGTTGAAACCTTCGAGTTGGAACCTTTGAAGGTTTATTCGCCACGCCAGTCGCATTACGCATTATGCAGGTTCTGTCCAGTTTTCTGACCAATACTATAGAAACGCTGAACTGGCTGTTCCGCCATTATTCTGGTCAGTCAATTGCATAAAAATAGGAGGACATTAGCCTAGTCTCTACCATATCTCTACGCCTTCTCGCATAAAAATAGGGGGACATTGGCCTAGTCTCTACCGCATCTCTACGCCTTCTCGCTTTCGCCCTACTATTTTACGGTGATAATTCGACAAGGTCCGCAGGTTGACAAGGTTTGCAGGTTGAGGCTTTGTGACCCTACTGTTTATTCCCTATACTGTGGTTTTACTGTATTTGCAGCCAGATAGAAAGTATTCCTAGAGGAGTGCATATGTGTAGTTGACATGAGAAACAAAAACAGGCCAAGTGCATGTGCATTTTTTTCTATTTAAACACGAGGGTACTTAATTTTGTATAGATTCTCTAACATAGGTCACGATAATTGATAATTGAGGTCATTGATAATTGAGGTATTCTATTTCAAAATGAAATTATTACTTTTAGGCAAAATCTCAAGTGGATCCTATTCAGTGCGTATAAAAAAGGTAATCGAACTTTGGATTGCTCATAGTATATGCAGTCTATGATGTTCAATATTCAATAATATCTCAGTCAGAGAGATCAGTTTTTTGTCTTTTAAATGCCATCGTTATTGTAAAATTTGAAGAAAAATTTAGCAAAAATACAAATCAGATAAAAATCACATTTTCCAATGTTGGGAATTTATTGAAAATCTGTTGAAATTTACTTGTATTTGAATTCCCAACAGGGGAAAAACAGTGGAAAATTACATGTATTTGAATTAAAAAAAAAGAAAAAAAAGACATGACGTATTTGCTTCAACATAATTTTTAAGATTTCAAAATTAAACGACATGTTAAGTTTACGAAGAAAGTAAATGGATTTGAGAACGAAGAAAAGTTTTTTTATGTTTTACACACGTCCGTTTCTGAAACCGGTTTCCTACTATACATGTACAAACAGCCAACTGTCCAAATAACCAACTGCCCAAATATCGCTGTATATTTCATTCATTGTACTAGCTGTTAGCATTGTTTGGATAGTTTTTAACACTGTGGTACAGGGAGGCAGAAAAACGGATTCCAACTTCTAAGCTTGATTACGAAATGAAAACTTGATCATAATATATTGTATCATGATAACATCCTTTGTCTACTAGAAAAACAAGTAATAAAACCACTGGAACGACTTTAGCGCAAGTTCACCTGGTTGAAAATGATTTTATATTATTCGTTAAGGTGTAACCTAAAAAGTTTGCGAATGAACGCTTTATAACTTATGTCATAATTATTGTAAACTGTCATGTGATAAATTCTTCTTGTATACTTCTGTAATGTCCTCCTCGTAATCGGACAATCATGTGTTTGTGTTTTCTTGAAAGTAATCTGAAGAAGTAATCCTCCGTCTATCGAGCATGGTGACCTTAACACTGTTAATATTTAATTAACAGAATTATCAATAAATAATATGAATATTTTTCTGATTGAAATTAAATGCCCTGATTGAAATCTTATGGATTTGACTAAAATCAAATGCATTCACCACATTTTATGACTTAATATCTCAAACTACAAAAATTTACCTCATGCTGCACTAAACACAATTTTTACAACAGAGGATCACAAACCACGAAAAAGAATAAAAAATGAGATAAATATTCAGCTTCTTATACTTTGAATACCGGTACAGATTGCGAACATGTGACGTGGTCTCTGGCTATCTTTCTGTACATTAAATATTTACCACGCTAGAGCAAACCAAAGTTCAATTACCTTGTTTATACATCCTGTATTAGAGTCTTATTCACCTTTTCATATTTATCATACAAAATGGTGACTTGGTGAGTAATTTATTCTGGAAATCAGATCTCTTATACTGTATGTAGTAAAATTATCCGTGTTCAACATGATGTAGTTTTTGTTTTGTTAATGCTCTTAGTTTCTACGATATTTGTACGTTTTTAAAGTGTTTGAATTAACGGCTGACAATTTATTTACATTTAGTTGCCAACCTTGGGAATATATTAAACTACACTACACGAACGTCGCGCGAGACCAACCAACTGTCGCACGAAAAAAAAAACAATTCCGCGAGTTTCTGACAGCTGTAAGAGGAATATTATACACAAGATTCGTTTATTTAAGGTTAAAAACCACCGATTTCTGGGCCACCTATGATCTTACTGTATCATTTAGGATTCTATTAGTACAACCATGTGCAATCTTATGCATAACTTGTAAGACACTATAAAGGATCCTATAGGATACTATAAAAGGATCAGTGCAGTATTGGCCTAAGAATCCTGCACAGGGATTTATTATTCTATGATCCTGCACAGGATCATTTTAAAATATGGTAGGACCCTGACTGGATTTTCGATAACAGTAGTGAGCAAACTAATTGTTCTGAAATAAAAATGAAACAAATTGAAAATGTTCAGAAATGAAACATTTTGTAAAACATTCCACAAACAAAATTCAATAAATGTAAAATACATGTCTTGAAGCCATTTTTTCTTCAAAAAAGCACAAGGACAAAACACAAAGAGTAGCAAGTAGCAACAGATCAAGCAGTCTATCAAAGAGTGGACTATGCAAGAACAGCACTTTCAATAGCATACTGTCTAGTATGATCATTATTCTACTACCTTGATTGTACCTACAATTTACTATTACATTTATTTTAGCTTTGCCACCAGGACAGGGTCACCACACAACCCCCGTAATTGGCCTCGACACTTAGCAATTGCCGAGGTAAGTTACGATTTTCATACTTTGCCTCGGCAAAAAAACGCTGTAGGCAATTCCATTTGTTATATCTTAAATTTACAAACTACAGTGCTTTTTTGCCTTAGATAAACCAATTTTAATAAGGTGAACTTCAGATCTGTACAGTAGGTTAAAATTAGCATGGCCTATAGCTACAATATTAGAAAACAATTGTAGCCAAGAAAAATGTCTCACTTCGGCGAATTCACTCCCTGTATGTTGCCGGTTTACGTCATAATTGCCGAGGCAAAATCGAAAATTATCGAAAGTCTTCGGCAATTATTTGCCAAGGCGAAAATAGTTGAATTACAAGGGTTGCCACTACAGCATGAGCGGATATTACTGTAGGCCCGTATCACCTATCCCACCCAGTCAACTTTCCATATAGGAGGAAACTGGAGAACCCGGAGAAAACCCATGACTTTCGGCAGAGTGTTGACTTAATACTCTTTCACACAAGGATTGGGTTCAAGTCAGATCAAGGAGTTCTTACAGAGAATCAAACCCACATGTGACCTTAGAGATAAAAGTAGGCTATTTGTCTGACTAATTGATTTTAATGTTGTGTAGAATATATTTTCAAGTAAATAGGTTAAAATCAGTTAAGCAGGAAAGTTGCAGGCTTGCAAGCTATAGTTCAATTCCCAAGAATGTCCTTACTTTGTAATTTCCTTTTAATTTTTGAAGTGTTTTTAATTTTTCTTTGAGATTTTTCTCATTGTGTAATACATGGGGTTGTGTTACTTGTTAGTTAATGGTTAGGAATACGGTTAGCCCACAGATTAAATATCTAACCAGATGTCTCACTCGATGTCGCAGTCTCGACACCAGATGTCACAATCTATTCTTTTGAATTTTGTGTCCACAATTTTTTAAAATGAGCTGCACTCACATGTACTGCTGAGCTGCGCTGACTTGTACTGCACACATCATAGCAGGAACTGCTCAGGCAATAGCACTTACTGAATACAACGGTGGTCACAGCTATTCAAAGAGAACCCTTTATAAAATTATATATTGTTTTCTTTTTCTGGAAATAGCAAATGCCTGCTTGACTTTACTTAACCAGTTCACTTCTTTCGTCTAAAATATTGTATTGGTGCGAAAAATTTTGGTGCGAGCAAATAGGTGACGCAGCAACACTTGCCAGTACTTGCTGTGCTGATGCAAGCATCAGACGCGAGCGACATTTGCCAGTACTTGCTGCACTGAGATGAACATGATAAAACTAGTGCGCATAAATTTTGCTTTGTGAGACATCTGGTTATTACCTACTAATGTATGGTAAAGGTTAGGTTTTGTTTAGGATGTACTGTAATTAGCCGAGGTCTCTTGCTGTTTGCCAGACAAATAATAACAGGCTTAAATCTCTCTCAAATAATACCTAAGATATATTCTAAACATGACCTCATTGCTTATTCATTTAAACATACCCTTCCTTTTTCATAACATTTTCATCACCACAATCACAAGCTCCTCCAGCTTGACTTCGAAACATATTGTAATCATGTCCTCTATGATCCCCGCCATGAAAACAATCAGCACAGATCGACATACATGGTGATGTGCCGCAGTCTCGACAACGGTACGCTACAAAATTCTTGTGCCAAACCAAACCACAAGTGCGTGAGCTATCGTATTCTCGCAATTTTCTCAAAAACACATCAGGACATTCGCCTCCAGCAATTAGCCACTTGCACCAATCTTTTGTGTCTTTCGTAAAACTTTTTCCCGGATTAAGTAGTGTCTTCAGTACAGTGTTCAACTGTGCTTTGCCCGTTTCTGTCCCATACTGTGCTTTCAAAGAAGCAGAAGCTGTTTGTCTTTCTCGACTTAAAAAGTCGGCCATCTTTTTCTCAACCGGAAATCATGTTGTTAGGTTAACAATTATCCTCAACAATATAAAATCAACCAAGTAAAACTGAAACTACTCATCTTAAAAACAATACTAACAATGTCAAATACTTAAAAAAATAAACATATACACATATAACTTTTATTATAACATCAGGTTCATCATTGATGAATTGATGTCTATACAAATTTTCAAATGACGAATTCCTTGTACATATTTTAAAATTCCTTACGAAGCAAGAAAATTCCTAATTTTTTTGTCATAAATCGTGCTTTTTTAGAACAACAAATGCTTAAGATATGGCTGAAACTCAACTTTGGATGTTACAGTAAAGTCACTCAGGATAATCAAATTGCACTGAAGCACCATTTTTGAGAATTGGCACATTTACACATTTACCGATGATTAATACACGTTGTTTCGTGGGACCATAATTGTTTATGGTACGTGTTGGTGATCAAGCGTTATTTTTTTGCGTTTTTGCATGATATCGATGACATCGTAATGTTTACAGTATTTACAAATGTTGTATTGATCGACAAATCTTGATATCCTGACTTCATATCATGATAACAATAATAAAGCAATTTGCGTCCAACCACTACAACCAGCGCAAATATTTTTGCGAGCTTTTTCACGTTTGACATTTGTAAGGGGCCGTTTGAAATGAAAACCATTCAGGTGCGCAAATATGCTAATTAGAATGGAAAACCCCAGTCTCCATCATTCTGAAGCAAGCACTACTAAAGTAGTGACTCGGGCCTTGGTGTGACGCCGCGCTCGGTGTGGTTGGATGCAAATATTGCTGTATTGCAGTAAATTGCTGCAAGTTCTATATTAAGTTGCTGCAAGTTGTATATAAAGTTGCTACAAGTTATATATAAAGTTGCCGCAACTCCATCTGGGACAACCTCTTTCATAACAGCAGATACTACTCCGCGTGGTACGATTAAGTGTTGTATTAATCACCAAGCGAACCAGCTACTTGCATGATTGCATCTCCCTTTCCATGCACGTGCGAACTGTTTCTTCGTCAAAATCAGTTTCTTGTTGTTTTAATTCAAGCTCCTCCAGCTTCCGCTTCATTTTTTCTTACATGTATTTGGACTTCATCAGCGTTTTGCAAGCAAGCTTACAATATCACGATGCTGAAAACCACGATAAAAGTACCCTTCTATGATATTATTGATGTCACTCTATTATTTTCGAAGTCAGGTCATCAACGATGACGTTTATTCTAGAATCACATTCATGCTAAAAGTTTGCTCCTTCAGCACAAATCACGCGACATGAAGTACAAAACATATCCACAGTAAAGGCTTTCTAATCAAGATTTTCAGTTCCCCAAATAGCGGTAAACGATCAATGGCGAGAAAATATCTTGCATCAACTTTTTAGCAATTTTATATACAGTATAATTTGCAGCAACTTCATATATAACTTGCAGCAACTCCTCGTTTTTCCAATTCCCACTCGTTTTGATATAACTGTATATCAACACCGGCGGAAAATGTTTTATATTTTTTAAACATGACTTGTAGCAACTTTATACACAACTTGCAGCAGCTTTATATATCTTGCAGCAACTTTACTTTAAATACAGCAATAGTAATATAAGTTAGATGAAGTTAAATGAAGTTACTTCAATAATTCTATTTGCAGCATGTCCTCTATGGGCGACCGTAAAAGTTCCTGTGCGAAATGCCTGTTGATAAGGATAAATTGTAAAAAAATAAAAGAAGTGTGACACAAACACAAACTAATTAATGCAGGCCAGGCTACCAAGCAATTGTGGGAAAATTAAATAATTCAGAAATTGAAATTGAATGGATAAACATACTTTTGATGTTGGAAAATGTCAAGTTTAGCTGTATTCCCTGCTCCTGGCCTTCAAAATACTATAACTATCACAGAATACAATTCCAAACTTGTTACTGCAGAGGAACCTAAGGAATGTCAACCATCTTTGTACACTTTTGGACAGGTTAACAATTTATCATTTAATATTTACAGTATATTCCTGCATTTAATATTTTCATTTATTTTTTTCAAAATTCAAATACCAGGCAATATCAGAGTCTTGGTTGTAAAGTGTGGGAGTTGTCTAGCCATACTACCTCGGGCCTGGTATTTCGACCCAGGTGAACCAGACTGCATATGTATGTAGAGTACCATGGCACCAGTCTGCAGAGGATGTCCAGTGCACGCACGATTTTTTTTGTTACTTCATCTTTGTGTATGCTAATTTATACCCATTGCTGCAGCTTACTTAAGCAATGCACGCCGCCAGAATTATGCTCTTTCACGCCCAGGGTGCATTCTGTGTAAAGTTCATGCGGAAGATTTGTGATTGTACGCCGACTTTTATTATAAATTATATTATGATTTTTGAAACTCTACGCCGGAGATATCCAAACTTTTGTGCATGGAATGCACAATGGTTTCACGCACCAGATCTCGTCACTTTGGAGCTCCTTGCAGACTGGCTACGGCAGTTTTCAAAACGAGCTTGGCTGCATAAAGCCAAAAATCTTAAGTATGAGTGTGGTTAACAGTAAAGATTTTGGTAAGAGAAATTTCTAGTATATAATAATGAAATCAAAAGCAGTCACTGATATATCAGCAAATGATTTTGATTTCATTATGTTTAATCCTGACATAGGTTCACATATTTTCTCTTCCAGAAAAATTCTATTCTCTAACATAATATTATTGATATGTACACTGTCTTTTTGATCTAATGTCGATTTTGAAAAGTAAAAAGAATGTCTATGATAAAGAGATGATCCAGTGTGTTGATAGTTCGAAGCTATTTGGATTTTGGAAAGAATTTCAGCCCTGTTCAGTTATAGGTAGCCTAGTTTGAACTAGCCTGTGTGCAGTCTCAACTTGACTGCTAAGTTTGAACTATTAGATATTGCTAGATTGAAGTTTCTGAACCCTGAAAAATCTATATATTGGATGGTATAAGTGAAAATAAAGTCATACTGAGAGTTGATCTGATACTAATTGATCAGTTTATTGGTACAGTATATGGCAAACATCCTTTACTAGTGAACAGCAACCAAGTGTACATTGTGAGTTAGTCAAGGCCCAAAAGTAACAAATGAAAAATATTTAAAACATTGACAATTAATTAGGCTTTGGGTGGACTTAAGTCAGTGAAGTGCAAAATAACAAAATTTGTGAAAAGGAATGCTCTAGGTGTGCCAATTTTTTTCTTTAAAGATCATGGGTGCACTATTAGCACACTATGCAGTCTGACATACCTTGTATGCTTGTTGTGAGTTTTTTGAACAAAATAGATGTATTTTATCATGCAGTCTTGCTGTGCTGCCTCCCATAGTACAACAGACCTTTATTGTTCACCACATCAACGTTTCCTTTTGATTCTAAGCTCTTTTTTTACATGTAAACAGGATGGAAGATATGATCATATGTTAGCAACTGAAGATCCATTGAAGATGCCAACAAATCTTGCAAGGGACTGTTTATCAGAATCACCATTTCTTAATGTTGAAGAAACACTTTCACAAAAATTATACAATATATGGTACGATAGTTTAAATGTTTGCATGTTAGTGTCAGGAACAAATACTTCTTATTTCTAAGAATCTGTCTACGTTTAATCTGATGGTATTTGCCTTTTACAAACCAGTTGTAATTTATCATATGTTCTTAATATTTTATTTTTTATTTTACATGTTTGTTATTATGAATTAACTGATACTAATTTATATTACTGACAATAATATCACATAAATATATCACATAGATTAATATACATCTATCACTACAATGCCTGGAATGACCACACAGAAATAAAAAATCCAACAACAGGTGGTTTCATGACATACAAGCTTAACATTAACTTACATTAAATTGTGACAAATATATTTAGACCAAGCAGTTAACAGACAAACAAACTAACAGGGCACAAATTGAACAGACAACGATGGAAAGGCATGCAAAACAACGAAAGGATTCCACTTTAAGCACGTTTCAGTTAAATCGGTTCTGCTATGTTTACAGTACAAAGTGATTGAATAACTTACTGAATTATATCAGAAATGTTGAATAATATGTAGCCGTTGAGATTGTTTATGTGACAAGAAAGGTATAAAAAGAGATTAATGGCTCGCGCACGTCGCACATATCAACCACAACCATTGGAAATTGCTGCGATCAAACGTGAAGCTGAGTCGTGGGATAAGTGGTAATTGTAAGCATCGGTAATTGTGCAATGGCAATGATGTTCATTTAACGCGATAAGCAAAGCGACCACTATGCAGTTTGACCTAACAACAAGGTCTAGATGTAAGTTCCATAAAGGACGACTTCTGTGACATCTCACTCAGACAGACTTAAGAGTTCTGGGATCAGCCGGAATGAAAATACTGTTCGTTAGATCTTTATAGTGCTTACGTAGTAATGTTTTTAAAAATGATGGTACAGACTTAGTGGCGTCTCTAATATCAATTGAAAAAGTGTTCCACACTTTTGCGGGTCTGACATAAAAACTGTTGTAACTGGTAGATAACAGTTCTGCCTTTTCCCACATATAGGAAAATTCCATTACTTGCACTTCTTGTTTCTAGTGTTGATACTTTGACCGAGATGTTACTGTCAAAGTCATTGTTGAGACTTTTAAATACGTAAACCATATTCGTGCCAGTAACATAAAGGGATGATCTTGAGGGTTTGCAATCTCTCCTTAAACGAGATATTACTGTAGTTCGGTATGACAGAGATAGAATGAACTTGGTGGCACGATGCTGAACAGGTTCGACAGTTTGAATGTTGCTCACCGTCGGCTGAGGTGCTCACACTCGACTACCTTAACCCAATTGATTACGAACCATAGTAAGGTAATGTGCCTTGCGGACCGATTGGTTACAGATCAGGTGTGCTGTTCGCTTCACAAAACCTAGCATCTTGTTGGCTTTCGGTGAAATATTTTGCACCTGCTTGTTCCATTTGAGGTCACCAGTTATAGACATCTCTCTGACTGTTCCATCGGTTTGCTGGAGAATCAAGTACCGTATATTGTGTGATGTAGCACTCCACGCTTAGTTTGATTTAAGTCTATCTTCCATTCGTGACACCAGATTGTAATGTTGTCCAAGTCAGAATGAAGGGTTTTGTTGTCTTCGGAATTTTTTATAGGGCGGTAGCATTTGGTATCGTCTGCAAAGATTGCCGTGGCAGTGTCTTGTGAGACAGACTTGAACAGATCATTGACGTAAATTTTAAACAGAAGATGTAGGATGGACCCATGGGACACGTGACAGTACTGAGACAGTGGTTCTGATGTTTCATTCTTTGGAATCGCCCGGAAAGGAAGTCTCTGAACCATTGAGGAAGGTTACCTCTTATACCAAAGTTGCTACCACCAGTAATAGATTGTGGCTTACTTTGTCAGAAACGTTGGCAAAATCAAGGCAGACAAATCCAACTTGGTTTTCTTGCTCAAGTATGTTAAGAACTTGTTTGAGAACATGTAACACTAGGGGCGACGTTGTAGATTTGCCTCTGAGAAACCGTACTGTAGGCTGTGAATTTGGCCGTGGCACCTCCACATCGCTCAAACCCTTTGGAGACTAATGACAACAGCGATATTGATCTGTAACTGGAAACATCGTTGTTGGGACGTTTTTGGAATTGGACTGGTTCATACTATAGTTTCTTGGCCGCACGTGGAAGTTCGCGGAATTTTCCCAGAGATTAGCACCCGAGATCTGCCTTTTTCTTACATGAGTCTTTCTTCGACAAGAGACACCTGACTTCACTGTCAGTGTAAGGAGGAGAGCTATGCCGTTTACAAGTTTTTAGTGGAATATAGTCGCTGCGACAGCAAGGAGCTGGTCTTTCCATCTTTCTCAATCACCATTGATATCACTCGACTCGTTGGGTGATGGAGTGCTGTGTGATGAAGGGCGTGATGTAGACGTACCAGTCTGCGTGGTGGAAATCAAAATGTATTGATTTTGCATTAAGTAAGACATCGAAGAATGTCAGGCTGTGGTCACTTGAGAGGTCTATTGTTTTAGCGGACACGCACGGAAGATTAGCAACGTAAGACAAGTTCAATGTTGTTGTGTCTGGTTGTGTACATGTTGACTTGATGGAGAAAAAAATCAAACGTAAGTTCTCTAAATTCAGATGATCCAACCGAGATACTTTTTTCTGGTTTGGTAGGCAGCTGGCTGGAGTTCTAATTGCAACTGGGTGGTCGATGACAAACACTCACTACAGATTTCTTTGAATTTAACAAGTCAAGTTCAGTTGCGGTGATCTCTAAAAAATCCGACCAGTTTGGAGAGTTTTCCTGAACTAAATCTGTTGCAAACAATTTCATCACGTTACGCTATACAAATCCCAGCCCTACGTTTGTCAGCATTTCTATCTTTCCTTGTTACTTGATAACCTTTCGGTAATATCCCATTGTTCGTGATGCTATTGTTGAGCCATGTCTTTGTTATCATTACCATATCAAGACTTTTTGCGTATGCTAGATTTTGAAAAGGCTTTAAGCTGCATAATGATAGGTAGAAGATAATTAACACTTTCTTAAAAAGATATCACGCGTTGCTGTCCGGATGAAGCGTAATCTATCAGGAATTGATGTTAGATCAGATAAAATGAAGAAATTACCAGGCATTGAATTATGTTATGACAAGGTTGACCATTGTTAGCTCTTGTCAATATCCGTAACATTAACAAAAGGAAAACAAAAATATATCCTTTAAACCAGGAACAGGGTTACTGATTCGATTTGTATTTTTAATATTGATACAACAATATTTTAACTGAATGACAGAGATGTTAAGCTCTATATTTATTATAGATTAACTTGAATATTGATTTTCCCTCATTGAAGGCTATCAGATGGCTTTAGTGGTGTTTTAGCTGCATTAAGTGAATCAGAACCTCATGAAGGTATGAATGAACATATCTGAACAATTGCACACACTTGGGCTGTTTTCAGCTGGATTGTACTGTTACTACTGTACGCTGTCCACTGTGCTTTTTCTTAGTTCTCTCTGTCTTCATACTAATTAAGGCATCTTAAATTTATCCTCCCAGTCTCATCATTTATATTGGCCCCCCTTTAAGGCTCATTTAAGTGTAAAAATTAGTACACTGGTCCACAGGCATCTCAGCGCATCGAAAATTTTTGTGTGGATAGGCGGGATGCAATGTGTCCTACAAACGTCATCATCGGAGACAACTTCGGCTAAGCTCCTATTGGCTGATGAGAGTTTCCTGTTTTATTTGGAATTTCCCAGTTCTTATCAGCCAATAGAAGCTTAGCCGAAGTAATTTCCGATGATGAGTATTGAAGTTTGTTGGGCACTTTGTATCCCGCCTATTTACAAGAAAAATTTCGATCAAAAAAACTTTTTATTGAACAAGTATTTCTGAGTCTTGTTCTTTGTTTAAAAACTATCTAGTAATGTAGAAGAGACGTCCAAGATCATTTGTATCTAGTTTTTTTCCCAGTAAATTGTGTTAATTTATTTGCTTGAAACGAAAGTCTAACGTGTGTCAGTTTAATATGTTGAAAGTGTTGCCAGCGTTAGGTTATTATATGATAATGATACGCAATGACGTAACGTGCGCTGGGATGCATGTGACTATAGTCTGGAGCTCATTGATGCCTTTATCGTGACTATAGATAATAAAAGAAAGTTATACTGTTTTTTCAACGATTTTCCAAATAATGTTTTCCGTTAGTATGGTGCTAATAATTTCTCATTTCACAAGATGAAAATGTATAAACAGCAATAGTGGTAGAGAATTTGTGAGATTGCGTAGTTTATATATATTACATCTTCTTTATCTCATGAAAAGAGTGCATGATAATCGGAGAAACTAACGCAGTCTCGTTTTTTTTTCATTTATACTGTACGTAGTACCGGTTATCATTTCATCTACCTCCCAACGTCTTCACGCTATATTCAAGTGGATTGAAAATATTCCGGACAAACTTGTTTTCAGTAAACAGGTACGACTGCTTAGAATGTAAGTTGTTCCCTCGTGCATATCTCGTGTCTTTACCTTCATGTCTACCGCATTCAGAAGTCTAGTTATGTATGTACACTTCTAATTATCAATTACATTTAATTACGCGGCCTCGAGATTTCTAAAGCTGAGGGCGAAGCCCGAATCAGCTATCACCGCATAGAAATCTCGAGCTAGTAATCTAATTGTTTTATTTTGTAGAATCAGTGGTTCAAGCCATTTTGTTTAAAAAGCCATAAATTGTTTTCGAATTGAAAGACAAACTACACCAGGAATATTATTGTTTTGCTACTCGCTATCGGGGAATAGGTAGCGAGTTGTTAGCCAATGAAATAACAGCATTATGTCGAATATGTTTATGGTGTTACTCTGAGTTTCTGTCCACACCGGATAAGCTGAAAAATATACCTGACCGCGGCGGAAATATGATCTACGGCGTTTGGAATGCTATTAGCACAATGATCTGCCAACTTTTTTTCAGCGTATGAATTACAAACTCAGAAACACCAAAACATAACACCAATAACGTCGAATATGTGGGAAACTTGGCATTCGTACAGGAAACACGTACAGGTTGAAATCACAGAGGATAATAGTTTTGTTTTTATTTTATAAAGGTTAAACGACAATTGGAATCTGATTATTGGAGGTGACACAAATTTTTTCAATATACGTTATTAATGCAAAAATTACGCTGACGTAATCTGTGAAAATGTGTGAAGAATACATATATAGATATATATTGCATATTTTGTCCACAGGGAATGCAAGGAACCCATTAAAGTTTTTGCATGGCATCCGCATTTAACGAAGTTTGCTGTTGGTTGTCAGGTAGGTCTTTTAGATCTTATCTTATTTTCTGAGCTTTCGATTAGAAAATTGATTTTTGAATTACGTAACTGCGAATTAACTAACTTAATTTTACACGCATTTTAGGATGATTCAATTAGGATTTTCACCGTTAAAAGGTACATTTCGAGTTATTGCAGAAAATCCCAAAAATACCCCTCGTTAAACGTTGGAGTTTATTTATCGACTGGAGACAAAACACAGTTTACAATTTGTTAGCTAGGGAGAATCTATCATGATTTCTGTTTTTCTGCGAATTTTAGGATGGAAATATTGAAACGCGTAATTTCTGTGAAAAAAGGAAACAAGACCAAAATTCTGACTTGTCCAAGTTTTTCATATTACTTTATTACATTAAATGTGTATTAAGAATGTGCGTCATAAAATTGTTTGTTCAACACATTTACGTTGCCACCACTAACTAATGGCCACCACAATAGCAACACCATAACTCCATCAAATATTTTTCGTTAAGATACATCGAAGGCCAAATTTGCAATCCCCCACAAACTAAAGTCAGTTGACGAGCTAAAGGGAGCTACGTTTACAGGAGTGCGAAGAACAAGGATGGTGAGGCGGGCCATGCGAAGCATGAGAAACAGAGCAGTAAAATAAAATGCTCAGAACTTCAAAGAAGAACGTTGAAGGAAGAAAATCAGCGATGCTACGACAATTAAACTTGTTCAAGTTGTCGTTGTTTTAAATCCTGTCAATTAATTGAGTTAGTTTATAAACAATTTAAATTTATTAAGTTATGCAAAACTTGAACAAGTCAGAATTGTTGTTCTGCTTTTCTGGATTGCTACAAAATAACTCATTTCCACAAAGAAAGATACGTATTTGATGTCAGACTTTCCCTAAATAGTAGCAATTTACAATCTGATCGCTATACTCCAAAGTTTACCGGGTGGGATGTTAGTGGGACACCTTGTTTGTTTAATTAAAAGAATCTACATGTCTCGCATGCTCTGTGTTTTTTTTATGTTTCCTTGAAATTAACTTAAACTTACATTCAAATCAAAGTATATACTAGTTAACCGTTAACTTGTTGCACAATTTCTATACTTGTAGAGGCCTTACAAAATTATTAAACCACAGATACCAGAAAACAGTTTCCTGTTGTGCTTGGAGGTAATAGTTCGGTGTTTGACTCGACATCTTTTAACCATGCATGTAAGCATGTTCGCGATTGTTCCATAGATGCATTTTTCTTGTCGATCCAGCTGCCTACAGTAGCTCAATTTCCTTACTTAAATTTTCCTGTAAATATTAACTAAAATTTCAAACTTAGGAAACTGATGTCATTTTGATGTTTTAGGCCATTATCGTCTTCAGTACTTGCCGTTGGATGTCACAGTGGAGTTTTGATTTGGAAAATCAATCAACATTCGTCTGCCATAAGGTCTGTCTCTTACAAGACATGACATATGCATAATTGCAGGAACCCATCAGCAGCCGCTGTAATTTTTTATCGTGGATAGATAAATGCATTATTTCTGCAGCTGTTCGGACATTATGCTACCTATCAATTAAACGGCTTAACACAAAAAAAGAACCCTGCATATTTATATATCGTGTGATCCTTTGTATATTATGTCATAGGGCTTTGCTCTCTAAGGTTGCGGATTTCACTCTCATTTGGGAATTCGTCATTTGGGTCTTCTCAATGTGACTGGAACCCAGCCCTCATATGAAAGGGGAAATTAGCGCTCTGCTATGTTATGGGCCGTTTTTTCCGGGTACTCAAGATGGGCTTGGTAATCCGAGCTCACTCTAATAGACCTTTCATATAATGACGTCAAATGCAGATTAGAGATGTTACACGAAATTTGATTGGCTCAGAAAGCAGTCAAATATTAATTTTCCGTATTTGACGTCATTGTAAGAAAGGTCTATTTTCATATGCTGTTGTGGGACCCTGCTCTTGTGGCAAAGCCACATAATTTAGCTTGATATTGTATATTTAATAAAGGCAAGGAGCAAGCTCCGTTCAGCATTTGACTCATCCGGGACACTCGTTTATAAGCTCGATATCGTGGAGTCCCAGTGGACGACTGTTAGTGACAGGTTCTGCATCAAGTGCAGCTATGATGGTATGTTGTCTCGGATACTCCACAGTGATTTCAGTGGCACCTCACACCACATTTGTTTTTTTTTCTAAGTATTTTTATATTTTCATAACACATGCAAGAACGATGCATTAAACATTTTTCAGGTCTTTTAAGAATCAATTCTTTCATTTTACAAGGTGTGGGATGTGACGATGGAAAGTGGAACAGCTCTCCACCGCATCGGTGGTTCAATAACACACGTATCATGGTCTCCTTGTGACACGAAAATATTTGTGGCTACATTGTCTTCTCTTATCAGGTAAATGAACCGTCTTTGGAAGTTGTAGGTTACGTCATAAGCTAACAATCAGTTATCTTGCTTGCGCAAGTCATCCCGGCAAACCCCGGTGAACTTCAAAGCGTTGATAGTTGATTATGTTGAGCTGGCTTCATCGTGCACAAATCTTTTAAAATTTTGCGTATTGATATTTCAATAGTATGGTTGAGTGCTTCGGAGAGGCAACGCTATTGGACGATTGCTTCATTATAGCAAAAATTCGTTGTCTTCACCGTGCACAAGTCTGCATAGACACGAACAAAAAGATAGAACAAAGACGTTGGCCGAGTCTCCAGACCATATCTAGGTTGACTTTGCGCAAGTTTACTTTTGTATAGAGTGCAGATGGCCGTTTAGTATTCATATATGTGATAGTCGTTGAAATTATGCCATTTTAGTTGCCGTCTTTAAAGACTGTTTTATCTCCTCTATACATTCAGAGTTTGGGAAACGCAAAGATGGACATGTGAAAAATGGACAAATTTGGCATCAAAATGTCAGGTGATTTTTCTATTTGCTATACTGTTTGAAGTCAAAAAGAATAACGACATACGAATAAACGCTTTGTTTTCCGCCTATGTGGAATTATATACAGGTACTATAAGGTCTTGGTAATAGATCATTTGGTAATAGATCTGTGTCGTGTATTCTCGATGTAGGCTGCGTGTTGGAGCCCTGATGGTAATTATCTGGTATTTTCGGTCGCAGAAGAGAGGAGTTTATACTACCTCCGATTTATTGAACCTGTAGGTACGTCTACCTGCTTTTTTCAAATCATATGATTTGCCCTTTCCTATTCATATAGGTCAGTGATTTGAAGTTCCATTATCATTACCTTCGCTGTTATTTACTCGTGTAGTAATAAAACACGAGTACTCCACAACTTACGGTATCATATACTTACCATGTATGTAGTACTAGTCAGTCCGTATGGCCAAGGGAAGTAATTAGTACTCAAAATGTATGGCGCGAGCTCTCGTGGGGGCCAAAGCCAAGCCCGATAACGACCTACAGTACAACAGCGTGGCTGATCATCGCTGGTCAATGCAAACGCTTTTGGGACAGGAACTCCACCAAAACGCCGGCGTGTTTCTCGGTCCGCGTGGACTTGACCAACCCAAACAATTCCAATCGTACCTTACCGATTACGAGATCAATATCGTGTCGAAAGAGTACGGCAATAAAATCATCTACGCCGACCCAGAGAAAGACAATAAGATTTACTTGCCTATGCACAACAATCATCACTATGACGTCATCACCAAGATGCCTGGGTTTTTTGCCCACAACTACTATTGCCACAGCTGTAAGAAACCGTACAACAATTACGAAGACCATCAGTGTCCGAATGCGTTATTAAACCACAGCAGAAAATCAATGAAAATATATTGACTTTAATAAACTCTCTTCACAATAGACGCAAATTGCTTTGAGCCAACGAAGTAGATTCAATTACATCACCAACTGTTTTGTTGATCTGCTTCATACAAATAACTTCAATAGAAAAAATGTGACTAGGTGAGCGAGTGTTTTGCTATTCAAATGAAATTAGACCTACTGCTGAGACAGGAATGCCATTATGTGTGTGTGTTAAAACGAAGAATTTCAATCTCAGGTCACGATGTGAATGTTCTATTACAATTTTTTGGTTCAACAATTCCTATTCTTGATTGTTAGAATTACGAATTACTTCCCTCGCTCTACGGAACGACTAGTACTACTCATATACTTACAGTACACACTGTTATATTGTGCACCTAAGTGCGTCTTTGGTTTAAAAAATTAAAGGAAGCACTGGAATGGAAAATTTTAACATTGGAGGTGCGAAAATGGCAGTAAAATGTGCAGATCTGTCAGAATATTCATGGGAAGTGAATGGTAAAACAGTAAGGTAAGTTTTTATGTTTGTCAGTTTATCTATCAGTATCTGTGTATTGCTTAATACTAGGGTGGAATATTTAAAACGTTTAACAATCGTATTCCAAAAATGATGTCGAAATATCGCTCAATTTTCATTTCAGAGGCCAGTTGTTCAAAGCTGAGTCAGTGCTCACCCTGAGTTAAAGTTAAACCCACTGTTTAAGTTTGTGTATTTCCACACTTCTGTTTCTTTCAAACTTGAGCAACCAAGACTACTATTGGTCCAGTATTTTTAGCTTTAAGCTAACCGGCTTTTGAAGTACTGCCCCACCCCCTGTAGTTTAAAGGAAGACTGGTACCTAAGACTGGGCAATGGTGTCATGGAGCGGGATTTGGAGACGCCACTTTTTTTCGCCCCAAATTCCACCCCACAATACTTTTGGAGACGATTCTGTACCAGTCTTTCAGTGAACTTTGAAAACATAAACTGACCGGACTTGAGGGTTCCAGGCAAAGCATAGAAAATAAAAGGTTACATGAGTCGGAACCTTTGAAGTTTGTGTTTTTTATATGTTCATTATGCAGGTTCTGACCAGTCAATTGTATTTTTGGCCAGTAGAACGCTGAACTGGCTTTCCTTCAAAAACTCAATCACTGCCGGGGGGAGGTTGTTTATATATGACGTTCTTGGTGTCTCTCGTTTTGCTAATCTCGTCCCCCTATCATGTCAGTATGCAAATACGTTGTGGAAACGCTGACCCAGCTAAGGTTAATGCTAACCAGTCTTGAAGTACTAGTCAGGGTAGCATTGTGCATGTGTTATCGACTCTACCAATTCATCTCTGTATATTGTTTTGATTGTTGACGCATAAAGTATCGGAGGATATGTCAGCAAAATGGCGTGGGATCCAACTGGAGAAAGACTTGCCGTCATTCTCAAAGGTAAAATGGATCTTTAATTCCACTGATAACTTGCATGTAATTTGAGATGTTTGAAAAGAAACTTTCAAATACATCAATCTTATACTTATTAGAGGCGAAGTTAGAGCGTTGTGAGGGGAGGACTGTATATTCACGTGTTCTTCCGAATTCATAATTTCCTTCGAAATAAACTTTATTTCACAGAAAAATTAGTCGGGCGGAACCCGGTCAGTTGATATAAATATACACCCTTCATGATGACTACACTTACGTGATGACTACACCAGCTTCGCCCCTGATCCTGCTGGACCCCTGGAAGAACTAGCAGGTGTAGTAATCACGCTTGTCTTTCAACATCTTTATTAAATCATGGAAGATGGAAAGAACTACTTTTACCTTAATATATTTTAGCCTCTGTACTAATGTCGAAATCGTAGGTACGGTGCAACCAATAGGTCTTTCGGGCAAATCTGCTCATCTAGGAGCGAGGAACTGAATAAATCTAAATTTGTAGATCCAGCTACCAAGTTTGGTAATTCAATTCCATTTTAACAGTTGTTGTCTAACATATTTGTAGATGAGGAAGGCGATACACTAGACTATATCCCTGTGTTTAAAACGAATCTCGAAAATATATTTGAGTTGGTTCCAAGGTAATACAAAAAGGCTGCATAAATTGCTATGGGCGTTGCAGTCAGATGCACACAAAAACATGTAGGAATACAAAATCGATTTTTTGCTTCTATTAAGTAGTGCAAAAGATCATATTTTTGGTGTGCTCGTCAATTGATAGAATTTTATACAAGGATCCTCAATTATTAATCACATATTTCTATTCACCTTCTCTAGTGGTTTTATTCATGGTTCTCTAAGCGATGGTAGTCCAAGGGACATATCATTTCAGAAAAACTATAAGCAAGGAGCATTACTATCGATAGTAAGTGAACTTATTTACTCCTCTCCGGTCAGCAAATTGATTTCTTTTGCTTGTTTTCATCAAAAGTATAGAAAATATAGTATTGGTTAGAAAAAATGTTATCTATAAATATCGTTTGTAAAACTGTTAAAGATATTTATCAGTTCTATAAAGGATATGTAAAGGGGCGGTATGAAAAGTGTCATTTTGAGCAATCCCTCACTTGCAAAAAAAAATGGCTGTGAGCACATCCTTTGTCGATAACAATTACAAAAACTTGCGTGTTAAAATGTTAATGTGATTAATATTACTCGTATATAAATGTACATTTTGGAAACTTTCAGTCCAGTTTTTGAATAGAAGACATTTTTGGTAGAAATAGCGCAACATTGCCCCTTTGAAACCTCAGTGTAAGCTAAGCTACAGTAAAACCCCGCATAAAAGAACCAGTTGGTTAAGAACCACCAGCCTGAAATTTAGGCAAATGGGTACCCAAAATAAAAGAACCACTTCAGACTGACAAATCAAACTGGTTCTTAAAAATTCTTATTAAACTTTTAGCTGAAACAGGTGCTAATCATGTACTTGGTAGAAAACCAAATACTGTGATCTTGCCAGCAGGAATTGTCTTTCAACCACATCGCGTGCATACATGTTTTACCAAAATAGCAATCAATTCACAACATAATTCATCTTCATAATGTATTCAACACATTTTATGCAATAAGAGGTTTATACCAGGAACAATTGTTTTTGATTGGAAATAAGAACCAGTTAAGAACCACTTCAGCCTGAAGTCAAAATTAGCTGGTTCTTTTATGCGGGGTGTTACTGTACAATCAATGTCCACCAGGTACAAAAGCCATCATATTCAACTCACTCCCTGACGTTAGACGTTACCGATACTCAACTATTGTCATTTTATTAAACGGGCAATTTTGTTTCAAGGTTTGGTTGAGTGGCAAAATATCTTTCATCCCAATGATATTTTCACCAAGAACTATGATCAGAAACCGCAATCATGCTCAAAGAGATCTTGTGAATGGACATGGTAACAATGGACTTTATTCAAACCAAATCAACCACAACTTGGAGTAGAGTAAATTTAGTTTTTGGTGTAAACCATACGTTTGTCAATGATTAATATTCATTGCAAGTTGCAACAAGAATATTGCGCGCATTGTTGTATTGTATGATTATATGCGCAGACGATTTTAAACGACGTAGTTTTCTGCAACTTGTCTCGTAATGCTTAGATGCGGATACCAAATTGTATCGCATGATACGCATGATACCCACGCGCGCTCGCTACTTTACTACTGATCGCTATATATACTGTATTGTAACTGTATTTAAACTCAAAGTGGTTGTGTACATGAGGCTGATACAATGCATGGAGTGAGACCTGACTCCACTCTATTGCGCTTCAATTAAATTGCCCTTATGCGTATCAATTTCGTCCTTTATTCCACGTACACATTTACGATTCCTTTCTTACTCTATATTGTATATGAACGTCATTAAGAACATTGTTACATTGATATGCGAGAGTTGCGCCCATAATGGGAGCTAACCAATATACAAAAATATTTTCAAATAGATTTTTTTTAAGTTGAAAAACGTGAGCAGTTGCCAGAGCTGGATTCATCCATACTCCTGTTGTTTCGACGAATAAATATGCTACGACAACACAACTCGCCGCATTCAGTGACGGGTTGATTGAATTATATTCTTTCTTACGAGTTACTTGATCTAGAAAAGTACATAAGAATGTTGCCGAAAACTCGATTATAAAGCCAAGAATGATTCCAACTTTTTTGTGAGGATTCCAGCCATATTCCAGATATTCTAGATGATAATAACTTTGAGATAATTTCCATATCAATGATATATAAAGATAACTAAAGTAAGCCCCAAGAAATTGCGTCGACCATAATTTTATTGCATATCTCATTGTAGAACTTGTGAATAGATATTCAACCAGTCCACAAGGGTTCACTGTTCGTCCTTGGAATAGTAATCGATAATTTTTAGCAACTAGCAGACAAAATGCGGCCAATGAAACAGCATTTAATCCATACACGCGACCAAATACCCCGAGTTCAAAAACAAGTGTTGAATATTCGCACGTTGAGACTGTTTCATTTAAATAATTCCCAATTTGAGGACCAGTTAATTTCTCTAGAACATGTTTGCATAAATATCCTACGCTCAGTGCGAGTATTATGTGTAGAATACAAAACAGCAAAGCCATACCGAATCGTTCGCGTGATTCGCATGTAGCTTCGTATGACAACTAATGGTTTTATCATTATAAGTGGTCGCTTTATAATCTAATTATTCATTCGCAATATAATAATGAGCACTCAAAATTTTATACGCAATTAAGTGGCAAGATACATATAAATTGTATCAACGCAGTAACGATGTATTCTGTAAGTTATATTCTGTATAAAAATACTTGTTGTCTTGTTTTATACGATGGTATTTTGGAAAACGAAACCTTTGACCTCATAATGCTCAGGGCTTGACAAAGGTAATCTTGTTTCATTAAATATTAAACAACTTCTCATAATGAAATACTCTTGGAGACAAGGAGTCAAAGACATTTCAAAGACAAAGATAGTACCAGTATTCAAAGACCAATTGTTACAAAGCCCACATTACATTATAATTAAAGTCGGGTTTCGACAGTGAACCATGGGTATATACCGTATATACAGCCAAAAGAATTCATATTACATTAAAAAAATACTAAAGATAGACAAAATGTCTTTGGAAAATCTCAATCGTAAAATAAGTCGGATATAAATATACGGCAAACCTTGTTGGGGCGCTCGCGTGGTTAAAATTTTATCAGCGCAAACTAATTTTCCAATCGATTTTACGAAATCTTCGGGAACATCCTCTCATTATATCCTAGGCGCAGAAAACGGCGCAAAATAGTCACAAAACTCTGCCAAAGCGAAATTGTTGGAAAAAGTCACTTTTATATTGTAATTTTGAGGTCTTTCAACGGAGCTATACCATGAGCAGAGCGCTTAGCGGCTTCACGTGAAGACAAACGCCGTTACTTTTATGAAGCATCTCTGTCAATTCCCAAAACAGTAAATTAGAATGTAATCCTTTAAGTTTCTTTGCTTTGTCCGAAATCAAATTAACAAACTGCAACTTGGTATTTGTGAACACACGCAGATTCTACCGGCACTATTTCACTTCGGCAAAGTAAACGTATAGTCTTATACCTAGTCCTAGATGATACATTATATACTGCAGCTTAAATTTCACGCTTTTTTGTTTATGATTTTGATTGCTTTTGGTAGTTAAGCATCCACTGAGTATCTAACTACATAAACTTATTTATTTTAAATATTTTGAATGTTCTCTGTAATAAGAGTCCGTGAATGAAATAGAAACTCTGAAGTCTTGTTTTCATTTGCGTGTGCCCAAGGCTTGTTCGAAAGGCCTTGAAAGCTGAAGGTCTTGGAAATTATGTAGCTTTTATGCAAACCTATGCTGCGGAAACGCAACAAGCACAAAAGACTAGTATGGGCCCAACTACAAAACATGGACGCTTATGCAATGGAGAAAAGTTATGTTCACTGATGAGAAAAAGTTTGAACTTTTCGGAAACATTTTGAGGCAGTATGGGCAACGCCGAAGAGGGGACTGACTGTGTTTTGCCAACTGTGAAGCATGGGGGAGGATCTCTGCAGGTTTGGGGCTCTATCACATGTAGTCGGGCATCTGTACAAGTTCACCGATAACCTTACAGCACCCAAATACAAGCAGATACTCATCCACCACGCCATGCCTATCGGGAAGGCTCTCATCGAAAAAAAAAACTATGTTTTCCAGCACGATAACGACCCCAAGCACACCGCTAGGGTAACAAAGAGATACCTGGCGAAGAAGCGAGAAGGCAGCTTGACCGTTCAAAACTGGCTGGCCCAGAGTCCTGACATGAACATCATTGAGCAAGTGTGGACGTACATGAAGAAGAGCAAGTGAAGAGAGCTCCCGTAAACCTGCAGCAACTGTGGCAGGTGTTGCAGGACATCTGCAGAAACATCCAGTTGACTTTACCCAGAAACTTTATGACAGTGTTCCACGTCATGTTAATGAAGTGTGCAAAACCAAAGGGGTCCATACTAAATATTAAATCTGTTATTCACCAATTTGTTGTACTAATATTATAAAATTTGTTGAGTTACAGCAAAATTTATGAAATTTCACAGAAAATACTTTACCCGCTTTACGATTGTATAACTATGCAAGTGTTTCCATATTTTATTCGAATACTGTATATATACATCATTTCTCCAGAAATTGAATGTTTTTACAGACTATTAACTCCGAAAAATTAACATAGCTGCATATCCCTGTAGAGATTTACGCGAGGTAAACGGGTGAAACAAAAATCGTATTTCCTCACTAGTGAAAAAAAATGGCATTGCCATTTTCAGCACAACATGGCCGCCGTTGTGGGAAAATTGAACTGAAATACAAATGGAACGCTAACTCAATACAAAAGGTCAGTTAATGGGTGAAGCCAAAGATCGGACCGTATTATCAATTTGAAGCTATTATATTTATTAAGCTAAAAAATATGAAAACAACTGCAATTTTGCAAAATACAGCCAATTTCCCTTCAAACTTTAAGTTGTTTTTCTTTTGCCGAAGTCTCGGAATTTTTCCATCAAATACAACTTTTTAATAGCCTTCATTTAATATACGACCCAATTTTTTTAAAGTGGCTTCAATTTTCCCCCCTGACTTATCGTTTCAGTTTACTTATAGTGTCAATGGTTAGGAAAGGTGCAAAAGGTTATTTGGCTTTTATGTCAAAAACAAGAGTTTATCGAATGAAAAACACGAAACGAAAAGAAGAAAAGCTTTGACTCACTATTTAAGCCAAATAGCCAAGAAATAAACGAGTGTATGAATCTGTTTTAAGAGTTTAATATTTTGTTTCGACATTCTTCGCCTTTGACAGGCGTTCAGTGTGAAAATTAATAATCTCTATATGTATGGCATAAACAAATTACTGCATGGTTGGCTCGCTTGTACTATTTTTATTAGGCACATGTTGTGAATGCACTTGCACAACTCGTGCATAAAAATCGTACGCACCAGCCAACTATGCAGTAATCTCTCTCTTTATGTATATCGTTTTTCATTTCAGGAAAGATTATTGTAAAAAAATGTTCTTTTTGTTCTCCAAAGAAAAAAACTGGAAGATTCTCAAAATAAAATTTTTCTCAAAACAAAGAAAATGATTGTTTGCAATGTGAACATAATGTTCACGACTAGTGTGACAAAATGAAATTAAGCAGGCTGTCGACAGCCTGGTGACAACATTAACTGAGTCGTGATCAACCATATAATTTAAGGGCTTGTTTTATGAGAAGTCGTGTGAGAAGTCGTCAATGGACCGATTGCATTATGGGCAAAATTTTGAAAAAAGTTGAAATAGGAAAATTTATTACCACAGCATCGAAGCGCATCCTAAAATTAGTAAAATTGAAAAGTTTGGTTGCGAAACGTTGTAAAATGTGGAAAATGTAAGCCTGTGAAGATTGCAAATTTTGTATATTTTTGTATTACGCACGGAAAATTGACACCAACATCGAGAAAACGGTATCAATTTTCAGTGTGTAATACAAAAGTATACAAAATTCGCAAACTTTGCAGGGCTATATTTTCCTCATTTTACAACATTTCACGACCAAACGTCGCAATTTTACTTATTTAGGATGCTCTTCAATGCTGTGGTCATGAATTTTCCCACTTCAACTTTTTTCAAAATTCTGTCCATAATGTAATCGGTCCATAAAACTGGCAGCGTAAAAGAAAATGCTACAGGTACGACACTTTAGAACACAAAAAACTGGCAGCGTAAAAGAACATGCTACAGGTACGACACTTTAGAACACAACTGAAGTGGAAACAGGTAGGGTTTCCCCTAAACTAACGAATCAATTGTTGCATTGAAATTCAGATTATTGAGAATTCCATATCGAGAAAGCATATCTCTTCATCGCTTGCCTTTGGTTGCTTATTCGTTTCCTAAACATTTAAGAAAATAAATAACATCAATACCTACACAGTCTACTTTGAGGTGTTATTCTTAGATAGTTGTGCTTTTATGGATTGCCTTGATGCCACTGGTATACCCAACGTAACAATACTAATTGTGTGAGTTCGATTATCGTACGAAAGTTTCTAAACATGTTGAGTATACTTGGTAAAATTCGTATTAAAATTCAGCATTTTCGCGGAGTGAAAGTCACTGTTTATCTCTTGCGAGTTCAATGTTGCTGGTATGTCCATTGCTTTTTATTGTTACCTTTCTAGGACAGCTGAGAAAAACATAGAGCGTACAACCGGCCCCTGTTTGTTCGAGCTGTGTCATACTGGAGCAGTCCTGCCTGATTTCGCGGGCTACCAGTGTGGGCTACCGGATAAGCAAGACAAAAATTCCGCCTTCATGCTTCTATGGATGCATAGGCTGATCATCGTACTGTATATCGCAGCCCATAAAAACATCCAAATAATATCTTAACTTCACGACCAACGACCTTTGCTCGAAACGTCCAAGTCATGTATGTATCGTTCATGTCGTGAAATACAGTAAACTATAAAATACTGTACATTGTGTACTCGAAGCAAACAAGGTTTTGCTTTAACTAGCCAGAAGTATACCCAGAATAAAAACAATGTTGTGTGAAACAAATAATCGTGAAATAAGTTCTTGCAATCACGTGGCTGCAGTGCGAATGAACGACAGATTGCCCATGCACTAGAGAAAGTAGAAGCCAACTTCTCATCTCGCGACATTACAGTAAATTATATATTCATACCGTTGTCATTCGGGTTTTCTGGGTTGTCATTTGGCCTTGTATTTCCTCCTCCAATATTCTGCATAGTTTGTCGAAGATTGCTCACCAACTCTGGGTTAGATTGTTCCAATTGTTGGGCCATCTGGGTTGCACTAAAATGGTGCAAATTTACTTTAAACCTCAAAAATTTAGAAAATCTTAAGAAAAATACACAGTAGATTTTATAGTCAGACCAGAGTCCGAAGTACTATTGCATGCACACACTAATATATTATCTTGTGACAAAAATATCAAAAATGAACTTACAACTGAAATATGTTTGAATATCCTCCTGCACCAAATCCTCCTGCTCCAGAATTTGCCTCCTCATTTCCAGTATTACTTTCCGATGCAGTGGTGCCTGACGAGTCAGGCTGACCGCCTCGGGGCTCACTTGTGGGTTGCTGACTTGTGGGTTGTTGACTTGTGGGTTGCTCACTTGTGGGTTGCTCACTTGTGGGTTGCTCACTTGTGGGTTGCTGACTTGTTGGTTGTTGACCTGCCGACTGATCATCACCCGTCATACCACCAAAACCAGACATCATGTTCGTCATCCTAGAAACAAAATGGTAATTCATTTATATTAGATCGTATCCCCACCCCACCCCCCCTCCCCCACACACACCCCACCCCTAAATATGCCCATGACTTACATTTGCTGCATTTGAGGATTTGCCATGAACTGTGATGCCTAAAAAATAAACAAAGTGTTATTTTCTGCTGGCTGAGGCACGAAAGAAGCAGAAAATGTTTTCTCACACCCCACTGAGGCCTGTTTAAGGAGCGGGTGTTGCGGGTTTTCAAGCACACTTTGTTGTTGCGTTCGCCATTGCTTGACACAACACCCGCCCACCCCCCTCCCCCCTTGTTTGCTTGAAAACCACTACTGGTGGGTATATAATTCATATTAGTAGAATCATACTAGTATACTATTGCAAATGCTGTAATTTGATTGGTTACTCTACTCGCTATCTATTCCTCGATAGATAGCGAGTAGCGAAACAATCATCTTCCTATAGAGATTTTTTTTAGTTGAATATTCCATGTTTGACTTCTGATTCTACTAAAACAATTAGATTACTCGCTCTCGATTTCTATGCGGTGATAGTTGATTCGGGCTTCGCCCTCATCAACTATCACCGCATAGAAATCTCGAGCTCGTAATCTAATTGTTAATTAGAGGATGTTGTAAATTTTTAGCCATACTTATGTTTCAGTACTTATACATTTTCTAAATAAAAGTCAAGCTTGCGGCGGATGGCTGCAGCAGCTCCCAGTGGTGTGTGAGAAGAAATTATTATATTGTAATTCCACATTGCCATGTTTCGTATGTTGATCCAGGCTAATTAAGGTTATAGGAGCTGATTACAAGGGTATATTCAAGTGAACATAGGCTTATAATCACCGAGCCTGAGGCGACTAATTGTTTTAGTATAAATTTCCAGGTAATTTCAAGGCACAGGTACAAAAAACTAATCAACACATAACACTCACATTACTATATAAAAAAAGCAAAAAGCTATAGTCACTAAAGTCACTGGCCAGTGACTCACTTCAGAGATAGTGAATCGTGACCAATCAGAACGCAGGAAAATCACAGACACCAGGAAATTTATACTAAATAAAAGTATCTCACCATGTTCATAATTCCAGGGTTAGAAAATAATGAATTCATAATATTTCCCGGCCCAAATCCTAAAATAAACATAAAGATAGATTTCTATATCAAAGTGTTCATTGCATCTACCCTAACCTTATTGAAAAGCAAATTTACCGATTTTAAAACTCTATATACTAAGTATACTCTTTGTTCCTTGTGATTTGAAAGAACCTTTTTTATTTACTGTACACAGCTAATTCAATTAAGGTTGACATTGACAATAGTCAAATGTGCAATATGATCGATCGAATGCCAAAAGAATGATGATTCTTTACATGCGAATGTAAAAGCTGATGTGTTGATCTTATTTAAAACCATATTATTACCATCATTTTTTTATGCTCATGCATATTGCACATTTGCCATTTGACTATTGTTGATGTCAACCTTATTTGAATTAGCTGTATATACACAATCCTATTTCAATGCGTGCTCATCTTAACATCGATGATGTATTATTGATTTTATGCTTTACTGAAACTTAAATTTGACCGGAACTTTGATCAAACCACTCACATGAGAAATTAGAGATAGCGGGTACTGTACCTCTGTAGGTAGTTCATAATAAAACAAAAGATATAAAACCAACCCATTCCTTGTGAAGCGGATGACGACCTTCCTTTGCCTTCTTTTAATTTTTCTTCCGCTGTTTTCAAATTTGTCATGTAGAGTTCATTCTCTGGGTCTAGTTCTTTTGCCTACAATATCATTTTAGGTCCATTCGTTAATTGTACTGATAACAGTGTGTAAATGATTTTTCTGTACCCAGTCTCTGCCTCAACTATCAATAAGACCCTTTGAGGTAACTGCAATATTCATTGTCAAATTTTTCATAACATACAAAGAAAGACAAAGACAAGAAGGACAAATCAATGACGTCATGAACAAGGTAAAATTCTTTACTTCAAAAGAAATTAGCAAAAGTAAATAGACATGATTGAACCATGACTCATCCACCCGCAGTGAATAATAAAATGTAACGCAAACCTTAAGAAAGCTGTCCCTGGCTTCTTGATATTTCTCTAAAGCCATATAAGCCGTGCTGTCAAAAAGAAACAATTACACCAGCATGATTTTCCTGCAATCCATTGTCATTTTATCTTTGATCATGTACGGTAGACCTCCATGCAGTGACGGGCTGAGAGAGGTGGAGGTTCTAACACTACCTATACTTTTGCTCGTCGGTAAAACATGGTTTATGTTGTCGGCACTTTGTGATTTCAGCAGAACACTCAGGTGTGAATTTCTACTTTTGACGCACGCAAAAGAATGGATTAGAGATTTAGCGGTGAATCCTTTCAGCAACTAATGCTAACACGATAATTCGTGACCGATCCACTTATTTATATCGTTCCATAATCAGGCAAAATCGCCTGCGTAAACGGGTCTTCAAAAAGGATCTAAAAGTCACCTTTCAAATCCATGCTTCATAGTCGCCGATCAACTATTCATGGCTGACACTTGCTTGAACACAGCAATCTATACTGTAGCGGTGTCTCCCAGCTTCGTATTACAATATTTTACGGAATGAATTCTCAGAAACTCTCCCATATGATTACGAATAATATACTTTACCCCATTCTTCCATAGGCCTTGCCATATTTGGGATCAAGATCTAAAGCTTCTTTACAGTCTTTGACGGCTTTTTCATGTTTTCCCAGCTTGCTTAAAGCCGCTGCTCTGGAATTTTTTTATCAAATCAACATTAAGTATCTTTATAAACAGTGTTATTGTTTCGCTTTAGACATGTGAAATTAAGAAGCGTCATAGACAAGCGTCGATAATTGGAGGTTGGATGGGTATTAGTACACAGACGGCAAAAACGATCATTTTTTTATTTCGCAATAACATCATCTCAAATTGAGTTTTACAGGTAGTAACATTTCATTCGTACGTGTTGTCGCTTACGTTTTCAGGAATTTACATTTTTTAAAAATATATAGTGTTTTGACCGTTTTGTTCAGTTTGTTTTGTAAGACGTTAAAAATTTCTTAATGTCCCGCCGCCTACCTCCAACAAAAGCAGAGAGAATTGCAGCCAAATCCAACCTCAAATTCACCAATGTTCAAAACGAATGCTTGCCATATAATGAAACAAATGAAACCAAAGTTATAAGATTTACACTACCTATTGCATAAGTATACAGCATTTGTCCAATCAAGCTCTACGGCTTTGTCATAGGAGCCAATAGCATCTTCGTATCTTCCCTCTGTCATCAGTTTATTTCCTGGTATATACATATAAGGTGTACGAGCATGTAATAAGTATTTCTTGTCCCAATAAAATCATTTTGAAATGTAATGAATTGTTTTTTTTTTTTGCCGAGAAGAAAAACTTTTTACAAACTTCAAATAAAAAGATTAGGATCGGTGATTTAATCGGCTAAAAAAATAAGTAGGCTAGGGAAACCGACAACAAATAGGTATTTTTTGACCTTGTTGAATTCTTTTGACAAGGACCTTAATGCATATATTTATCTTATGAGTATACACTATACGCGGTGCAAACATTGCTTAGATTTTCTTTTACGGGAACCATGCATCCGCAGAAAATGGAAAATGTTTAATTCTATATGGCTTTGCCTTAGTTTAAACATGTTAGTATATGTATTATTATAACAAAGAGAGCCTGCAGATAAGAGATGTAATAGACCTTACCCATAATGACGTCATTTAGTAGTTAAGCGAGTAAAGCTATTTAAATATGGCAATATTGTTAATTTTTTAGGTCCTTACTTGTCCAGGGCATTAAATGAAACAAATAATTTAACATATTTATCCCACAAATAATCTTTTTGTTACTTAAACCATTCAATTATATTGGCATATTTAAATAGTTTTACATGCTTAACAACTAAATGACGTCATTATGGGTATGGTCTATTGTTATATTGGAACGATAAAGTCTTCAATGCCTAATCAATCCAGAGTGAGTTTTTCTTGGATACATGTAATATAAACTTTCCCATGCGTAACGCAACTATGAAAAACGCTAAACTGAAAAACGCTAAACTGAAAAACAACCTTTAGTTTATAACAAGTCCGATGAGCATCAAATCCACGACCAGATAGGTGATCGTGCAACATTTCTCTGTCTGTGTTGTATGTATGCAAACATTTACACAGTCTATATCAATGCCCGCATAAAAGGTATAGTTTATTTCACTACCAGAAACGATAAAGTAAAAATCACCGTTTTGGACGATTTCCCCCATGGATGAAATCCGACAATTTGTTGCCGAGGCCAACGTGAATAAATAAATTTGTATGTAATGTACGTATGCCGTTCGTCAAGAAGCCAGAAGTGACTAACTTCCCGAAGGACTTCCCGATCTTCATACTTTATCGTTTCAGGTATGGAAATATCTTTCTTGCACTATCAACTGCACTATCTATGCAAGCAGCGTCAGTTCGAAATACTAAATAGTTTGAAAATGACCGTACCTTGCATTTTGAGCTCTTCTGCTCTCTTTTTATCTTCATTTCTTGGAGCCAGTGGAGGTTCCGTCTTACATAATTAATAAATACGAGCGCATCATCTTTTAAAATAAGTGTTATGCAGTACATCACGTCAAATATTTACCAACACCGGGGCAACTTACAGAAGAGCACAAAACTTGGCATTGTACTTATCTGCATGAGCCAAATATCATGAGCCTTAAACAGGCAAGAATAACTTGCTGTGAGTAAAAGTCAGCTGTGCATAATTTAAAAGGGGAGGGGGTGTGGTTCCAGTCAACCATGATGAAATAAAACCAAATTTTAACCAACAGCAAATTTTAGAAAACTTGTAAAATCACTTTCCTGCATGCATGTGGACAATTTCAACTCATTTTGCACAAACAAATAGAAGAACAGATTTTACAATTTATGACAAACTGGATACACTTGAGATTTATTTACTATAAGCCCCCCTCATATATAAATACGGTACCTTTGCAAACGATTCAAACATTTCTGTCAAAGGTTTCTCATTGTGAAATTTTGATTCATCAGATGGATTTGACAAAGAAACATTGTAAACTCTTTCGAGACATTCCATCACAACTATAAATCATATAAAAGGATAATGATTTTCTTCCCTCTATAAGTTCAGGCCAAGTAATTGAGATTACCCCTGCCAGTTGGTGATTAAAAAAAGTAAAATAAATTTAAAATTAGTACATGCACTCAAACAGAATTTTCATTTCTGATTGGGCAAAGCTTATTACCCCTGCTAGTTGGTGATTCAATAAAATAAATTTCTAACTAATATTTGCACTTAAATGGAATTTTTATTTCTGATTGGTCGAAGCTAGTTGAGCTAGTAAATGTTACAACAAAGTTTTATCCTAATCCTTGCAAATCAAATGCAAAAATTTAACTGGGTTCTCTATTTCATGTCGCAAAAACTTTAAACTCACTCAGGTAGGATAGGTCATATTTTTTTTAAATGCTCACACATGACAATGAAACCAAAAAACCATAATGTTAGCTTTGAGCATGCTTCCAGGATCAGTAACCAGTTTGTATTCCAATATGCATGTGGCAGTACTCCACAGCCACCAAATTTAGCTTCTATAACTATCTAGTGAAATACTTTTAATCTCTTAATGTATTGACTGGTGATACGCCACAATGAGAAGGATTATAAAATAATATCTAACTTAAGAGGATTGTTTAACAAAGAAAAATCAAGTTTTAAAATAAAAGCTCATTGGAGGAGCTTGTAGCTTCTCAGGAGTAGGATGTATGTGCTCATTTTATCAGTCTTATATTCATGCAACACAGCCACCTTCCCAAATGCAGAAGAGTAGGCCCAGGGGACATGGGTGTCTACTTCATAGAAAGAATCCACACTGCAAAATATGGATCTTGCACAGCAAAGATATTTTGTTGCCAAATTTTGTGCACACCAGTTGACTATATTGAGAATATAAACCGAAAACGCCCCTCCCCAAATAGTAGTCCAAGTACTGTATTGTATCATGTTTAAACATTCGCATCTTTTATTAGTATATACACATTGCACATCAGTGCACCAGAGTATTTCTCCACACCAGCATATTGGTTAGCTATCCTTGCACACTGCAGGGGATCTCATCAAAAATGCCATATACTGCAGTCTGGATAAGATTATATAGTTCTAGATAATTATGAAAATTTTACAAAATCCAATAATGTATAGTTAATTTAGCCCCTCCACCTGCCCTCAATCACTGGGTTTAGGTATACTATAGAAATATGGGCAGGGTGACACTTCCAAAGTTATCACATCACTAACTAAACTGAAAGAATTAATTTATATCCCAAATAAAACTAAACAAAACGAAACTAATTCATTTGTATCCCAAATTATAATAGGGCGACAAATTATAAGTACCTTCTAAACTTTCACGTTCATCAACTGATCGCGATTGACATTCTTTATTTATAAATTCAAGAAACGAAAACACCAGACGTTGATTTAACGACATTTTTGAATAACGATTCTGCAATCGCAATGAGATGAAAAATAAAAGATTCACTTTCAATATCTTCTGCTATTCTTTGTGTACACCTCTATATTTTTCACTTTTTAAATTTTTGGAAATCTATAAAGCCCGCAGTCTGTAGAAAATGAAGGAATACTTCATGTAATACTTCATGTTTCGTGTAAACATGCTATTTACCATTTACTTACCATTTGCAGAAAATGGTCGATACGTAGGGTTTTTTTGGAGGTTTTTTTAAGGAGGGGGGGGGGGGGTCAGCTCCCCTTGTTGTAATAATTCCGTGCTCTCAGTATAGCAATCAGTAGTAGGTTTCGGCAATTCCGTTTTTCACTAAATCTTGATTTTTGAAAACTGAATTTTGCACAAATTTCAGGTTTCTACTTTTTACTGTTTTTGATTGACACGAATTTCCTACCCTTTTTCGCGTTTTCCATCAGTTTGATATAACGTGAAAAAGGGTGCCCTTTTTTGATAAGTATGTAAAAAAATGTCCACCTTTTTTCATCTTATCACAGCGAATTGAAAGCAGCAAAAAAGGTAGCTTTTTCGAGCTTATCGCTTCTGGGCAAAAAGCAGATAAAAGGGTACCCTTTTTGAGCTTATTGCACGGAGGCAGAAAGCAAACAAAAAGGTGTGTTATCAGATGAGAACTTCCTGAAAGATTAGCAGCAATATGGTAGCGCGCAATTTTGAACTTAATATATGATCTATGGTAATTTTTTGGTGCAAAATTCGTCGCCGTCTGTCGCACTGTTTATATCAGTATGGACTATTTAGAGACAAATATCGAGCAAATTCGACTGTGGGTATACATACCTCGCGTATAGAATCTTCGACAATACTATCAACTTCCAAATCACTTCGTTTATGGATTTCGTGTTGGGAGCAAAATATAGTCGTACACTTCTTCCCGAAACCCTCTCGTTACTTCAGGAAAATTTTGACTTTAGCGTATCGCTGATCACACGATGAGTATGATTTTCTTTTACCCACAGTCGAATTTGCTCGATATTTGTCTCTAAATAGTCTATACTGATATAAACTGTGCGACAGACGGCGACGAATTTTGCGCCAAAAAATTATCATATAGATTATATATTAAGTTCAAAATTGCGCGCTACCATTTTGCTGCTAATCTTTCGGGAAGTCCTCATCTGATAAGACACCTTTTGTTTGCTTTCTGCTTCGCACAATAAGCTCAAAAAGAGTACCCCTTTTTCGGCTTTTTGCCCGGAAGCAAAAAGCTCGAAAAAGCTACCTTTTTTGCTGCTTTTCAATTCGCTGTGCTCAGATAAAAAAAGGGGGACATTTTTTGGCATATTTATCAAAAAAAGGTACCCTTTTGCACGTTATATCAGACTGATGGAAAACGCGAAAAAGGGTAGGAAATTCGTGTCAATCAAAAACAGTAAAAAGTAGAAACCTGAAATTTGTGCAAAATTCAGTTTTCAAAAATCAAGATTTAGTGAAAAACGTAATTGCCGAAACCTACCACTGATTCTATAATACTTATATTACAAACGGTTAATGAAAATTTAAATATTTAAATTTTGCATATATAAATACAACGAACATGATAGGTTGTAGGTATGACTCAAGGATAACAAGGTAGTTAGAAAGGAGATGACAAAAGAAAAGCTTATCGGTAATTACGGAATTAGGATTAATTCCTTGGATGCTTTTAGACCACAATTCAATTGAGGATGATTGTATTTAATATACAGTATAGTGCTTCAAGATAGAGACTGTAGAATATTTGGACTATATGATCTGCAAGAGTGCAAAATTCTGGTGTGGTTAAAAACGAGATCAGTCATTGTATAAGGAGAAGGTATATATCTACGGTATCATCATGTAGATATCTTCTCCTTATACAATGACTAACCTCGTCTTTAACCACACTACAATTTTGACTCTTGCAGATCCCATAGCTCAAATATTCTACTCTATCTTGAAGTACCATATATCAAATACAATCATCCTCAATGGAATTGTGGTCTAAAAGCATCTAAGGAATTTTAGCCTTTTTTCAACTTTTAGCCTTTCTTGCATATTCGAGCTACAACGGAGCTGGTAGAGTCGAAAGGCATAAGATCAGGACCCTTTCGTACGCCTTCTAGTCACAAGTGCCACCCAACTACTGTTTGCAGTCTTCAGTCTGCAGTCTTCACCTTCACTTTACCTGTCGAAGACTGCAGACTGGCAGTCGAAAGCTCGTGTTAAAATAAATTTTACCGCGATCAGAGAACGTTTTCAGAAACTTATCATAAATCCTGGTCGCACATCTAGCATTTCTAATATATATAAGTGTTAGTAAGTATTTGTAAATAGCTGGTCTGATGATGATTCTGTAATAGGATCGAAATACAACCATTTAAATTTGCGTCTTGTTTATCAATCCATATACCTTGAGTTTTTAAGATGTTTTTTTTTCGGATTATGTTTTTTACTTCATTATTTTAAATTGTCGTCGGGTGTTGGCTTATAGCATATAAAATAATATAAACTTAAATGACTATTCAAGCCGGCATGCATTTCTAACAAGAATATTAATTCTATATACTCAAGGCAAAACTTGTCTCGTTATCTGATTTGAATTCTGTTTTAAGGCTTTCAGACTCTCACTCTAGTGTATGTGATAATGAGATCGAGTAAACACGGTCACGGGTAAAAAACGACGTATTTCAAATTCGCAATCAGCGAAGGAGTAAAAGTCTGGCATCAGCGCTCGTTTTCATAAGCCTGAGTGAGAATCGTAAGGCCTTAATTCAGATTCTTAATCTAGTTTATGTGATAATGTGATCGAGTAAACACGGGTAAAAAACGACAAATTTCAAATGCGCGTAAAAGTCTGGCATCAGCGCTCGTTTTCATACGCTAGAGTAAGAATCGTAACGATACGACAAATCGTATATCCTTTAGAGTTTAAATATCATCCGTTCCGACTTCGTCTTATTCTTGACTTGCAACCAATCTCTCGTGAATGATGAGACAATACACCCCATGGGATAATCATATGTTCGTTTTCACAGACTGCAAAAACAATAGATTTCAAAGAAATTAATAATGCAGAACACAAAAATGCATATTGCTTCCCACCACTTAAATTTGTTCCATTATGGAAAGACCTCAGTGAAAGCAAAATTGTCATATGCGTCTTAATTTAATCATCGTCGACAAATATATTAATCAGTCAATGCATTTATTGCAAGGAACTAAAGTAGGAGTGGTGCTGAAGAAAAATTGTTAGTTGTTTATCCTTTGATGCACTTGTTTTAATGAGATAGGATAACGAGTTCTTGGTGTCGGGTCTAGTGTTGCAGTGGTCAGTGACTTTCAACGGTCGGGTGTGCTTGATTTTCACCATTGACCACCCATTTGAAAATCGCCAGTCAACCCCACTGATCTAAATTACTGGATAAAGCTTCTGTCATGCATAATTGAAGCCAATGGCGGCCATATTGGACTATCCTATATAAATTTACATTGGTACTATTGAGGTAGTAGAAGAGGTTTTTACAGTTTTAGGTTATTGGTGGGAATGGAAAAACATTGTGTGAATGAAATTTCTTTTACAAATAATTTCTGTTTCCTTTTAAACTTGCCTGTGAATAACGAATTGGGGATAGTCCAAGATGGCCGCCATGAGTTCATAATCAAGTGTTTTAAGCCTTCTCAAAACCATTAGAAAAGTTGTGGCAAGCTGTCTTCGCAGTTAATATGGAAAAGACATTTCCCTGATAATTTGGTCAGTTTTAATTTACACGTCGCGATTTGATTTGCAGAAATTTTGATCGATTTTAGTATATCATCTCACTATAAATATTCTGGCTTCAAAATTGGGTCACTGAATTCAAAAGGATGCTTTATCCAGTAATTTAGATCAGTGGTCAACCCCTGCAGTCACCATCTTGCTGCGATCGTTTAATCGGGGGGAGTTGATAGGGTGGCAGGGTTATTTTCCTTTTGTGTGTGTGGGGGGGGGGGGGCAGTGGCATGTGTGTGGAAGCCTTACATGGTAATAGCAGTTGATGTAAAGATATATATGTATATGCT
Source organism: Muricea muricata (assembly GCA_963855995.1). Lineage (NCBI taxonomy): Eukaryota > Metazoa > Cnidaria > Anthozoa > Malacalcyonacea > Plexauridae > Muricea > Muricea muricata. The sequence continues at coordinate 62,264,938 of OY979717.1, forward strand.
TAGTCCGGCGTGGTCGAGTCTATACGTAGACAAATCTAATTCTTAATTTGACGTAAAATATTTTATCTTATTCGCATGACTGTTACTAATATATTTGTTATACAGAAATGTTGACATTCCACCTTCTTTGCGCGCCGTACGTCAGGGATAGATGTTTCGCACAATATTTTTTTCCAAATAGCCTATGCTTTACCATTTTTATATCTTTTAAATAAATATTTTACAACTTGTCCAAATTCATGTGAATAATATCTCTAAACTATACGTATAGAAATCTACTATAAATTCTCATTATTAGGTATAACTATTGCTGTTAAAAGTAACTGTTCCGTGTTTGTTTCACAATAAATAAATACTACACTATAATAATAGCGATTGAACCCATGAAACACTTCAAGTAAAACCCTTTAAATAATGGTTTAGAATTCTTATAGGGCTAGGCAGAATTTACACTATGTTTCTAAGGACGACTAGTTCAAAACTAATAAATGTTAAAACAAAATTTAAACCGGCAACATGTCTAATATATCATTTCAACCAAACAGCAAATTTGGATTATTGATATTGGACCAAATGGTTTCAACTAGCCTTAACTATATGAATCCCATGAGACAACAAATTTTTGGTGTTCCCTGTAGACTGTAGTATCAAATTAATCGAACTTTTTTGAGGATGGTTATATGAAATATAATCTGAGGATGGTTATATGAAATAGACTGTATGCATTCAGTTATTCGCTGATCATAGATTTGCATTTATATACCATTTGGCAAACGTTGTCCAGTTTATGAACAACATTGCCCTTTTGATTTTACCATTTCAATTAAAACCCAATTTATTGTACACCCAGACTTTAGAACTGAGCAAATATATATAGAGAGCTTTTAAGTCTTTATACATTCGTACAATCTTCAATAAGTTGATCTTGCCCTTCTTCCGGTTCTTTTCTCTTCTCTCTTAGCCATGACTGGAATAAAAGAAAACATTTTAATGAAACTAGTAACTAATTAAAACTAAATAAAATTAAGCTAAACTAAACTACACTATAAGCTAAGCTAAGCTAAGCTGAGCTAAGCTATATAAGCTAAGCTAAGCTAAACAAACTAAGCTAAACAAACTAACCTAGTAAACTAAGCCAAGCTAAGAGCTAAGCTAAGCTAAGCTTAGCTAAGCTTAGCTAAGCTAAACTAAACTAAACTAAACTAAACTAAACTAAACTAAACTAAACTAAACTAAACTAAACTAAACTAAACTAAACTAAGCTAAGCTAAGCTAAGCTAAGCTAAGCTAAGCTAAGCTAAGCTAAGCTAAGCTAAGCTAAGCTAAGCTAAGCTAAGCTAAGCGAAGCGAAGCTAAGCTAAGCTAAGCTAAGCTAAGCTAAGCTAAGCTAAGCTAAGCTAAGCTAAGCTAAGCTAAGCTAAGCTAAGCTAAGCTAAGCTAAGCTAAGCTAAGCTAAGCTAAGCTAAGCTAAGCTAAGCTAAGCTAAGCTAAGCTAAGCTAAGCTAAGCTAAGCTAAGCTAAGCTAAGCTAAGCTAAGCTAAGCTAAGCTAAGCTAAGCTAAGCTAAGCTAAGCTAAGCTAAGCTAAGCTAAGCTAAGCTAAGCTAAGCTAAGCTAAGCTAAGCGAAGCGAAGCGAAGCTAAGCTAAGCTAAGCGAAGCTAAGCTAAGCTAAGCTAAGCTAAGCTAAGCTAAGCTAAGCTAAGCGAAGCGAAGCGAAGCTAAGCTAAGCTAAGCTAAGCTAAGCTAAGCTAAGCTAAGCTAAGCTAAGCTAAGCTAAGCTAAGCTAAGCTAAGCTAAGCTAAGCTAAGCTAAGCTAAACTAAACTAAACTAAACTAAACCAAACTAAACTAAACTAAACTAGACTAAACTAAACTAAACTAAACTAAACTATGATTAAACTAAACCAAACTAACCACAAAATGAAACTAAACTATCGTTTATTAGGTTTAGTAGCTACATAGCTTCCATGCATGACATCAATCACTTTGGAGATTCAGTATTCGCCGCGGAAAGCCGATATATTTAAATTTATATATACTACCAACGAAAAGACTGAAATGAAGAAAGATAAATATTATATATCCACTACCTAATATGACTGAATTTAAAGAACTAACCGTCGTGACAACATCCCCACTTTTATTCATGTTGCGATATCTTTTTATTGCCTTTTCACTTCCATAGAAATGTTCCTTTTGATCATCTGAAAGAAAAATGTTTATATGTTTATAAATAAATAAAATAATGTATAAAGTGTTTTTTAGCCAGTCGATCCTGTAGCCTTTATAAACCGCGGTAGCCTACCTTTTCCTTTATGATCGACATATCTTGCGGTCAATCTGAACTGGATGATTGAACCAACAACGAAAAACAATGGCCATATAGCCAAGATGATCCACGAAAACCAACAAGATTCCCCTTCACGTTCGACAGTGATCCGTTTCCATGCGTATGTGAGCAACACGAATTCTTCAATGTAAAAATCTACCGCAACACTTACGAGTACGCCGCCAAACATTGCTGTTGAAGCAATTGCCAATGGTTTCTGAAACTTCAATATTAGCATCGCACAAATCAAACCAAGGCCCAGTAAGATTCCAAATGGGATCCATTTTGATGGCAAATCAACAAAAGGAGATACAGCCATGACAAGAGCAAGAGAAATAAAGAATCCCATGGTGAAACCCGATAAGAATAGACCAAAGATTATCACAAGAACTGAAATGACAGCAAAAACAACGCCAATGAAAAGCGATACACCGAGAAGACCCGAAAAAGGAAGACCAGTGTAGTAGCCACACACAGTGTAAGTTACAAATGCTCCAACAGCAACGGCTTCGACGAACAGAGAAATGCGTAAGTATCGGTAACCTGAAATAGCAAAGTATAAATAACTACAATTTTTATTTTAAAATACAGCAGCATATTCAGCAGCATTTAAAATTAAACACTGCGCGGTACGAGCATTTTCAATATGATAAATCATAAATATGACAAATGTTTGGAAGACATTAAACACGACTGGAATATATGTCGTTGTAATTAAAAGTAATTTTGATATAGATATTTGTATGTAGCTATAAAATATATAGCTAAAGGTCTGAAGTAAATATTTTCCAAAATTAAAGAACCGAAATTGAAAATAGTTATGACAAGATGATAAACAGCATGTTTAACGTGAGAAAATTTCAGGGAAATACTGACAAGATGTGAATGGTAAGACATTATATCTTAATTGTAACACTGAATTGTTCAACTATATAAAATGAAATATAGGCAGAGCAAAATCTTCGAAATAGTAATATAAATTAGTGATATAAATTGCATACCTGCGAAAACCAGAATAAATCCAGCGACAATACAAACAGCAGCAATGGTAGCAAAGCCAATGTCTGATCCTTTTAATGCCGTTTCAATAACAAACACTTCGCAGCTAGCTTTACTGCTGGAGCTCTCATTTTTATAGACATCCGTAATATTGTCTGAGTATTGACTTGCCATACAGGGAATTCCAAAAGTACACAGAATTATCATCAAGCACTGGAAGTTCAGAAAAAGATACATATTATAATGTTCCATTTTCCTTGCAATGAATATTTAATCTATAGACTATATACTCCATACGTACTCAGCTGGAACAAGATGTTAGTCGGTCCTATATCTATACATACATGTGAATGCATGTTTCGTTAAAACACAATTGCAATCTATTTTTGAAGTGAAAAAGAAACTTCTTGATAATTCTTTTTATTTAATATATTTGTCATGCGTAAATTGCAGCAAAGTAATCAGGTTTTCATATAATTTTAATTAAAACAGCTCGGACATCATGTCATAAAATATAATTAAGGCGTATTCAATATCAGTTTAGGTTTACGAACACATGACAAATGCATGTAAAATGATTTTCATGTCTTTAACTCATAAAAAAGGTCTTTGATGTTCAAATGAAAACAAATTAGAACTGCTGCGGAGGGAGGGAGAAAGAATGCGGAAAAATGAAAAGAATATTAATTATACAAACAGTGCATACAAATTCAGTTACATGACGCCATCGCAGTATTGGCAAATGTCCAGCCTTTCGTTTCCCTAAACTTAATTTTGTGTCTAGCTTTTTGTTTGTTGTAACGTTTTGTGCCTGAAAGCTTCAACGATAGGGCACATACATGTAAATTATTTCTTGTTAATTGAATCGCTTATAGAGACGTTTTAAATTTCCAAATTTGTGGCGATCTTCGACTGTTTGCTTGATTATATCAGTTTCTAAGGACTATGATATACTAAGAAGTAAAAGAGAGTGAAAGAAAGTGAAGATGCGCCTTTCCTGATTTTATTCGTTCGTGTTGGGGAGATCATCTGCATGACAACGAATCCACCTATACGACCCTCATGTAATATGACACCCCACGTGTTTAAAATAGCATTTACTCGGACAAACATTGCGCGATTTATGTATAGATACTATTACACGAAGGCATAACTAGCGAACAAAGTTTGGTTTTTTCCCATTTTTACGATAGAAACTGGAGAAATTGTTGCAATTTATTACTTTGTTTATTATTTAACGTATTCAAACGAGCAAAAAAGGTTTAAAAATTTAGTTTAACGGTGGATTATTGTGTTTGATTATTGTTGTCGTGTCCGAGTCTACTATGGTTAAGAGATGTGCTTGGGGTACATGTAAAACTGACTCGCGCTATCCTGAAAGGTTGATAAAGGGTGGAAACATTATAAATTTTCATCCTTTTCCTTCCGAGAAAAAATTCAAAGAACGTAGGGAATTGTGGATTCGTTCTTGTGGCTGGGCAGATGACTTTAAATGTACGAAGGATAGCTACATATGCAGTTTGCATTTTGTAGGAGAGAACGGGCCGACCGACAAAGATCCAAATCCTGTTCCAGCTACAGCTAGTAGAGAAAAAGTTTTTTTTTGTGTATACTGTATGTCTACATATTACTTTTTATTCAGTAATTTAAAGTTTATTTAAAGACCTGCGCCATGGTAGGCTGTTTACATGATTGTATACATGACCTTAAGATGACCTAACGAGTACGACACATAATTTGCATTCGCACAATGTATAATATTTGGTGTTTTTTTAATAAATCAAGCAGCTTTATAGAAAGAGAAAGTCACCAACAAAAAGACTTTTCCATGAAAAAAGATTCAGAACAGCTGCAGATAGATCAGCCGCGGAAACTATGTTGCTTATTTCATCAACAGAACCAAATAAAGCCAATGCTGTGGATGATACTTACTTTTAAGTATTTTTACTTCATTATTTTGCTCTTCATCCACATCAGACGGTTCAGATTTAGAGCTATTTTCTGCGTTGTCAACCGAAGGCAATAAAGGAACAGTCTCCTTGTTAGTATCTATTAAGTTAGACACTATGACATCTATCATCCACAGCATTGGCTGTATTTGATTCTGTTGATGAAATAAGCAACATAGTTTCCGCGGCTGATCTATCTACAGCTGTTCTGAATTTTTTTCCATGGCAAAGTATTTTTGTTGGTGACTTTTTCTTTCTAGAAAGCCGCTTGATCTATTAAAAAAACACCAAATATTATACATTGTGCGAATGCAAATTATGTGTCGTGCTCGTTAGGTCATCTTAAGGTCATGTACACATGAAAACAGTTTACCATGGCGCAGGTCTTTGAATTACTGAATAAAAAGTAATATGTAGATTGTAGATATACAGTATACACATAAATAACAAACCTTTTCTCTACTAGCTGTAGCTGGAACAGGATTTGGATCTTTGTCGGTCGGCCCGTTCTCTCCCACAAAATGCCAGCTGCATATGTAGCTATCCTTCGTACATTTAAAGTCATCTGCCCGGCCACAAGAACGAATCCACAATTCCCTACGTTCTTTGATTTTTCCTCGGACGGAAAAGGATGAAAATTTTGTAATGTTTCCACCCTTTATCAACCTTTCAGGATAGCGTGAGTCAGTTTTACATGTACCCCAAACACATCTCTTAACCATAGACCATAGTAGACTCGACAACAATAATCAAACACAATAAATTAATCCACGGTTAAACAAAATTTTTAAACCTTTTTTGCTCGTTTGAATGCGTTAAATAATAAACAAAGTAATAAATTTCAACAATTTCGCCAGTTTCTATCGTAAAAACGGGAAAAAACTAAACTTTGTTCGCTAGTTATGCCTTCGTGTAATAGTATCTATACATAAATCGCGCTATGTTTGTCCGAGTAAATGCTATTTTTAACACGTGCGGTATCATATTACATGAGGGTCGTATAGGTGGATTGAAAGGAAATGTTTTATGCGACTAATAAAAGAGAATTTATCATTTCTGCTTCCCGGAGTCGTTACATTAGGAAAGTGCAGCCTTGCAATAAGATAATTCTAGGTAATAATTCTATGTTCTCAGTATGGCAAATATAAATCTTAAAAGCTCGAATCCTAATCCTAACCAGCATTTTATTTGTCATGTTTTACTAAACTTTCATGGATTGAAGATTTAAAGATTTGAGTAGATTTAGAGACAATTTATATACGACATAAATTACAGTTAATGGGGCAATACTTGGAACTTTGACAGGTGATAGTAACACGAACACAATCGCATTATTTTCTGTGCGTTGTTCAAAGGTCACTTTGATTAGAGATAATCTAATCTTCGCGCCTCGCGCCTTTTCTCGCGCCTTTTTTTTCGCGCCTTTTTTCGCGCCTTATTTTTCGCTCCCTCTTTAGCTAAATTTGTTGAAGTAGATACAGTCCTAATGAGTGAGAAATGTGACAACCCAAGAATGAATCGATATTGATAGTTATTATATGTATGGGGATACACAAAATACAGGGGCAACTCGGTCCCAGTGCTGTCTCAACATTTCGACCTTTAGGGTATCCTATAAAGCCATGACCATGAAAAAGGGCGCGAAAACAGGCGCGAGGCGAAAGAAAAGGCGCGAGGCGCGAAGAAAAGGCGCGAGGCGCGAAAATTAGACTTTCTCCTTTGATTACATGGTCTAAAACATCAAAGGTCATATTTCGAGCCATCATGCATGCGTAAATAAACATAGTCGAATCGTAGGAACTGTCCAAAGAGATTATCACCCTTTGGTTCAGGTTAATATCGGAGGGGATTATCACCCTTCATGGCCCTACTCGGGGATTATGACCCCTAAGGCATTCAACCTGGCATGTCTCTGCTCGGGGATTATGACCCCTAGGGACGTTTACTGTTACGACTCACGAGTGCGTGTATGACGTATGATTATATATGTAACAAAGTCTAAATGTATCTTGAAATGTATCTGGATTATATTATCATATCTCATTGAGATATCATCATTATTTTAAAGAAATCATCACTCTTATTAAATTTCTTCTACTTTAGGTAAAAGCAAAAAGACCAGACAGACCAGTAAACCTATCCTTGTTTAACCCCTGGCGCTAAATACCAAATGCTTGTGCATCTGTTCCTAAAATATTGTAAAATAAGTCCAACGCCCTGTTTTGCTACGAAACATATAAATTATTTTTATAATTCAAAAGGTCAATTTAAGATTTGAGCCACTAATCTGCGGACTTTGAAATTAAGCTTGCATATTCAAGTGCGGTTTCGTATTGGACAACGAATTACAGTTGGCAGTTGAGTTCATGTTTACCGTGGCTGTACCGACATTATATTTAATACGAGGGAAGGTTAAATAAACATACTCCATTTGTTTTTAGACCAAATAATCATGTGCATATGTGCTATTATTAAATTAAGCACAATTCTCGATCTTTCAATTGCATCACGGTGCTTTCATTTCTGTCTGCAGCAAGGATGAATCAGTTTATTAGAAACATAAAGTCATAATTAGAAACATAAAGTCAAAAAGAGACATCTGTCATTACCGCGTCGCATACGGCAAGCTACCGCCGACAAAATATTATCTTGTCAGTTAAGCTTCATTTAAGCTTTGGAAGATTTGTAGACATAAATAGTGACAGAAGGGTTCATTGGATTAGCGCTGGAGAGGCACGGATGATATTAAGACGTACATTATGATTTGTACATATTGAAATAAGGAAGTAGAAAGTAGAAACATGGCATGAACTTAAAAATATTAGCAGTAGCTTCTAGGATATATAAGGGTAGAGTGCATGAGTAATTCAAGATTGTTTTAATTGTCACATATGGGCGCAAAATAACAAATATTCAGTGGGGCAAAATAAATTAATATATGAGCCAACAAAGGTCAATAAATGAAACTAGAAATTTTCCGGAAGCTAAGGTTTAAGTAGTGATATGAGTTTTAAAGTTGTTGATATGCACAGCTGTTGTTCACGCTGCGAAACAATATATTAATCCGTTCTACATTCTTCCATTTCTAAGGAACAAATTCTATACACTCCAGACAGTTCTCTACGAGCTCATGAATTATTCTGCATTCAACACAAGATGAAGACAAGGTTGTGTATTGCACATCTGCCTAATCAGCTGCTTGCGCTGCTTCCGCTCGCAACTCTCTTGCCTTTACTTGGAAATTCCCGAAAATTCGAATTGAGAAAACCCTGCTGAATAAAATGCGATGGCATATTTACATGACTACCAATGTCGCGTGAATAAAATCATCACTACATATTGAAATTGTACACAATGCGACAACAAAATTTTCTTTTACTTTTAGTCTTTAATTTTAAGAAAATCGTCATAGGAGTTGAATTCATTTCAATACTAGAAGCGTCATCCACATATATACATTCTTTGACTTAGTAGTGCCGTTCCATAGGCAACCCATGCTACAGGATTCTGAACAGCAAGTTGTGCATGTGCGCTCGCGGTCGAAATAATATACACATGCCTCACTGACAATTGTCTGGGGTATGTCAAATATATATGGACACAAATAGGTGTATTCCCTGCTTTAAAACAAGCTTATACGAAGTCTAATTCACATACCGTCCATAGTGCTCTAGCACGCGCCGGAAACAGCATCTTCGACATGTGTGTATGTTGGCAGAGTTGACCCACACATAACATAATATTTATGTTTAAAACTAAAAAACCTCAAACAATCGAACCCAGACTCTCTATAAACAATCAAACCGCGTTCATTGTCTGAGTAGCATGTGGCACTATGTCATCAAGTTTCAAATCAGCATGCATATTTTTTTCGAACTGAACCAGATCCAGAAACGACGTAGTGTGGACGTGCATCCAAAATCACACAATATTTTGTTACGAATGTTGGGAATACATTATATGCTCCACTAGCTAGCAAATGTTTCCAACCAATTCTTCAGACAATAATCATTCACGTAGATTAATTAGTTAGAAATAATTTATTCATGAATTTACATATCATATTTAATACTAAGCTCTCACGTCCTTCGGGATCTTCAGTAAGCAAAACTGAAAGGCACTGGCCACTGGCCCACGTGCAGCCCACTTTTTACGAAGAAATGTTCATCTATAGTATTTGTATGAGTTTAACTAATACTGTCATTTGCACTCTAATGCCACAACCTCTTAAAATACGGGGTGCTGTCTTAATTTGAGCACCTGATTGAATCAGTGTCCTATTCTTTCATAAAAGAATGTCTGACCTCTATATAATTTACATGATATCATCATGGACTTTACCACTAAACCAGATGCATACATATACGTAGCTAGGTTATATATTCATGCGACGTGCAACAGATAATGACAATTTCCATCCTCAAACACGGGGAATGAAACGTAGTCTTTTCTGGAATTCTTTTATCAGTTTTAATAAACGTCCTGCTTCGGGATAATCTCGCATAATCCAACATAAACAATTAGGTAAATAGCATATTTTGGTTGTCATATACAATACTTTACAGACGCGCATATGAGAATTGTGAGAGATAGTTACATACTGAAACCTCGTATACAGTAACGTGGTAACTAAATTGGTCATCAATAAAACAATATATAGAAGATCTAATAGTAGATCTAACTCTTAGCAAAAATATCTGCAGTTTATTTACCTAACAAATTTCTCTCCAAAAGAAGCTGTACCAGTGTGTAAATAATGGCCTGAATGATTTGAAAGTTTATAAAGTAACATAACCTTCCACCCCACGGGCCACCCAGCTGTATTCATGTTATTAAACGAAAAGTATGGACACATGAGACTCAGAATTGCTCTTGAAGACAGGGGTGAAGGTAGAGCGGTAATTGCGGTAAGGTTGATTTCAAGGCAAAACACTAATAGTCTAATATATGAATATACAGCTAATTCATTCAAGGTTGTCTTTCCAAAGCGCAAAGGACGATGGATGATTAAACAATCATCCATCGTCCTTTGCGCTTTGGAAAGACAACCTTGAATTAATTAGCTGTATATTGATATTCATATACTTAGACCCTGATGAGACTTTGTACAGTGTAAAATCACGCTGATCATGCAATTTTTAAAATAAATTCGTTATGTTATCAGTTGCATGCAGTAACAGCACCTTAAATTGAGTAGGATACGGATCCTTGATTGTTTAGCTGAGTCTGAGAAGTGGCTTGTACGCTATCGGTGTGTACCAATTCATACATTGATGCATACATTGATTGACAGAATACGAATATATGCATGAATATACCCATCCCTCCCTTTTATTGCCTGTGTGGCCACGGAAACTTTACTATTTATCACTGATGGCCATGTAGTCAGTCATGCTCTCACAACTAACTTCCATATCCATATTTCTATAGGGGTAGAGTGGTTAAGAATGAGGCAACAATAAACTTTTGAAAATAATGCATACTCATTATGACTGATACCACCCCCCACAGAAACAGCATAAATCTGAGGAAATTTCCTTAGATTGTGAGAGCCGTGCAGTGATGGAGTACTGAGTACCACGATAGTCCAGTACTGAGCGCTGTGGCCGGCTGTGTATAAGTTAAAAGGCCTGTTTTCCACTTCAACCGTATCGTAGCGAAACGCAGCATATTTTATTGTTTCGTGAATAGCCAGGCTGAACTAATGATATGCACACAATAGAATACGCTACGTTTCGCTATACGGTTGAAGTGGAAAACAGGCTTTAATCACTGACTGTTTTGTAGTTAAATAGACTGATAGTACACAAAATATGTTGTTCTTTTTTAAGAACTGTTTTGGAATTAAATAGTGATTATGTAGAGATGATAGTGAAAATAAGTTGTTCTGATTGGTTGACCTTTCTACTAATCATAGTTTAATCAGTTTTTCTACAATCGGATGCAGGTTCTCAATGGAGCTCTTTAATTCAGGAAAACAGGCTATGCCGGAATCAGAGGTAATCAGGGGGAACTTGAATATTTAACAAAAAGAATCAGACCATGCTGTCATGGTTCAAGCACGAGTACTACACAGAGGGCTCACTTCATTTATTTTCCTATGATTTTTGCGTAACGGCCTTTTGTTCAAACGTGCGCTAAAGAGTGGTGGTTACCCCCCTGAAAAATTCAAAATGGCGGCGAAGTTCAGAGCCATTTTGAGGTTATCAGGGGGTGAATGCCTCTATGCACTTGCTGGGATAAAATTCTTAGCAAGTGCATCGAGGCATTCACCCCCCTGACAACTACCAATCGCGTTACGCTTTTTTCGTCGAGTGAGCCCTCTGTGTAGTACTCTGTGGTTCAAATATATATTTTTGAAATAATTAAAATTTGCCATGAGTCGTCATTCTCTGTCAGTGCCGATAACGTTTATTACACGATGTTTGAATTAACGTTTGAAGTACGTTTATAATCTTGTTCCAACGAAGCCAACATTGCACCCAATTTTGTACGACGTTAAGCAAGTTTAGGCATACTTCAACATCATCCTACATAGTGTTCAAGCGAGCCCAAAATGTTGGATTGTTGTATCCAGCATTGTTGGACCAATGCTGGGCTGTTGGCCTCCGGCTCGAACAAGGTGAACACTGAACATGTCCAGCATGCCTTTCAATTACGGTAAAATGCGAACGTCAAACGCCTAGCACTGAAAGTAGAAAGATAAGCATGGTGTCTCTTTCCAGCTTTTTCGGACTTCAATAAAGCAAAGTAAATCACTGAGGTTAGCCGTTTGACGTAAACGTCAAGTAAGGTGTCCTATTTTCAATACAACGTTAACTCATCTCTTGTTGTAAAAGGTTTGTATTTGTGTAGCAACAATAAAGTATAGAATGTAAACCACTCATGACTTTTCTTTCAGTGTCGTTGACAACGTGAAACAAATTGTCTACAATTATTTTGCTAATCTTTGTCTTGACCTATGACAGAATTGCACAAATTGCATTAATTGCAAGATCTAAGTAACATGGCTTTTACTTCGATCATAAGCTTTATTAGTCTATATCTGTTTTTACTCGTGCAGTTGGTCGTGCAGTAAGGTCTTTAATCGAGATGTAATCACTGGATCGATCCTGGCTTGAGGGTGGTAAAGGGGAGGGGGGTGTGATGGATCACGTTTCACAGTGGGGAAAAAGCAGTTTCACAATTCACGCGTCTTATCTACATTACAGTTTGTTTACAGTTTCACGGCACCAAAATCAAGCATTTTAAATGTCACATGAACAGATGTTAGCCAATCACGGCTCACGAAAATACCATTTACCACCCTCTGGCTTCATCCTTGGACTCATGAGGCCAACCTCAAAATAGTCGATGCCTGGAAGAAACCACGAGGGTTAATGGTTCCTTTAAGGAGGTGCCTTTACCCGTGTCTTTGCCACTTTCCCCAGTTCTTTTATTAGTGGACTTTGCCACGCTCCCGCATATGAAGGGTTTGGAATTGAACGACATTATTGACGCCTAACATGACGTATTGACATTGCATGTGCCCTTATCTTTTTGTTGCATCCATTGAGTTCTATTATATCTGGAGAGAGCACGCCAATCTCCGTTCAGCAGTCAAGCAGTTGAAGCCAAAAACATGGCGGATTTCTGACGAATCATCACGCCATTTGACGCCATCTCACGCCATTTGACGCCATATCTATGGCAACGGCTAAAGGTAGTAACCGCTAGCCAGGCTCAATTTTGAGCCCGCGGCGGTTTTCACACCCCCCTGGATGTAATGTTGATCTTTTTCGCAGTAAATTTTTTTGTCAATGAGAATGATTTTGATGAATTTTTTGGGATTTTTACGATTTATTCAAAGATGTACAAGCTATTCATTGTATACTTGGCCTTGGACAGGAACGGAAAATTAATAAAGTCTTGAAAATGTCGACAACTGCAAGATTTTTGATGAGGAACACCAGCCTGAACTATTTGAAGTTTTGTATTTAGCAGGTATTTGAAAATTAGAGTTTCTTTCTTTAAAGTTTATTTTTTCAATTTTCATGTTCAATGTTGTTCTATATAAAATTTGTAAGCTTGACGCCTGAATATACTCTACAGTCTTACAATGATTGTACAGATTTATGTTATGTATAACTTGGATCAGTTGGATGTAGAAAGTTGAAATTACCTTCTGGTATATTTTTGAATTATAAAAACAGGGTCCTGAAAGGCTAGTAATCCGATTGTCCAAGTGCACAAAGTTTTCTATTGTTTTGTGGGAAGTCCCAGTGCATGGAATCCTATTTTCCCAGCAAAAATATGCAATTCCCAGCTCCCAGTTTACCTTTTTCAGGACCCTCTAAAAATCTCATATTTCTGCCAAATTAGCTCTCCTATTCAGGTACATTGACACACAGTTTGTAAAATTAACCACCCTGTATGCAACCAGACAGTAGAATACATACAAGTTTATTAGACATAGAAGTGTATATCTTTTCTACACTGGCACAAATTGACACACATGTCTGCAAAAAACACATCTCACCTTGATTGTGGGTCCTATGCCTTTTTAAGGAAGGGGAGTCAAAGTCGTCATTTTCCTAATGCAATTTTCTACTGATTTCAATGAATCCTATGTCCAACCACCATCCCCTGGGTGATGCCAATGTGTATCATCTCACATCCTTTCTTGTCAATGTTTCTAGTGAACACTGTAAATTTGACACCTGGTTTGTACAGACTCTTACCTGTTGTTTTTGTATTCTAGGGGAATGTCAAAAATACATGCAAAATGTGTCTTGAAGATAGCATTTATGAAGGAAATTGAAGATAGCATTAATGCAAGACTAATTTTAGACTTTTTTAATTTGCCTTTTTACATGTATGATTACTAGCTTAACATTAACAATGTAACTTTAAGAATAGTAGTGACTACTGTACAATATAGAATTTCACATTTTATTAAATTATTCATCATATCATAGATATGACATGATAAAATATCTGTCTCTGTTGTTTTACATATGTATGCTTTATGCCATGTTGAGGTGAGGTTCTTACAGTAGATAGGCCTAAAAAATAAGAAAACAGTAACAAGTATATTAGTATATTGTAGTGCATTTTTGCCTTTACAACACAAGGATACACCTACATCTAGTAAAGAAAGCAAATGCCTTTATTCTATAAGGGTGGAACTATCAAGGATTCTTAAATACTGATAAGTCAATGATACTTATTTAAGACAATTATAATTGCACAATTTTATTTTTACAGAGTGACCCCATTCAATACTAGGCCCATGTATTTGGTCTTGAAATGTCTAATTTTCTATGCACATGCAATCAACTATTGTATCTTTAAAAGGCATCAATGGCTAGTACAAAACAAGCAGTTTTCTGGACCCTGTCACTTCTAAATTTCTTCTGATTGTTAATGTAAAGTGTGAGTTACCTTGGGCATTTGGAAAACAAAACCTCTTATGCCATGTCCTGGATATTTTCCCTTTTCTACAGCTGACATTTTTCTCAGGTATTGGGTTTGCACATACTGGCAGGTACAAACCTAAAACAAAGCGAGTGTTACTTTGTTTAAATCTTCTGGTAGTATCTACTTTCTACATAAGCATTTTAGCCGAAGAGTTGCATAAAGATGCCGCTGAGTCCTGGAAAGTCTGGCTAACATATGCAACAGCCTTCAGCAAAACAAAACGAAGCTAGCAATAAAAGTACAATGCTCAGAAGAAGAAAAACTATGTCAATAATCTTTAACCGTTTGTATATAACATCTAACGGTTTGTGTGATCTAAAAACACTTTATTATCAAACAAGACAAACAACGAAGCGTGTTGCCGTATCTGTATTAAAATCGTACGCAAAGTACAAAGTATATGTTGTGTGAAACATACCTGAAAGAGGAATTTCCCTGCATTTGTACTAGATTCTTGCTCCGAAAAGTAAGGCAAGCACCCTTTTTCACCGTTAAGCAAATGTAGTATAAAAATATATTCAAAGAAATCAAAATATTTAAGATTATTTCCTTTTTCTCGCTATCTCGTCAACAATTTTTTGTTAAAAACCAGGGGGGCGAAGAGCTTTGTCGGACGTATGGCATCGCGTTTTGGGTCAGTGGTAGCTACCTGTAGCCGGGAACCAATCGGGAACCAATTTTGCAAATCGCCGCCATTAAAATGGCTTCAAAGATGGCGGCGCGATGCTCTCTCCAGATATAATAGAACTCAATGGTTGCATCACCTGATTATCATTTGTCAACTAAAAGAAACCTTTTGAAAAAAGTTTTGAAACCTACTGAAAAGTCATGATGGATGTAAGTAATAATACAAATAAAAGGGTTCATTTTGTTCGTCACGCTGAATCTGTATGCAACGTTCTGAGGAGAGAGCTCCAAGTTCACAGACATCCAAACACTCCTGTGATTCCAGATCCTGGTTTAACATTCGAGGGAATGCAACAAACCAGTCGTCTCAAGGACTATCTTGGTCGTACATTAAAGCCAGATATAGCGATTTGTTCTCCATATACACGTACATTACATACGTGTCTTTTGTCATATGGCTCAAAGAATGTCGTTGTTTCTCCCTTGTGTGGTGAACGTGTTTCGTCTTGTGATGATCTGGGATTACCAGCTAGCTATCTTAATGTGTTGTTCCCAATGCTTGATTTCTCCTTCCTGGATGAAATATGGTGGTACATGAGTGATGATATTAACAATCAATGTGAGGCAGTCAGCCTGATTGCACAAGGAAAAATGAAATTTGAAACGAACGAACACCTAGTTGCAAGAATGGAGAAATTCTATGATTTTCTATCAAAAAGGCCTGAGACGAATATTGTAGTATTTTCCCACAATGATTTTCTTGTTAAATTTCTTAATAAGTATTTTGGATTTTCTGATAGCCATCTTGATAACTGTGAGGTGTTTTCTGCAAATATATAGGATATTTTCACTTAAATTGACATTGTATTAACCACATATATTGGTATTAATTTTGATTTTGGGATTTAGCTTGTAAGCTCACCCTGTATCAGGCCTTCGAGATCATCCAATAGCAACCTTGTAAACATTTTAATAAAGCATGGTTAAGATACTTGGTAGGACTTCATATTAGGATCATGCTGCTCAAATGCAGCTCTTAACTTGCAACTACCGGAAACGGCAGGCATGTTGGTGGTATGAAAACAAAAGAATTTTTTTAATTTGGCACCAACATGGCCACTATTCCATTGTCTTTCTATTTTTGAGGGATTGTTTGCAAGTCAAGAATAGTATGAATACATGTAGTTCTATCACTTAGTTCTATTAGTTATATTTTTGCACAGCATTTTGCAAGCAGTTTCATTTCATTTATTGTGGAGTTTTTCTTTCTTGAGTGTACAGTGTATGATTGTGTAAGTGTATTCCAACATGTGGTTGTGGTGTATACATGGATCGCAAATCTCAAAGTTTACTCACCTTCGCGTGTACTCACTTTGCTATTTGTCTGTCTCAATGTTTTAGGTTATTTCCTCTCCTTTTTCCACATCGTATCTTATTAATGATGATTATTTCATCTCCTGTTTCCACATCTTTTTCAAAGGTTATCAGATAAATTGGGGGGGGGGGGATTAAAATTTGAGCAAGATGGCAATTGAGACAATGGGCATTGTAGACTGGGGCAATTGAGATTTAGTCAGCACCCACACCCAGCAGCTAGAACACACCAGTAAAGGATGCAAATGGTCTTATGGTTGATAAGAAAGCTAAATTTTTAACATGAAAATGACATCTCCAAAAAATTGTTTGTGCATGACTAGTGTTTTATTAAATAGACAAGAAGTAACAAAGTAAAAACTGCATAATTACAAATATACAGTGTACAAATATATGATACATACTACAAAATACGTACTATATAAAACACTTTCACTTAATCGGCCAATATTTACAATGATTACACTATACTAAAGTATTCTGTCATCGTCATTCTTTGTCAGTTTGCCTGGATGGAATGGAGTTTGTAATATTATTTGATGTATTGAAACAAGTCATCAAAGACCTAAATAGTGTTGTGAACTTGAAAGCTTCAAACATTGATTATTGAAAATTAAACAGGTAGTTTTAAAAGAAAGTATATCCATATGAGGCACCATATAAACATATATACCTCATATACAATAATATACCTTATGCTTAGGTACTGGTAGTCTACTACCAACAAATATATATTTTGTGCTTATTTCTTCAATCCTGTGCATGGCATTTCCTGAGAATTTACCTCACCATTTGATATATGTGGTGTGGTTAGACCAAAATATTTTGACAGGAAGAATATCAGGAAATCATTATGAGAGTAAACTGCAATACTGCGTTCCGGTCGTTCGCAGAGAAATTTGTAGAACTCTTCAGCTCTTGCAGAAAATTCTTTTTCATCTTCAACTACCAATTTGCCTTCTGTCAGCAAATTCACAGCTTTTGTCTGGGACTTGATGTTGTCTTGAATGTACCACCATGTCTCGTCCACAGACGAAAAATCAAAGCAAGGATAAATAACCTTTAGGCAACTTGCTGGTAACCCAATGTTGTCACAGGAAGCGGCCATAAATTCACGGCAAAGTGGCGTGACAATGACATTCTCAAAACCATACGAAGCCAGGCAGGTCTGCAATGTTCGAGTGTAAGGCGATGTAACAGCGATTTCTGGCTTGAGTTTCGTTATAGTTTCTTTCAAGGCGTTTGCTTGCTGCATTCCTTTAAATGAAAGTGGTGCATCCACGATCACAGGTCGGTCTTGTTGTGGTAGTTCTCTCAGTTTTAATTGACGTCGGCAAACATTCCAAGTAGATTCACCATGGCGAATGAAGTGCACAACTTTAGTCTGTTCTTGATTGCTACTAGTCATCTTGAGATAGAAAGGGTTAAAGCAGCTTTTCGCCAGCTGTACAGGATCCTACCAATACAATTACCACACTTACATAATATTCAAATAATATTTGACACTTGGAAACCCGCCGGACAAGTTGCAGTGCGGGGGTGGAACACGGATCACGTATGTGTGTTATTTATGATATGCATTTATGCAAAAAAGCGTTATTTCAAATTTGAACTTAAGTTGAAATTCAGTTATACTAATAGCACCATTTTATTTTAAGCATATATAGTTGCGCTATTTCGGTTACTCGATTGCTATCTCGTCGATAGCAAGACAAAGCAATGATCACCGGGCAAAGAGCCGAACCGACATTCTCATTCAAAACGAAATCGAAACAATGGCCACTACAAAGACCCCGTTTTAATACACGGTACTGGATCCACATGATCACGACATCGAGTTCGGCTGGATAGTTTGCGGTCATATTTACTCTCACCATTTTTTCGATGATTGGCTGTCATTAAATTCTAAAACATCATCATAAACTTAAAAGCTACACTCGTCTAGAAACTATTTAATTTGATATCGTGACCATGGGCAGCCACCATGTGGCTCAGTGGTACCGGGTTCAAAAAGCGATACAACGACGCAGCGATACACGAAGCCGGATCTATGCAAGCTTGCAGGGGGGGGGGGATATTTTAGGCTATATAATTGCGGTTGACGGGTCAGTCATGGGTGACGTAAAGACTACGAAAGGGCAGTATTTAGAGCAAGACTTTCATAATGGAGTAAATATGGTCTTTTAGCTTTGATGGATTTCTTTTTAGATAGCGTGTGATGTTTCGCTATATCTACATACGCTATAAATACATATCGAAACAATTTTTAGTATTAAACTTGATTCCGTTTTGCGCGTCAGACAAGTGCCTAATGTTATTCATATTTTCGTGCGTCCCATTTCAACTATAAATACATTGCTACAGGTACATACCATTGCCATATACTCAAAACATATTGTCAACTAAATCACTCAACTATACGGCCTAAAATGTTCACCCTTCCCCTCTCCCCCCTGCAAGCGTACGTGGCTCCGGCCCCGTGTATCGCTAAATCGCTTTTTAGTAGTGGCCTGAAACAATATAGAAAATGCTTATCGCCCACAAAGAAGATTGACCTTGTGGGGTCAAGAGAACTTTGTCTGGATTGATATTTTAGTATAAAAGGAAGCAAAGGCTTTACTGTATGGCAACAACCAAGACCCACTGAACATTTTTCGCGAAATAGATGTTAGCTACGAAAGTTCACGGTGACAGCACAGTCTACTCTTGCAGGGTGACAGCCTACCATCAAAATACTGGACGAAGACACGGGGTTTTCTGCACCTCTCGGAATGAACGTTGCAAGAACAAATAACTAAGGTCAATGCCACTTGATGAGCTAGTCCACATGAACGAAAAGCTCCCGTTCATTGATTCATTCATTTTTCTGGATCGATGGAATCACAATTGCAAGTTCAGTTTACGCACAAAAGGAGCCGCTGGTTTTTCTGGCCTATGCTTTGGTCTCGATTCAAATAGCTGGCACCATATGACATATCCTGGAATAGTGGGCACCAAATACTAGTATCTCAGAACTTCGGGAAAAAATGACGCATAACAAGTAGGATTAGGAACAGATTTGTCCTCAGGAGGCAACGCGGCAACCCATACCCTCCCATAACATGCAAAAATTAATACGGAAGAAAAGGACGGTTCTCTCAACCGCCAAGTTACTCTTCACAGCATTTGTCACATCTGTACTGCGTAGTTACGTGGGGAACTGTTAGGACATCACTGGGAATGGAGATCTTATCAGCAGCGAATACCGCTGGAGGCGGGTCCTCTCGCCATTCTTGCCTATACTTAGTGAGAATTTCTCCTCTTCCCTCGATGATCCACGACCTGACTACGTTCCTGACAAAGGTGGAGTGACACATGCGGCGTACGCAGACAATCTAGCTATATATGATCTGGAGGTACGAGAATGTAGTTAGCAGTCTCAGAACATGGAGGGGTGGATTCCTTTACTTTTTTTCACTAATGGGTTATCAAATATAAACTGACACAAGAAACAAAACAAAATAATCAACAAGGACCAACACTTCAAACTATACGTCTTGTATGATCGCATTCTACTATAAATGCCAAAGATCGATGCAAACTTACAAGAGTAATGAGTGTTCAGATCACGTTTAAAAGAGGATACAGAACTACATTCTAGAATATGAGATGGAAGATTATTCCAGAGGAAGACGATCCTATTGAAAACGAATCTCTAAATCAAGGCTGTAGGAAGATGAAAAAAAGTTAGGGTGCTCTTCGAGCAATGAAGGCACAAGTGCTGCTAGGGGGTCCAGGGACACGCCCCCCAGAATTTTTTCAATTTTTAGCACGCTCAAACCTGCTTTGGTGCACTTTTGAGGTAAGTTTTACCATAATCATAGGATTAAGACATGTGTAAGACTGTAAACCGTTAACAACGTGTATTTACTTCGAGACTCAAAGATCATTTTTAGGGGGCTCAGCCCCCCTGCTTTTGAAGTTAGAGGGGCTCGAGCCCCCCTGCCCTCGTGGCTCTTACGGCCATGCTCTAAACAAAGGGATTAATAGTACGAGTGGAAGAAGTGAAGCTAATGAAATTAGAGAAACTTAAATCATAAAGACCATGCATACTTTTAAAAATAGCAATCCTTTGTTATCAGCCAATAAGAAAAAGGTGGCAAGTTGAGTTTTCCGATCGACGATCTGCATATTAAGACATTTTAAAATCCTGAAGGATAAACTTACTAGTATCTCGTCTCTGTACACTTGAAGGAGAATCAGAGGTTGCCCACACCTGACTGGAATAGGATATCTAACCAGTGCCAAACATAGACGGTAGAAGACAACAAGTCATCAGCAACAACGAAACAGCACTGCTTTACGTTGTACTTGGAAGATCACACATAAAGGATAAAAAGAAGAGGATTTATAACACTGCCCTGCGGAACACTGGATTTCACATCAAGGTATTATGACTCAACTCGGTCCTTCAGCAATCACGCGCTACTTTCTATCATGAAGGTAATTGACAAACAATTTTAGAAGCGAACTGGATTCACCATAACTTTTAAGTTTAATAACGAGCTTTGAACAGAGTAAAACGCTTTAACAAAATAGTAGCTTCAGCAGAAGAAATTTGCGAGTCATTTTGAGATGGACACGTGGCCCAAGCTTTTTGCTTAAAAGTTTTCACATTCAGCAGTTAAATTTTTAGCACAACGAAAGACAGCTTGGAAGTTTATTTTAAAGACCAGGTTGAAAATTAAATATTCATTTTTCTACTTTTAACATTAATGCATGTCTCGCATCGCA
Organism: Muricea muricata; assembly: GCA_963855995.1. Lineage (NCBI taxonomy): Eukaryota > Metazoa > Cnidaria > Anthozoa > Malacalcyonacea > Plexauridae > Muricea > Muricea muricata. The sequence goes on from OY979717.1 coordinate 62,286,447, forward strand.
GTTTGCCACACTTAGTGTGTAGATCGTTCAGTGAGCAAATTTGCGTAAACAATGATTGCACTGAAGAAAAGAGGTGGACATATTTCAGGGTTGCAGTAAATCGCTACAAGCAAGTCCACTTGTGGCAGAACATTGAGATAGTTGATGAACATGTACAACAAATTAAATTCTCCAGCTGCACGTACTAAAACCAAAATTCTCTTTAAGTATTTGCTCAAATTAGACAGATTAGGCAAGGTCAGAAAGCTAAATTGTGGGGCATTAATGAATTTCTATTCGAGCCTATCATTGGGAATTTTTGATGCACCCTGTATATAAGACATATAAAGAGTGTACATGCACAAAGAGTGTACATTTCCCAAACAAATTGCTCCTATTACATAGAAATGATCCTTCTTGGGCTTTTGCCTGTTATTAGCATCAATGAACGCCAGCTACCTCTTTGGTGTGCTGTCTGCATCAAACGCTTGTTCAACGTCTTGCCAATGATTCTTCACACACTCCTGCCTGTAATTTTGTTGATTCAACCTTATTCTAATATCTCGCGCGTTGAACACCTTCACGTTGCGGTCTGCGAACTACAACATGATGATTCCCTTCGTCTGGGTGAGCTGATCTACTTGACCATCTCTGCATTACAAATACGATTTACCTCCTTCTTCAATTTCAGATCCAAATGACGTTTTAATGTCCCCGAGAGTAACAGCTCTTTTATGCGACGACAAACCTTTTTCTAGACATTATAATTTATTGTATTTAAAAAGAAAAATTCACTAAATATCATATTGTACATGCACTTTGCAAGTTACACAAGTCAGTCATTCCTGCCAGTCGTTCCGGTGTATTGTTAGCAACGAATGCTTGCCTGTGTTAACTATAGCCGATTTGGCGCGCGAACGCAAAATATCAACGTCTCTCTCAATTTCACCACTCCAGTTCAAAATTGTTTATCGCGATTGAAATATATTTATATTGATTTAAATTTTCTTTTTTACTTTGTCCATTTGTGGGGAGGGGGAGGGTGGTCAAGATTTCTTTATTGTCTGTTTTGTTGTATACTGTAAATATGCCAACCTGATTCTCAGGGTCTTCACCTCCGCTACCCGCGCTACGGCGAAGACCCTGACACAGCTGGTCACGTGGCACCCAATTGCAAATTTTGGGTGCTTGACATTCGTACTTAGCAGGGGTAGGTAAAAACGCGTTATCACAAATAATTGTCAACCAACAAGGGAGACCGACGAAGCGGGAAGTCATCTGACTCTAAAACCGTATCTTTGCTTTCTTTTGTGTTTGTATCACTTTGTTGTAATCTTAAAACCTGTTAATCCGAAAAGTGTTGTCGGCTTGTCTGCACAACATTTACTTTGATTTAATGACCGTATTATATCCCAAATTCCTCACAATTTCGTACTGTACAAATAGTTATTAGTGAAATATTTTTTTGTTTTGTTAACCATGAATATCGTCTCAAGCTATATTATCATGCACCAATATTTGCTTGTAAAATGTTCGGATCAGATAAATTAATGATACGCCTTTTAATTTTAGATTTTAAGAATTAGCGCGAGTAGCGGAGGTGAAGACCCTGAGAATCAGGTTGTAAGTATGTAGGAGTCAGGCAGGAGTTCATTGCGACAACCTGAGACATTACGTAACGTAATCAGTAATCACTATGCTCCTATTCATAAATGTCAAAGCATAACTACATGTGTTATAATTTATTGAAAATATTTTAGGAGTTTTGATTGGTTAAAAGCTAAACGCACTGATCTCATAGTAGACTGGATATAGCTTCTATGGATATCAAAAGTGAAGCTTAATTTTACATGCAAATTTCACTTCCGTGGACCACAGAGCCCGTGTTATACAAATTTGTAAAGGAATACTTGGTGGGAAAAGAGCAAGAACGTACAATTTTGTAATATTTTAAACACTCTGCAATTATTTACCAACATTGTTGCAGTAAACAAAGTTGTTTGTGACAAGTTTACATCACAAGTGGTCCCCGGAAGTGAATTTCATATTGTATAATCAGGCTCCACTTTTGATATCCACAGAAGCTATATCCAGTCTATCATGAGATCAGTGGCTAAACGTGAAATCATCATATCCGCTTGGTAGTTGCCCAAATTTGGGGTTGAAAATAGACGTACGACGTTATGAGTTATTTCGTCGTATTTTGAAAACAATTATACGACATTATGACTCATTTCAGTCTCTGAAACATGATATAGCGAATCGTGATAAGAATCGACTAGTATCATTCACGTTATGTTTGAAACCTGACTTCATTCAATACACTTCGATTTGCTTGAATTTCTCTGTATCAAATTTCATGCATGAATGCCATTGTTTGCCATGTGTCATTGTAAGGATTTTACTCGTGAGCAATCTTGCACCAAAAATGGAAACGTATGAGAACTAGGACTATAAATGATATTATAAATTTTATGCACACAAAGTGCAACTTCCTCGTATACAGTAATACAGTACATAAACTATGGCCTGGCTCTCAATTTTGGACTGTTTAAATGTTGGGTATATGATCCAAATTCTCGCAAGTGTAGTGTGTGTATTTCTTGTGTACGAATGTACCAAGTTTCTGTTTGAAACGGCGAATAGCGAACAGATGAAATGCGGCATTGTTGGACGTCGTCTTGGATTCTACGAAGCAGTATTTGATGCGTTTTCCGTCGAAAGAGGGGGAACCGGTAATATATGTCTCAGCGTAACTTTAGCTTCAAAACAAAGCCTGTCATATGAACACGTTCGTGATGCTCTTGTGTTGTTAGCTAAACGACAGCCAATGCTTCGATCAATAATGACGGTAAAAAATGGAGATAAATATTTTGAGATCAAAGAAATCAATGAAGTTATTGCAATGTTAGATATTTCTACTTCCGATGTGAAGAGTTCGGATTGGAAAGATGTCTGGTTTGAACATACAACAAAACAAAGAGGGAATGGTCTGTTGTGGCGAGCTGTGATATTACAAGAGGAATTCAGAGCTGATACGAAAAACTATGTAACTACCTTAATGTTTAGTTTTAATCACTCATCTACCGATGGCGTTTCGTGTGTTAAATTTTGCAAACAGTTTCTCAGGCACTTGAATGAACTTGCTAACGGTGCTACTGTGGATGAGGAGATTCGCAGTTTAAATATGCTGCCGTACTATCATGATATTGTCACACAAAAACGAACATTTTATTCAGTACTGAATTTCATGCTCACTTATTGTGGCTTGCGATTTTTTGTGTGGAGAATGATTTCTCACGAGTTCAAAACAATAAAGTGCAATCCATATTACAATCAGTTTCCACCAAGTCTAGATGTCTCGAGCTTTGCTGGACCAATGCGGCTGAATGCTAAAGTCTTTACTGAGAGTGAAACAAAGAACATTCTTCAAGCGTGCAAAGCAAATCATTGCACTGTAACTGGAGCTTTAACAGCTGCTGCCAATCTTGCTTTCTGTGATCTTATACAAGATGGTATGAAAGAGAATAATGATTCAAAGTTAAAGTGGAAGTTTGCGATTAACGCCCAACGCTGTTGTGATCCTAAACCAAACGAGGACTACCTGGGGCTCTTTTTGTATCTGTTTGATGAACATTGCATGAAGTACGAGCCTGGTACTGACTTCTGGAAAGTGGCCCAGGAAACTACAAAGGAAATACAAGATGTCGTGAAAGCTGAACAATATGTTATTGGCGACACAATGTTTGGTGAAACTATGAAAGCAAACGAAGTGCTTAATCTGCTCGATCGTGACGTGGTAATTCGCTTATCACCCTGTAATTTTATATCTAGTTTTGGTTCCTTTCATTTTGGCACAAATCAGCAGGAACAAACTTACACACTGAAGGAATGTTTCATTAATGATACTGCTCATGGATTCCCAAGCACCTTTTCACATTTTAACCACACTATAAATGGTAAAATGACCTGGCAAATTACCCATAATGCTTCTAGAGTCCAAATTCAGCATGCAGAAAAGTTTGTCACTCTTTGCTTTGGTAGATTTATTGACATAGCACGTGTTTAAGAAACCAAAGATATGGGATTTGCAAGGAGAACAGAACACAGATATTAATTAGTAGTTTTATTTGTAGCAGTATTTTCCCCCTCAACACTTCACGAAATCTCAGATTTTTTATATTGTAACGGTGGCGTAGCTAGAGGTCTTGCTTGTCATGCTGAGCATGACCTAAATTTTTTCAAACCAAAGTTTTTTTGGCCATTTTTTACATGATGAAATGCTTTCGCACGTAATGTCATCTTCGAAAACAGCTCAAGCGAACCAAATTCCCTCGCATTTGAGCGTTCTTTAACCTGCAAACAGGCTAAAGTTTATTTACCCAATCGCAGGTTAGAGCATGACTTTTTTGGGGTTATCATGCCCTTTTTTGTCATGCTATTGCATCTAGAGCACGACTTCCTCTCTATTTTCAACGCATATCATTGGCTAGAATGCTCGCGACGCATGCGTAGTTCGTTGAACGAATCGCTCAAGTCATGCTCAGCCGAAATAGCAGGACATTGCAAAAGCAAGGCTTTGTTATTTTATAAATATTTATAAATTCTCATTTTTTATGAATATGGAAATCGACCAAGGTCGACTCTACTCAATAGCGACAGACATTGTCTTTGAGCTTTTGAAGCGATCTTTCGGTTCGCGAAGTCAAAGTGAAAAGAAAGAATAATATGCGTTTTAGCTGTGCTATCTTGATGTCATGCTGATCAAAACAAACGATGAGTTATCACTACACTTTATTATAAAAAGGCTTCAAAATGTTTGTCGAGCATACTATCAAGGTCAGGGAGGGGGGTTAAGGGTTAGAAATCGACTGGGATGACATGAAGTTGCTCAATTCTAACCAAACTTCTCATGTTGATGAGGCTGCTCGGCAGCTTTTATTTTTTAAGGCTGTCCATGTCGGAATCACGCTGACACCATTTTTGTGTATCGTACATGGTTTTGCATATGTCGAACAGTTATTGTGTTTCCTTGACATGCTGATGAGCCCTGATATTGCGCGAAACGGTCAAAGACAAAATGTTGTGGTGGTAAATTTTCTTCAATTTGGCTGAATAAAACTTTAGAAATTAACTGTGTATACTCAGAATCATCTAAAGTTTATGCGTAAACTTTGATTTTATCTGAGCCCAAAAAGGCCATTTCCGACGATCTAGAGGCTCTAAATTTCAAAATTCTCCCCGGCCGGCGCCAACCATGGTGGCGCCAACCATGTATCATCACAATAGCATGACATAAGTTTGAAAGCTAGCTACGCCACTGTATTGTAATGAGTATAAGTATTCATTATTCACACATAACATGCAGTTTTTTCCTCTCTTTTCACAACAACAACCGGTATACTCCATTGCTTGCCGATCTTAAAAGTTCGGACAAGCGCAAAACGCACACGGGTAACAAACGTTTTAAATTTTATTTTACACTAACTCGAAATTTATTTAATAGATTTTGCCATTTAATAGTAACTATTACACATGATTAGCTACACAATTGATTACATGGCTGGAATAACCGCACAGAGATTAGTTCTCCAATAACGGGGTTCCAAGTCATTCAAAATACACAGTATGAACAATAACAGGCTTGCAGATTGACAAACAATCTAACAAACAAACATATACAAACTTAATTGAAAGAAGATTTGCAATAAAGCACAACGAAATACAATCAACTACTTTCGAATTACGTGCTAGTAAACTTAACAACACGCTCTAGTCGAGTTAGTCAATGACCGAGTTGTATTAGACTTCAAACAAACAGATTTAAATGTTCTCGGATCTTCATGATTATAAATTTCCTTAGTTAGATACTTATATGCTGCATTAGAGTAATAAATTTAAAAGAGACCACGGTTTTGTTGGTTTCTCTGACCGAACAGGGCAGTGTATTTCACACGTTGGCCGTAGCAACTCTTACGTAGAAGCTGTTTTGGTAGCTCACTGTCTAGATGCTATCTATATAATTATATATTCTTGTGAATTATATATCTATTACTGGAATATCGTTTATGGTCCTGGGTTCTTAGCCTTTGATCTGGAAATAGATAACCTGGATAGAGTTTTTATGTCTACAAAAATCGCGGCCACTTTTGATTTCGCTCACCCCATTCTTGGGACCACTTATGTCGTCTGAACAAGGAGTGCATTCGATGCTGTATGCCTGTATGCGAGTAATTTGCACTGTTTTCAGCTACTGTAGGTAACATTCAAACTTAAGTAGTAAACATGTAGAGCAATGGTATTTCGTCAATATTTACCAAAGTGATTTCATTATTTGTTGTCATGAGTGGTTCCAAGAATAGGGCGTCCGACGTTATTGTAGGTATAGAAGCTATTATTGTAGGTATAGAAGCTTCATCCACGTTATCTATTTTCAGATCAATGGTCCTGGTAAAGGCTGGTTGTCACATGACCAAATTTTCCAATACATATAGTTTTGAAATTTTCCTGCTAAATTATTGTCCAAATATATTGGAAAATTTGGTCACGTGACAGCCAGCCTTTGCTAGGGCTTCTATCCAACACATGTTTCACCACAGAGGGCCTGAGAACGAGGTTGGAGCGAAGGTCCTTCGTCGTTCCCCCAACTCCTCATTTCACTACTTCTTTGATTTCACTGCACGAGGGAAGACACATGTGTTCACATGTAATTCCCGAAACTTCCCGACAAAGGACCTTCGCTCGAAACTTCGATTTTCACGAGTGAAAGAACGTATACCTTTCTTGTACTATTCACTGCCCTACTTACACTGGCTACGTTAGTTCGAGATACTGCACGTTAACACGTAAGAATCTTGGTTGAGTAGGCTGTCTTGCTACGTAGCTGTCGTAGCATATTCTTTTATGTACATATCATTAGTTTTCCTTGACTATTCGCTAAACAATGAAACACGGTACGTTTCACTACAAGACGGTTAAAGTGGAATACGGCCTTAAAGAATTCTGGGAGGCTAATATCTCAGCCAAATTATCTCGTGTGTACATGGCTTGTGTTAAGGGTTTACTTCGTAAAGGTCTGACAATTCTGGCTCTCAGTTTTGAACTGTTTAAACTTTGGGTATATGTCCCAATTACTTGGAAGTGTAGTGTGTGTGTGTTTCTTGTGTACAAATGTACCAAGTTTCTGTTTGGAAAGGCGAATAACGAACAGACGTCTTTGCAACCTCGACTCAGTATTTGATTCGTTTTTTGTTGAAAGAGGAGGAACCAGTAATATATGTACAAAACAACGGTAACTCCGAAAATAAACATTTATTCTAGCTTTCGACAATATTTTAATCATCATCAGGAATGACGCTAGTTACATAGTAAGTAAGTTAAAGTAAGTAGTAAAAGAAGTAATGACCAGTGATCTGCAGATTTGTCGATAATCTTAGAGTTGTTTAGAATAAACTTTATCTTTGTTTGACAGGAATAAATTGCTGCTTGTGGTTTTCCAGATAATAACGAACGCGTGCATTTTATATCTTTAGTAAAGGGGTTATTTTACTTATAAATGAGTGGGTTAGTCTAGTGCCATATTTGCCAAGGTAGGGTAAATTTCAACGAATCTTGGGCCTGGGGACGAGGATGGGCAAATTTTGGAAATATTGTTTGTTGAATTCTTATCAAGATTATCGTGGCTAATTTCGTGCTGATGGTCAGATCGTGGTTTGAATTGTTCTATTAGTTTCGTCGATAGTTTATAAGGAAAACCATTCCATAACATGAAGTCCAGTATACGCTTAAGTTCATTTTTTAACAGGGTTTTGTTGGTGCAAATCTTATATGCACGATTGACAAGAGCTCGAATCCAGGCCACTTGTCTCGTTTTCAGGTTATATGCTGATACTGGATACTGACCAGTTTGAGTTGATTGTCGGTAAACAGTTGTACCACATGGATGAATTTGGATATCGAGAAAATGAATGTTATTGTCATAGAATTGATGAATAGTGAAGCACGTTCGTTATTCTCAGGAAAACCACTAGTCATCAGAAAGCTCATAAAAAACTAGATATAAGGCATTTGAATGGTCAACTCGATTTTTCAAGCGGTTTTCAAGTTACTGATCAAACTACGAAAAATTGCTAAAATTTCACAAAAATCCTGGGCACTAGGATAAAAATATGATTAAGGTGGCTATTTAAATGTCTCATATGTAGTTTTTTTATGAGCCGTTTTCTGATGATCCAAGTTATTTTTTCTAAAATTGAACTTGATTTATCACCTTTTTGACAGCAATACATTTTTGTAGTAATATTAACGGAAAACGTGTTGGCAAGAGCCCACAAGAAATTTCAACGCGGCTGACATGCAGAAATTTACTTACTAACCGTAAAAGAACAAGATAAGAACAAGATGCACGTTTACGTACCCTGGATGTAACAGGAAATACAGTATATTGGCAAAACTGATCGATGTCTGTACACCAGATTAAAGGAACATTCACAGCCACAGGACAATAAATCGGAAATTTTCAATCACATTATGAGCTGCGAACACTTTCAACATATCAAATCTGTGTTGGAACTTACTCCCTACAACGAAAATAATTCTGCTGTTACTTCCATACTACCGGAGTTTATTCTAAACAACTCTAAGATTATCGACAAATCTACAGATCACTGGTCTTTACTGCTTTTTAAAGAATCACTTGCCATACGACGGCTTAAACCCAAACTGAATCGTGGAACTAAAAAGCTTCGAAAGAACTTATTATATTTAATTAGTTAAGGTACACTTACGCGTGTTCCCAAATATAAGTACAGTGGAACCCCGTTCCTGTCCTAATGTTCTAAATCATGTCCAAGGCCAAACTGCTTCGTCGCTGTTTGTTTCATTTGCTAAATCTTGTGCAGATGCGAGTTCATTTGCAAGGTCGGCAAATGGATCAAAATTGCTGTTTTTGAAGCTACTTGCATTCGTTTTTTCTACGAAATTTAAGTTGAATTTAAATTTAATGTAATTTAATTTAATTTAATTTAATTTAAGATACCGAAACACTTGACGATTGTTGTTTCTGAAATGTCATTCCACGCCTTCGCCGTCCACCCTAACGCCTGGAGAACATTAACAGACTTGCAAATTCCGACGCAGAATTGCACTCGTCCACCTTACTAACGACGTGAGTTAGAAAGCGGTTATAATACTGCAGTTTAAATGATTGAATAATGCCGAGATCTTGAAGTGGCTGTGGGCGCGATGTGGTGTTTTGAGGCAAGAACACTACTTTGATCTGGTCATACTTTTCATCCAGATCTTCAGGGTGGCATGCAGGAGGCATTATCCATAAACAAGATAATTTTTCTGTTTTCTTGCTTCAATCGCTTGTCGAGTCTCGTAAACGATACCCCATCCAAGCTTTACGTTGGTTGTAATGCTGACATGGTAATTCATCCATATCACGAATACCCTTAAAGCATCTTGGCTTGGCAGACTTTCCTATAACGATTGATTTTTCTTTCCCACGGCTAGCATTGCATTTCCCATTTTGCACGGCTATGCAATTCTTAGATCCTTCGTCCAATGATCTGTTTGGAAGGGCTCTGAAAAATTTTCCTGTTTCATCCATATTTCAGATATTTTGTGGTGCCCATCCTTCTAGAATTTCTGGTAGCCTTTCCTTCCATGAATCCACTGTAAAGTTTCTTCTCTCACATCACCAGACTCTCCTGAAATGACTTTTGCTTTGATACCGTATGTATTTTTAAAACGATCTAGCCATCCATTTGAGGCCTTGAACATCTCAGGAGGAATTTTGAGAACTTCTGCAATTTTTGTAGCCTTTTCTTGCAGCATCGGTCCGGTAATGGGAATGCTTTTCGATCTTGCTTTTCGAAACCACTCCAGTAACGCGTTGTCGATATCTTCATGTTGTGCTGTTCTCAACCATTTGATACTGGTGCTAACATTAGCTTCATAAACTTTAATACCTCATCTTTACTCAACAAAATCCTTTGTATCTGGGTTTTCCCACAATGGAATTGCTCTGCAATATTCCCTGTGCTGACCAGTGGATTTTTTCGTTTGAACATCATTACCTCGAACCGTTGTTTCAAGTCTAGTTCCTGACGTTTTCGCTTTGACATGATTTAAAACATAAGGACCTAATGATAACAGATTTACAGTGCTTGGATACACCGAGCGGTAAAACGTGTGTTTCAGAGTGATGCACAGAGGCAGGTTTACATCAGTGTTACCAGTGGTATAAAAAGTGTCGTTTTTCTTGTCTGTTTGTCGGCTTGAACAAACTGCTTAAACAACAGGAGACTTAGGGATTATGTATAAAAAAATTTACCCTGTCATTACAAGTGTGAAAAATTTTTTGACTGGTCTTTTTACCCGGCGGCTGATTCAGTTGCTTACATGCATGTTAATTTCTCGGGCATTGGCTCATATGTCGCATCCATCGGGACGTGTCTCTACAATAAAAGCAATTGAAGTTCCTTCTTGGGGATATCACGCTTACAAAGAACTATGGAGCATCGAGACTGGCGAAGTTCTTGAATTAAAGCACGAACACAACAATGAACAAGACAAGAATGCTTTTGCGGTAATAAGGAAAGGAGATGTTGAGCACATTTCAAGAGCATTAGCGAATACAAAGGATGGAGCTGGGATAGTTCGTCATTTTTTAACAAAGCGTGGAAGTAAAGCATATGTAAAAGTTGTTGGGAAAGCCGTGAATCGTGGAGGTGGGCACGGAATGGAGGCTCCAAGTATTTATAGATTTGTCGGGCAAAAAACAAATTATGACATGCTTAGCAAGTTGCTGCATATTCCCAATAACTTATTTTATCTGTTAGGGTTCAAAGTGCTAAATGTGGTCAAAAACGAACGACAGAAAAGAGCGGCAGGAATAAGAAGCAAAAAATGCAATAAAACAGTTAAAGCCGGATACAGATGTAACTGTGGCAAACACTTTAAAAAAGTGGTCGTAATAACGAGGTGATCGTATTAACGAGGTGGTCGTATAGCGGGGTTCCACTGTATATGTAAATTTATACTATATGTATCCAATTACGTTGTAATCTTCACTATATAAGTATCACTGTTATGTAATTAGCGTCATTCCTGATGATGACTAAAATATATGTCGAAAGCTGGAATAAATTCAAAATGTTTATTTTATTTTAAATGTTACGGTTGTTTTGTATTTCGTAGTACTTTTATCTGTTTTGTTTGTACATAGCTGGGACATTGATTGATCACGTGATTTTGTGCTTAAACACCTTGTAACTTAGTTTTTCTTAATTAGTATGAATAAAGGGGTTATATCGAACAAGGATGAATATACGATTCATAACATTGATAACAATGCAATATTGCCTGTTTGTAATAATACTATGGATTGTCATGTCAGTTAAGAAGCATCTGAGTTCGTGTGCCCTGTGCGTTTGAGCTAGTTATTTCCATGCAGTTAATTATTTTTTCGCCGTTTCGCATAGTCTTCAGAGGCGTTAACCAGTGCTTTAATTTGGATTGCAATGAGGGGAATACACGATATTTATATATTCGTGTTCTATACCCGTCAAATCTTCTGAAATAATCTTGAAAATAACTGATTTCGAAAGAGATATGGTACCGATACTACTTTCTAAACTGCTCAATTCTAACGATATCTCCATAAAATCACAAGTACGTTAATGCTCAGTGTTATGAATATGTCATGAGCCTGGAAAATAGTTCTTTTGACGCGATCAAAGTATTAAAAACAAATGAAACAAGAAGCAAAGTAGCAGTCGGCAAAGGAAGCAGTAAAATGAAATATTGTCGATAGGTTGTTGGTTAAGTAGTTAATGTTTGCACTGACGCTGTTTGTACTAATTATACCTATAACAGTAACGTAATAAACCGTTTAGCCTAATTTTTGCATTCAAATTTATCCTATTTTGGCATTTCTCATATGCTTTGCGTATAATTGTGGAAATGTAGAACAAAAAAAAGGAAAATGGCTGCCACAGCGGTGGTAATGAACTGAATGAGTCTTGTACAATATGTGGGCGAGAATAATAAACACTAAATACAGAAATTTCACCAAATTTTACTCTCCGATACGCTAGTTGATACGCTCTCCGCGTTCAACTAAGGATTGAGTTGTAGCCGATCTTCCTGTAGGTAGATTTCTTTCGCCTGTGCTCGTTTCAACCAAAAATTGTATTGACGATCGATCTCGCGAGTGGTCAAATGGTCTTTGGAACGGATCTGTGGATTTCAAATGTTAAACAGGAACCTCGATACCCACGCACACATGCATGCAGTGCATTAGCGAAGCCAGCCCGATATTTGCTCATGCAAATGCAAATTTTTCAGTGTTTATAAACCGTATAAAGATCAATTTCTAAAGAAATGAATAATGATAATGATTTAAATTTGCATAGCATGACCAAATTGTAGGACTGGCTTCGCTACTGATGCAGTGGAACTAGTGCAATGGTTGAATTCAACCGTCCATGTAGGCTGGTGACTGGAAATCCTTCCAAAGCTACGTGCACATTGCTGACGAGATTTGTTTCCATGTGAGCTGTTACGAGTTCAAGACAGGGAATTGTCAGTCCCTGTTTCGCTAGTCAAGACTTTGCAACCACCAGACCCTGAGTCACTCCGGTCTTTTTTTGAACAACTGCATACACAGCACTGGACACGCCCTTGATGTTCGCATTGCCAAGGGTGCGTATCCCTATTGACTCGACATCTTCTCAATCCTTGGCCAATGTTCGCGATGTAGTTACTTTGTCAGGTAGAAGGTGTTCTCAACGCGTCAATTTCTTTATCCATATCAGCCCAGTTGTCAGAAACCCGTCTCATCGAACATTTCTCTGGGTAAACAAGCTTTCCTTGCCGCGTTTGTGGCGACGCAAACCCCAGCGGATCTTAGGTCTTGGCCAATCGAATGCCATTTATGTAGTGTAAAGCAGGTATCGTGGAATGTTTCTGTTGCTTCTTGCTTCAAATACTGTGTCCCTTTCACGGTTGTCTAATGTCTTGCCACTTATCAGGTCGTCTGCATACGTACTCCTTTAATTTTCCGTGACTACTTCAGGTGCATGGGTTTTCCACGATGCTAAATGCTGTTTGATTACCTTTCTCAGCAAGAAGGGCGAGGAGGCAAGACCAAAGATTGCTCTGGTAAATCTTAGCGTTTTAATGTCCGACTGTTCGTTAGGTACCCAGTGGAACCTGAGCGCATCTTGTTCGACTTCTTTGATTCGTACTTGTAAAAAAGCCTGCTTCAGATCACCTGTAAATCTCATGCGAACTAAAACGTTCCAAAGTTTTTTTTGAAGGGACGGTGCTGTGTTTAGGCTAGGGGCTTCTGGATGCGGCGAACTGATGTGTCATACACAGTTCGTTCCTTGGTTGTTTCCGACAACTGACTTATGCGGAATATAGAATTCAACACCGTCTGGTTGGTTATTTGCAGTTTCCACGTTGCCGTTTGCCTTCTGTTGCTCGATAATCTCCGTGCAGCTCTCGGTCGCTGACATGCATGCACAATAAAAATCGTTTCCTAGACACTTTAAGAGGTGATAACATACGGTCTACATGCAAGAACCAGTGTTTCATTGCAACAACATCAAGACATTACGTAACGTTGAATAGTAATCACTATGCTCCTATTCATAACTGAGCAAAAGTTTAAACTACATGTGTTATCTCATATTGGTTACTTCTAACAAACTCCTGGGATCCGTGGGATAATCCCGCGTTAAAGGCTGGTTTCCACTCTGGATAATTTTGCTAGGGATAAGAACGAACAGGAAGGTTCAGTTTTGTAATACGATAAACAGAGCGAAACTAATTTAACGATGAGAAAGGAAACTTTCCTATAGGAAAATTATCCTGAGTAAAAACCGGTTTAAACTGAACGCTACTTGAGAACCATATGCATTGCATATTATGCATCGTCTCCAAGCGCTTGTTGATACAATCACTCGCTATTTATTTACATGAAGTACTGCGACTACGAAGGGAAATATGATAGAGGGGGAAATTGCTACTTGTTAGTGTCAATTCAAATACAATATAGACAAAAATGCCAGAAATCCATTCCCATCCACATCAATGGCTACTTGTACTAACAAAATGAGAATAGTTGAGACGCGATGTGTGATAATGTTTGCAAATTGTCATTGAATCGTCAGCTTATAGGCGACTGCACATAAGTACACGAAAGGAACAGGTGCTTTCGGTCCCTGAAACAATGATACAGCGAATCGTGGTGGGAATCGACTAGGGACGAGGCAATCTTTGCACATTCACGTGATGTTTGAATTTTGAAACCAGACTTCATTCAATACACTTCGATTTGCTTGAATTTCTCTGTATCGAATTTAATGCATGAATGCCATTGTTTGCCATGTGTCATTGTAAGGATTTTACTCGTGAGCAATCTTGCACAAATAATGAAAACGTATGAGAACTAGAACTATAAATGATATTATAAATTTTATGCACACAAAGTGCAACTTCCTTGTATACAATAATACAGTACATAAACTATGGCCTGGCTCTCAGTTTTGCACTGTTTAAACGTTGGGTATATGTGCCAAATTCTTGCAAGTGTAATGTGTTTATTTCTTGTGTACAAATTTACCAAGTTTCTGCTTGGAACGGCGAATAGCGAACAGATTAAATGCGGGATTGTTGGACGTCGTCTTGGTTTCTACGAAGCAGTATTTGATGCGTTTTCCGTCGAAAGAGGGGGAACCGGTAATATATGTCTCAGCGTAACTTTAGCTTCAAAACAAAGCCTGTCATATGAACACGTTCGTGATGCTCTTGTGTTGTTAGCTAAACGACAGCCAATGCTTCGATCAATAATAACGGTAAAAAATGGAGATAAATATTTTGAGATCAAAGAAATCAGTGAAGTGATTGCAATGTTAGATATTTCTACTTCCGATGTGAAGAGTTCGGATTGGAAAGATGTCTGGTTTGAACATACAACAAAACAAAGAGGGAATGGTCTGTTATGGCGAGCTGTGATATTACAAGAGGAATTCAGAGCTGATACGAAAGACTATGTAACTACCTTAATGTTTAGTTTTAATCACTCATCTACCGATGGCGTTTCGTGTGTTAAATTTTGCAAACAGTTTCTCAGGCACTTGAATGAACTTGCTAACGGTGCTACTGTGGATGAGGAGATTCGCAGTTTAAATATGCTGCCGCACTATCATGATATTGTCACACAAAAACGAACATTTTATTCAGTATTGAATTTCATGCTCACTTATTGTGGCTTGCAATTTTTTGTGTGGAGAATGATTTCACACGAGTTCAAAACAATAAAGTGCAATCCATATTACAATCAGTTTCCACCAAGTCTGGATGTCTCGAGCTTTGCTGGACCAATGCGGCTGAATGCTAAAGTCTTTACTGAGAATGAAACAAAGAATATTCTTCAAGCCTGCAAAGCAAACCATTGCACTGTAACTGGAGCTCTGACAGCTGCTGCCAATCTTGCTTTCTGTGATCTTATACAAGATGGTATGAAAGAGAATATTGATACGAAGTTAAAGTGGGAGTTTGTGATTAACGCCCAACGCTGTTGTGATCCTAAACCACACGAGGACTACCTGGGACTCTTTGTGTATAGCTTTGACGAACTTTGCATGAAGTACGAACCTGATACTGACTTCTGGAAACTGGCCCAGAAAACTACAATGGAAATACAAGATTTCGTGAAAGCTGAACAATATGTTATTAGCGAGACAATGTTTGGTGAAACTATGAAGGCAAACGAAGTGTTTAGTCTGCTTGATCGTGAGGGTGTAATTCGCTTATCACCCTGTAATTTTATATCTAGTTTTGGTTCCTTTCATTTTGGCACAGATCAGCAGGAACAAACTTACACACTAAAGGAATGTTTCATTAATGATACTGCTCATGGATTCCCAAGCACCTTTACGCATTTTAACCACACTATAAATGATAAAATGACCTGGCAAATTACCCATAATGCTTCTAGAGTCCAATTCCAGCATGCGGAAAAGTTTGTCAGTCTTTGCTTTGGTAGATTTATTGACATAGCACGTGTTTAAAAAACCAGAGATATGGGATTTGCAAAGGGAACAGAACCCAAATATAAATCACGTAGCTATAGTTTTATTTGCGTTATAGTTAATTAATACTAATTAAGAAGTGTCCTTCAGTATCAACATTATAAGAATTATAATTATACACATACAATTGTGAATGTATCTAATTAAGACATATACTTGTATTGCTTTAAGCCTATGCACAAAAGAGCTGCAAGGTTACCTGCTGGTTTCTCAGCCTCTTAGATTTTATATCAAATTTAAAATTTGATAAGAAGGTGTACACCGTCGCCATATCGAACGATTCTCACTAGAACTATTATACTTTTACTTAAACTATTAACTTGTGTAGTTTCAGGAATACATACACTGGCGCACAAGACGCGATTAATTGAAATTCGTGAATCGCAAGATGAAAAAAGAATAAGCTAAAATCGCCTCGGCGATTTTAATTGAGTGAAAAATGAAATTAAAAAATGAAATGTGTTTATTCATTTATCTACTGTATGTAAGCCATTATATAGCTATTTTGAATTAACGAATCGAATGTGAAATTCTAACTATTTTGGGATTGCCTCCGCAGTATTTCCTAATATCCCCTCTCCAACACTTTACGAAATCTCAGTTGTTTTATTTTATATTGTAATGTAAATATATAAATATTCATTATTCACGCATAACATGCAGTTTTCCTCTCTTTTCAGAACAACAACCGGTACATCCCATTGCTTGTCGATCTCACAAGTTCTGACACGCGCGAAACACACCGAGTAACAAACATTCCAAATATATAAGATATTGTAAAGTTTTCTGCACTCCCCCCCCCCCCCCCCAATATACGTTGTCCACAATTTATATGTATCTAAAGCTTCGTGTGTTATCCAGAGAGTGTTGTCAACGTCAACAAGTTGTTTAAAGTTTATTATCGAGCTAACCAGCGTTCGCGTTCCAAGATTTTTCGAACTCGTTCACGAGCAGCAACTCCCGAAACCATGGTATATTTGAAAGTAGGCACGGCTTGGTTCAGTATTTTTGGAGGGCTTAGGGTTGTCTCTATCACATGATAATTTAAGTGGATACAACTGAGTTACTGCCCGTTCCAAGAAGGTTTGACCAGTAAATAGCTTTACTGCTCAAACCACGTCGTCTCGACCCTTGTACTCTACTACACCAAGCGGCCATTTTTCTCTGTTTCGCTCCTCGGATTAGATTATCACAACGTCACCAATTGCAACAGTAAATGTGTTCTTAATCTTCTTATGCTTCTGGTTGCGACGTTTTCTGAAACCACGTAGATATTCGTTTGACTATATGCTTGGATAAATACTTTGCAAGTTTCTGAAGGTCTGTGTCTTCCAAATGCTGTGCTGCTAACTCTGGTACATATGCAAACGTTGAGCACGCGAACAGCATGGCATTCGGTGTCAAGGTTAGCATCTGTATATCGTCTTCGAGATAAGTGAGAGGTCTACAGTTCAAATCTACTACAACATCTAGTAAAACATTTTGTAGCATGTTCCACCTGTGGCCCCCATTTCCGATCGTTTTGTGTAAAGCTTTTTGACCAGTCTTTAAATTGTCTGACCCCTCATGGGGCGCGGCTTAGCCAATGGATTTGAACTTCTCGTCGTTTTGTGGCTTAACAGGAATTCATGGGTTTCTTGGGAGTGCCACTCTCTCAGAGAGTGTTCTTTTGTGTGCATTCTCCACCATTTTCATTGTGAATGGACGCGTGTCTGGTACATACACTGTAGACTTGGTTCCAGAATAATAGGCAAATTTTTGTGACAGCTAAGGCAATATTTAACAAAATTTGGTGAAATTTCTGTATTGAGTGTTTATTATTCTTGCTTATATATTGTACAAGACTGGTTCAATTCTGTTCATTTCCACCGCTTCGGGATCCATTTACCTAATTTTTGTTTGTTTTACTGTTCCACAATTATATACAAAGCATAATTATATTTAAAGCATGTAAGAAATGTCAAAACGGGATAAATTTACAGGGAAAAATTAAGCTTGGTGGTTTATTATGTTACTGTTATAGGTATAAATATTTACTTAACCAACATACACAACTCAGGTAATGTTTTATACAACCATCATTGAAAGTTGGACAAAAAATCTTAAATCCATTCTGATATCGTCAAACTCTTGACTTGCTCTCGTGAATATCTTTGGACGAAGCCACAATGGCGTTTCTAAGATAATCTTGGATTCTTACTGATTTCCGTTGGCATGGATCTCCCTCTTAAGGATGATCCAGATGTCTTTCTGTTAGATTTACGCCTTGCGATCAGGTTGGATATTCCCCTTCTCAGCAAGAAGGGCGAGGAGACAAGACCAAAGATTGCTCATGTAGATCCTAGCGTTTCAATGTTCGACTGTTCGTTAAGTGCCCAGTGAAACCTGAGGCTCTTGTTTGGCTTCTTTCTTGCGAACTTGTAAAAAATCCTCAGGGTGGAAACTCGTACAAACTAACACGTTCCAAAGTTTGTTTTGAAGAGCGGACAGTGCTGCGTTTAGGCTAGGGGCTTCTGGATGCGGCCGAACTGATGCGTCATACACGGTTCGTTCCTTGGTTGATTCTGCTCTATCTCCGACTACTAGCTTGCGAAATATAGAATTCAACACCGTCTGGTTGGTTATTTGCAGTCTCCACGTTGCCGTCTGCCTTCTGTTGCTCGATAATCTCCGTGCAGCTCTCTGTCTCAGACATGCTACAATGAAAATCATTTCCTAGACACTTTAAGAGGTCATGACATACGGTCTACATGCACGAACTACGCCTAGAGTAATGATAATTAACAATTAGATTACGAGCTCGAGATTTCTATGCGGTGATAGTTGATGAGGGCGAAGCCCGAATCAACTGTCACCGCATAGAAACCGAGAGCGAGTAATCATTATTATTTCATTATTATTATTATTATTATTATTATTAAAACTTTATTTCGCGAGGGTAAAAACACATTACAGCCAGGGGCTGAAAAACTTGTGGCCCTCTGAGGATAAGATAATAACATAAAGATAGACTATACTAAACTAAGGCAATAAAAGCATACAACCAAATTAGGAAAGGTTAAAATGATCAACGTCTACATATATTGTTGCGTTAAGAATGTTCGATACTTTTTCTTAAAAGTTTTAATATTAGAGCTCAATCTAATAGTCGCAGGAATACTGGTCCATAGTTTTATTGCTGATACTGCAAACGATTTTCCACCTTCTGTTTCCCGGTTATATTTGGGAGAAACAAATGTTATATTACTGTATCTTAAACTACACCGTTTAGATATATCGCTCACTTTAGGAAATTTATTAACAAGATAATCAGGAGCTAAACCATTCATGATTTTAAAAACCATGGTGCATGTGTTTAGTTTAAGTTCATCGTCGAATGGTAACCAGTTCAATTTATTGAACAAAGCGACAGTTCTCTCTTCTTGTATTTTAGTGTCCAAGATTACTCACGCTGCTCTCTTCTGGAGCTTGAATACTCTACGTAGATTTTCTTTGCTTGTCAAAGACCATATCAGCCCGCCAAACATAAGCACCGGCTTGATTATTGCATTATAAAATTGAATTCGTTCCTTCAACGGTAGATAGTGACGTATAGAACGCAAAAGCCCAATCCTCTTCGACAGTTTTTTACATAACATATCAATGTGGTCATTAAAATTTAATTCTTCATCGAGTATAACTCCAAGAAGTTTGTAACTACGATCTTGTTGTAGATTTTCACCAGTTTTCGTTGTAATGTTCAATATTTGGTCATCAGAAGAAAGTTTCCCTTTCAGTCTTTTACCAGTAATTAGCATTGTTTTGGTCTTGCCCACGTTTAACCGAAGGCGATTGTTCTCTATCCAGTGTTCAAGGTCTCGTGTACAGGTACTAAGATCGTCACGTAGACTCTTGGCATCTTGCCAAGGAGAAGAGTTACTAATCGTCGTATCATCAGCAAAGATATCGGCTATTGCTGGATAAGATATCGATTCCGGGAGGTCGTTCATAAATGTTAGAAATAGTAAAGGGGCGAGAACGGAGCCTTGTGGTACACCATGGGTTAAAAACTGGGATGAGGAAGATTGATTGCCTATAGAGGTGCACTGTTTGCGCAAGGTGAGGTACGAAGTCACCAACTTCAAGCTAATGTTTTCGAATCCATACATGTGCAGTTTATTGATTAATACCTTATGAGCAACAAGATCAAAAGCTTTCTTGAAGTCTGCGAAGATTACTCCGTTTATACAGTTGTTGTCAAGGTTGTTGTTAATCAGTCTGTCATAAATATTTATGAGAGCAGTTTCAGCTGAATGATGACGTCTAAGACCCGATTGGAATTGATATAAAATATTATTGTCCTTGAGGAACGAGTAGATGGAATTATAAATATGACGCTCAAAGACTTTAGATAAGATTGGCAAGACTGATATTGGCCGATAGTTGTTTTTATCTGACTTTTCACCGGTCTTGTCTATTGGCGTTATCCTTGCCACCTTCCAAGCCAGTGGAAAAACACCATTAGTAATACAGATGTTCATCAACTTGGTAAGTGATGGCGCTATCGCTGGAGCAGCTATCTTCACCAATCGAGCACTCAAGCCGTCAATACCAGTTGCCTAATTAGTTGAAATTGCCTGTATAAATTCGAGAGTTTGTTGCGTCGTCATTTCCAGAAAAACCATCTTGGTTGTCAAATTAAGTTTGCTTACCAATTTAGAAAGGACATCAGGATCGTAGGCGTTGATTTTGTCATCAATCAGATGTTTGGTAAGGTTCGAGAAATGATTATTAAATATTTCGGTCATTTGAGATGGATCTCGTATATGTTCGTTATTTTCTTCAAGGAATACAGCGGCATTAATTTGTGTTCGTATTTCGCCCCGAGAGATGTCTAATAATAGACCAGAGTTTTTTGGGATTGTTACCGTTTTCTTCGAATGATTGATGAAAGAATTTCTTTTTGTCTGATCTAATTGCGCTATCACCTTATTTTTTGTTCGTTTGAGGTCTAACCAGTCCTCTGGTAAATTGGAGTATTTAGCCTTCTTAAGTTTTTGGTCCCGAGACTTAATCAATTCCAGCAGTTCAGAAGTGAGCCATGTAGGTTGTGTATCGTATTTAACACGTTTTTTCTTAAGTGGCATATGAATATTAACTGCTTCATTAAAAAGGCAATACCATGCATCAACGATATCATCAACATCTTCAAAGACAAAGGCCGAGTCCCATGGTGTTTCACTTAATGTCTTTAAAAATTCAGACTCATTCAAATTCTTGTAACTTCTATAGGTAATATATTTATGACTCTTGGGAACATTTAAGGGCTGTTTATATAAGCGGACTCCAACAGTAGGCAGATGGTCTGAAATGGCAATATTCGGGCAAGAAATATCTAACACTCTGTCCGGCTTATTACGGATATGATCTAAACATTTGCCGCTAATAATTGGCCGAGTAATCAACGTTACATGAGGTTACATAGTAACCAAGGTTAATATGTTAGGAACCGGCGCGCGATCTGGGTCTGAGTGACCCTCCTGCTGAGCTGGATATATGAGAGCATCAGTCGTGCAGTGGGAGCATTCGCTAGCTAATAAAGACAGCTGCAGCAAGTTGCGGAAAATAGAGTTAGAAAAATTTTTTTTTCTTACTGACATATAGCCTAACTTTGTGCATTAACTTCCACCGAACTCAGTTTGGTGTGATAAGGTGCAGACGTTTCGGTGGTCAGGCCCTCGCTGTACAGATTCACATGACTCGGACCTGAATCCAAGTAACACAAATGCCAGACTTTAACTGACCGCGTCTGCACCTAACCATCCGCACGGGTAAGTATGGTGACGACGGATATTAACGTTACGTTGCGACTTCATCTCTGGAAACACGTGTAGTGTCACGTGGTCAAGAAACTCGAGATGCGGACACTTTGCTGCAATTATTATACTTGATAAATAGGTGATCGCGCTACAATCAAAACTTTACAACTGTTTCTTTGCTAAATAAAAATAATTTGCATGTAGGTTCGTTGTTAACTACAAATATAATGACTGGAGGACAAAATACGGATTTTAAGGCAATGAGCGTAGCCGCAATAAAGAAATATTTGCAAGAGCGTGGCGTAAGTGTTAATGGCTATCGTATCTGAAACCTGGTCTGGTTGAAATCGCAGTTGCGGTTGAAAAGATGATGTTACCCGTCGATCCCAACTTCGAAAGGGTAAACGATGCACATACAACGAAGCAAAGATTAAATATTCCTGATATTCAGATTGAGGATCCTTTTATTACAAAGAAGACAAAGAACGATTTTATTGAATCTCCGCCGTTTGGATGCAATGCGACTCTCCGCCGCATTAATGCAATGCAGTAACACATTGCTTAAAGAGATTAGATATAGTTTTATCCAGAAGCTACACCAAATTAATAGCTCATTTTCATTATTTAATGATCAAGACCTGTTTTTATAGATCATATCAATGAAAGACAGGTCAATAACGAAATTAGTTGCAAAATTCTGTTATGATATGTTAGCAGGTTTTGACCATTTACAATAATATATACTTACCTTGTATTGTTCTATGTTTTATATCAAGTTGGGCTAGCTCAATAACTTAAATATTTTGTAATTTGTTATTATGTGTATAGTATCGAATGTATCTCTTATGATATCTTGTTGATTAAATATGTTTATGTTTATGTTCTTACGCCACGCTCTTGCAAATATTTCTTTATTGCGGCTACGCTCATTGCCTTAAAATCCGTATTTTGTCCTCCAGACATTATATTTGTAGTTAACAACGAACCTACATGCAAATTATTTATATTTAGCAAAGAAACAGTTGTAAAGTTTTGATTGTAGCGCGATCACCTATTTATCAAGTATAATAATTGCAGCAAAGTGTCCGCATTTCGAGTTTTTTGACCACGTGACACTACACGTGTTTCATCTCTCAAAGCTTTCACAATACGGTGTTTCACACAATCATTGTCCAGGGGCCGGTTGCATAAAAAAGTGATTAAAGTTAACTATGATTAGTGGAAACGTCAACCAATCAGAACAACGTATTTTGTACTTAATCACTATTTAACTACAAAACAGTGATTAAAAAAGTGATTAAGAGTTTTATACAACCGGCCCCAGAGTATTAATATTAAAGTCGCCAATTAAAATCGTTTCGGAGTTTAATAAATGCGCTCTTTCGATATTATCTACAAGTTTGATATCTAATTCGGATTTGATATTGGGAGGACGATAAATCCCAGCCATGAGAAGCGATCTTTTTTATTTGAAAGGGCATACCTGTAGCCAAAGAACTTCTAGATCAGCCACTTCTAAATCCGTTCACATTCAATTCATTGTTGACATACATCAAAATACCGCCACCCGAACTAGTATCGCCAACTGTTCGATCCCGTCTAAAAATATCAAATCCAGGTACATAATAAAGTTCCTCCACTGTTCGGTTGTTAAAAAATGTTTCTGTCTATACAAGAATGTCAAGTCGCCTTTCGCCATTAGGTTGTATCGTCTGAATTTTAATCTCTTGAAACTTGGTCTGCGTCAAGTAATTCACATTCCACTGTCCGAAGCGTAGACCTTTACGAGGAAGATCAAAACTGTTTAACCTATTTGGTCCTGGGTTTAGTTCTATATCACCACAGAACAGCAAACACGTAGATATATTCAGCTCTGCTATCAGAACAACCTTAGAAAGCCGTAACAGCATTGATATTTTCCCTGAGTACGATGCAACCGACTCATTTTTACATGAGGAATTTTTAGTAGAAACCATATAAACTTCATAATTTACGACGTACGCAAATTGTCCGGCAAAAAACATTCCCAATTGATCGACAGGTGCATTTACTTCGCGACTAAATGCCTTTGGATAATAACGTGGCTTTAAAAGAATAGTAAAAGTTACAATAACCAAGAGGTCTCTAAAAGCATGACTTGCCGCCATGATGCATGTACGCCAATTTAATTGTTTTAGTAGAATCAGAGGTCAAACGTGAAATATTCAACAAAAAATTTGATTTTTAAGCATTATTTTTAAAAGAAATCTCTATAGGAAGATGATTGTTTCGCTACTCGCTATCTATAGAAGAATAGATAGCGAGTAGGGTAACCAATCAAATTACAGCATTTGCAATAGTATACTAGTATGATTCTACTAATAGAGCATAGAGTATTATTTTGTTATTGTCATTGTTAGGTTCGATCAGGCGCCCGCGATGCATTTCGCGCCATATAACACTATGGCTTCCAGTCTACTGGCTCACGTTTCCTGCATCACGCCAACATCATATCAAACTTAAATCTGATCAACGACCAGAAGACCTGTATCAATGTCTAATGTCCTTCATCGAGGACAACTTGCTCACAAGGGCCAGTGGCATAACCCATCATGGTGCTATTCCAGAGGCAGATGAAGAACTTTCCCCTTCCCTTCTCCACCTAAGCCTCCCCCGCCTGGTCAAACAAAGATATGGCACTGAGCTTCGCAGTCGTACCCTTGCTTCCGTCAAGCCCGAGATCTCCCAAGCCCTAGACTCCCTGTTAAATGAATTACATACCAGTGAGGAAGCCAAAGTTATGCGTACTGCTTTTTCTAATTCTAGAAAGCCTCCCCAAACACCCAGCCACCGCTCACCCTCATACCAGCAACCACACCCATCCAAACCCAAACCTGCTTACAGACCACGCCCAACCAAATCTTCCAAGCTGGTCGGCCTGATCACCGGTCCCACTTCTTAAGTACATGCCCATACCTAACCGAGTCTGACCGCTGGTTCATGTCTAAAGTCCGCCATGTGGCAGATATTAATGACACTCCTGTCTATGAAGAAAATCCCCCCAACGGCGACGACTTCAATAGTTCTTCGTCCCCACCTTGTTGTGACCATAACTCGGCCAGCCATCCCTCAGCACGTTGTGTGAATGTTACCCAGTCTCCATATCTCCACGTCTTCTTCAATGAACATCCTTACATGGGTGCCTCCATCACAAAGAGTTCCCAGCAAGCACTGCAAGGTCATACCCCGTTGACCATTGTTGGTGAAACCCATTTGTCATTAGAGAGCTTAAGCAAGCGACGTTTTTGTCAACACGGACGGGAGCCGGAAGTAAGTTGGGTCGTCATAGATGGCGAATGATGGCGTCAGCCCTTCTTGTTTGAAATCATGAACGTGAAAGTTGACAGACTGCCGTCGTTGATTTCAAACAAGAACGGCTGACGCCATCGTTCGCCATCGATAACGACGCAACTTACTTCCGGCTGCCGTCCGTGTTGACAAAAACGTCGCTTGCTTAAGCTTTCTATTGTCGCGTAACGACAGGACCCTTACCCTCGAAGCCCTCGTTGTGATAAACCTTGATGTTGACATTCTGGCTGATACACCGTTCATGGCATGTAATGACATCGCTGTTCTACCTGCCACTCAAGAGATCCTAATTGCCGGTTGTGACATTGTCTTATGGCTCTTCCAGCACACCATCCAAATTCTCTACAGTGAGATGTTGCCAAACATTGCGTGCCCCTCCGGTCAGTTCCACAATCTGGCCCGACAATTTCCTGGAGGTAGAATTCCCGAACACTTTTCCTTCTGACGCCCAACTTGCCATCGAGCCTCGCGTTGACTCTGTCTGTTGCCGTTCCACTAAAACATCCCATGCCTGACCCCAGCCCGCCATTCTCGACTCCGTCGGTGGGAAGCTTAGACTTGTCAAACCCTCTGCTGAGCCAATCTTTATTAAAAAGAACGATCATTTCTGCCAGGCTCGCCTGGTCACCGACGCCCTCACTACGACATCCTTACCACCTGACTCACCCTCGTAACTCACCCTCAGAGCTCCTCGCCAACTGGAGACAAGTCTTGGCCGCCTTAGACAAATGTGACTTGCATCTTTCAGCCAAAAAAACCATCATTGCTCCCGTTTCCACCACGATCCTCGGTTGGATATGGTCGGGTGGGTCAATCTATCCCTCCCCTCATCGTATCGTAGTTCTCGCCTCATGCCCTCCGCCATAAACAGTTCGAGATCTTCGTGCTTTTATTGGCTCCTACAAGATGCTCAGTCGCATTATCGAAGGTTCTGCCGCCCTCCCTGACCCACTGGAACGCATCACTGCCGGGAGTCAATAGAACAGCCTAATTGTGTTGTCAGAAACCCTACATTATTGTCCCTACATTATTCAGTCAAGCTTCCCGACCTGCGTTCTCACCGACAGCAAGCCATGTGTGCAATCTTTCGCAAAGCTCTGCCGTGGCCAGTTTTTTTCCAGCCCACGGGTGACCACTTTGCTTTCCACTGCCAGCCGATACCAAATCTCACTTCGCCACCTAGCTGGTTCAGCCAACCATACCTCCGACTTTGCCAGTCGCAATGCTCCTCCTTGTGATGATCCCCGTTGTCAGATCTGCTCGTTCGTCTCGCAAGCTGAAGATTCAGTAGTCCGTCCAATTTCAGTTCAGGATGTAAAGAAAAACGAGCGATTTTGCCCTTCAAGTGAATGTATTGTCATACGTTGGTTTGTAATTGACGGCCTACTCACCGCACTACATATCAAGCTAAACCACTCCTCCCAACACCAGTTAAAACAAATAGTTTTTCGTAATTTCTATGCTCTCCATCTTGACAAGGCTCTAGACCAATGTTTCCAGACATGCCATACGTGCGCCTCTTTGAAGAAGATCCCCAGCTGTCTGACCCAACAGTCCACCAGAACCACCTGCTGCTGTTGGGATATCATTTGCTGCCGATGTCCTAAAAAGAAACAAACAGCTCATCTTGGCCGTTCGCGACACGGTGTCTTCCTTTACTACATCGTGCATCATGGAAGACGAACGCCGTGATACCCTTCGTGCCGCTCTTATTCGCTTGTGTCTCGAGCTTCATCCGATCTCTGGCCCATGTGCAGTAGTGAGGGTAGATCCCGCCCCTAGTTTTGCAGCCTTAGCCAACGACGAGGAGCTGCGACGTCACAAAATCACCGCGATAGAGGTTTATCCGCCCGTGAGATGTGGTACCAACGCGATCAATTCACCAACCGCCAACTCCCCATTTCGGACCTAAACCTGATATAGTTACAGCATTCGAATCGTATTCATAATCACGCTGCCAGCGAGAAGTAAAAAACACCCCGAGCCCAACCCTCAACAGTCCCCAGTATCCACGTCGGTGACCTTGTTTACATTACTTCGGATGGTTCCAAATATCGCGCACGCGATCGTTACTTGGTTACCTCCATCAATGGTTCATAGGGCAACGTACGTAAGTTTACTGGTTCCCAACTTCGATCCACATCTTACCGCGTCAAGCTGTCTGAGTGCTTTTGCGCATGTGACAACTCCCGTCAACAAGCACAAGCCCACCTTCCTCTTCACAAGTCGCAACCTGCACCAGTGTCCCTGCCTCCTTCACTACCACAAATTCCCCAAGTGTTAGCCCAGCCTCCATCCTCCGATGTTCTCCCTACTCACCCTCTTCCTTCCCGGTCCCCACCACTTCACGTGATTGAAACTGGACCGAACAACCTCATCACTCCTCAATCACAAGAACAAGCAATCTATGTTCCCACTCAAACCCACACACCTGTCTCCAACCTCTCCGAAACAGCTGATGCCAACCCTCGTCGGTCAAGCCATGCCCGTCGTCCACCCGCCAACCAGAGTACCAGGAGGACTTCGTTGTCTAATGTACGTCTCCTGCCTGTTAGTGCATGTTTACTATCATTGGTACTTTATTAGTAGGACAAACAGTTAAGAGGAAAACAAACAAACAAAAGAAACAAAGTATTCACGCCATAGAGTAATGATAATAGAGCATAGAGCATTATTTTGGTATTGTCACTGTTAGGTTCAGGCGCCCGCGATGCATTTCGTGCCTTATAAGTAGTACTGTATATAAGATCCTCGTCTGGTTGTTCTTGTAACTCGATATTGACATAAACATCGTTTTGGCTTTAATAAATTGTTTCTGTTCGCTCTTATCGTCGAGTTTTGTCTAAATATTGGCGCCAGTGTTTCATACTTTCATTGCGACAGCATGAGACATTACGTAACTTAATCGCTATGCTACTATTCATAACTGAGCAAAGTTGCATGTGTTATCCCATATTAGTTACTTCTTATTAACTCCTGGGATAATTCCTTAAAGGCTGGTTTCCACTCTGGATAATTTTGCTAGGGATTAGAACCGACAGAAAAATTACTTTTGTAATAAGAAAAAACTTTCCTATCCATTTCTCCTTCGTACCTTCTCCGACTGATACTCACAATACTGGTGCAAATCCGCGGCCAACAACGGTCTGGAACCCACAAATTTTTTGACATGCGTACTAACCATCCTCTTATTTCGTGGGCAAGCTTTGGTTTGGACTCATAGAAAATATAAGCGAAAATAATCGCATAATTCCTCATAAATATTCATCATCTTTAAATATTTTGAAATAAATGGGTACTAACCAGGTCAGCGAACACTTTTTTCTTGTTGTACTGCAAATACTACACTAAATAAGCACGAAATATCGACATTTTGTTTGTTGACACGAGTCGAGACTCGTGTAAAATATCAGCACGTCTAACATTCAGCCGATTTAAACAACTATTGGTAATCGCCAATAGTAAAGGGTAGGATAATCATATCTCGGTCGTAATTATCTGTATAGACAATTGTACTTAGTTCTTATGACTTAGTCGCTCAAATTATTTCGCGATACAATATATTGACATTTGGCGCTTAAATACAATCAAGGTAGCGAACTTATTTAATAGTATTATGTAAACCTCAGTGGAGTTTAAATTTTGAGGTCTATGTGCAGAGTACCAGCTCGCACAAACCAATGGCTCTCAGCTTATAACAGAATATAACTGTGCAAGAAACTCAGTATAATGAGTTGCACATGAAGATACACTTCATGATTTAAGTTCAGTCTAATAGACTGTTCCACCCTGCAGGTACAAGCCTCGCAGGGCATGGAGAATATGTCCAGGGTGCCAGCTCGGACAGAACATCACTTACCAATGAAATTCGGACATTGGTTGTTGATCAAGTCACTAATCCAATCCAGAGTGCTATGCACAAGCTTCTAAAAGAAGCACTCACGGCTGACTACTCCTCAAATGGTACAGCCTTCACAGGAATTATTGAACGAAGGTGAACCTCAACTCGAAACACCTCAGACAAACACTCGTCTTGCCAGATATTACACTGAAGCTAAGGAAACTGTATTATCCGACGAAATTACAGCCTTTGTCACCTCAACTTTCACCAAGCGTCTTTCTAAAGAGGTTTGGTCTGATCTTATGCAAAAATATCCCCCAATAAAAGGGATGGAAGAGGTACTTGTTGCCCCGACAATGGAAACAGGTACAAGAGAGTACGTCAAACAGAAGTTTGGTTATAACAAGACCAAAGAGGTTTTCACATCAGATGATGGGCTTGTTGAGAAGCAAGCCCCTTTCTTGGCCGTTGCACGACCTATTGCTGCAGCATTGGATCTCGTGGAAGAGCCTCCAAATCCTGATGAGAGTGACGGCAATGGTCCTGATCCTGATGAAATAAAGGCATACCTAAAAGATGCCCTTGTCCTACTGGGTAATGCTAATTTCCGATTAAATGCATGGCGCCAAAAGCGTTTTTGGGAATTCCTCACTGATGTTGGCAAGAGAATTTTAAAAGAAGATATCCCAACAGATAAACATCTCTTTGCTGACAAATTCCACCATGTGGTCCAAAGTGAACATGATCACTCAAAGACAAATTCCAAAGTTATAGCAGCTCCTTCCAAGCCACAATTTCCTAAAGCGGTCCCCAGGCAGCCCTTTCGTGCCTTCTCCGGGACTGGTGCTAGTGGCTCGCGTTCTGGGGAAAACGTAAATGGTCATACAAGACCCATGGAAACCAAAAAGCAGAATCCAGTCGCTTCTCGTCCAACAAAACTTCCCTCCCTAAGCGACAAAGAGTGTCCAAGGACCCCAGCACCACTCACCACAGCTGACTATATGATTCCTCGACTAAACAAAATAACTTTACCAGAACAGCAGATAGCGGGCCGACTTAGACATTTTCTGGGCAATTGGAAGATAATAACTTCAGACGAATCAGTCTTGGAAACAGTGAAGGGATATCAAATCCCTCTGACTTCAAAACCTCATCAGTGGCGCAAGAGAATAACCAAGGCCAAAGGCTTACAACAAGAAGTGTTGCTAACCCAGGCCATATCGGATCTGGTGTCAAAAGGAGCAGTGCATCAGGTTGTAGAACAGGAGGACCAGTTCCTCTCATGTCTCAACACTGTTCATAATACAGCAGGCGAGCAAGAATCGACCGGTTTTCAACCTGAAGACACTGAACAAACATGTCAAAACAGAAAAGTTCAAACTGGAAAGTTTGGATTTAGTGAAAACCATGCTGAAACCGAACGACTATGTGATGAAATTAGACTTGAAGGACGCATATTACTCGGTTCAAATTGCAGAGGAACACCGGAAGTACCTTCGATTTTAATTTCGTGTTGTGATCTACGAATACCAGTTTCTACCCTTCGGGTTATCGTCAGCTCCTCGAGCCTTCACGAAACTAGTCAAGCCAGTGATTGCCATCCTGAGGATATCTGGCATACGAATAGTGATTTATATATTTGGACGATCTACTGCTCTTTCACCAGGATCCAGTCGAGGTTCAGAAAATCTTCCAGATTGTAATCACTCTTTTCACCGACCTCGGGTTTGTCGTCAAATTCGAAAAGTGCTCACCCTCACCCACGCAAGCAATCATCTTTCTGGGTGCACAGCTGAACTTGATAGACCTTACAATAGCTGTTCCTCTGGATAAGCTTTGCCTCATACAGGCGGAGTGCAAAGAGATCCTGGGGATGGTGCTCCATGCTGGAACTCTCGGCCATGCTAAGTCCGCTGAATCAGACTGCACGAATTGGGATTTGGGAAGCACCATTGCATTACCGAGCTCTTCAACGAATTTTCATTACAGCCCTGCACAGAAAAGGTCACTTCACACGATCAAAGCGGTTCCAGATCCCTCTCACGAAAGAAGCATCCTCAGAACTCAAATGGTGGTCTTCGGAGAAACTGAAACAACTCAACGGGATGGCGTTGAACGCAATCGATGCAATAATATCGACGTACGCCTCCAAGAAAGGTTGAGGGGGGGGGGCAGCTTTCTGGGCGAACGGACAGGGGGTCGGTGGCAGGAGAAAGAAGGCGCGCACATCAATGTATTGGAACTCAAGGCAGCTTACCTTGCTATTCAGGCATTTGTCAAGGGGACCATGAATCCACGCCATATTCAGGTGCTTATGGACAACTCCACGGCGGTATCATACATAAACAAGCGAGAGGGGACACATTCACCGACTCTGGCATCTCTGGCGTTAGAGATATGGAACTATTGCATCTCTCGGAAAATATGGATTACAGCGAGACATGTTCCCGGAGTGACAAACATCGAAGCAGATTTCGCATCGAGGAACTTCAACGATCGAACGGAATGGGCTCTCAACAAGATGGTATTCCAGAGAATAACCAAGAGGTTTTATACGCCAGAAGTGAATCTCTTTGCCCCTCGGCTCAACAATCAGTTACCACGCTATGTGGCGAGATACCCAAACCCGGGGTCAATAGCGACCGATGCTTTTCTTCAGCACTGGAGACAGTGGAAGGTGTTCATACATGGTTCAATAGTGCTCCTGCCTCGGATTCTGCAGAAACTACAACAGGATCAAGCAACGGGACTTGTGATAGCCCCAACCTGGCCAGGGCAGCCGTGGTTTCCAGCCCTCCGAGAGTTACTAGTGGACTTTCCGGCTCAGTTACCGATAGCGCAAGGAACAATCTTCTTACCGTTCGAACAGCAAACAATACATCCATTGTGGAAAACCCTCCGACTAGCTGTATGGCCGCTGTCAGGTCTCGTTTGCAAACAACAGGCCTTTTACCAGAGGTGTGCAAAATTTTGTTGGCCTCTTGGCGAACAAGCACTCAGAAGAGATACGAAGGACCCTGGCAGCAGTGGGCTGGCTGGTGTATGCAAAGGAATAAATGTCCCTTTTCAGCCCCTGTAGCGGATGTCTTGGATTTTCTATCTGAACAGCTTAACGACTGCATTCTCGCTTACCGAACAATCGGCGTATACAAGGCATGTATCTCGCAGATGCATGACCCCGTCGGCTTGCAGCTTGGTAGCTTACCCCTGGTATCACGGTTCGTGAAAGGTATCTTCCAACTAAGACCGGCAACTCCTAGAGTTTGCACGACTTGACAAATAGGTCCTGTGCTACGATATTTGTCATCCTTAGAACCTCTGGCGGAACTTTCCCTGAAAGTTCTGAGTCTGAAGCTAACGACCCTCCTGGCATTGACCTCAGCTGCCAGGGCTCATGAAATCGCTGCCCTTCATCTCGATCACCTTTCAAAGAAATTTGACAGTTGTGAGTTCATTATTCCCACTCACGTAAAAAATTCGAGGCCATATCACCCCTCTCGGAAGATATTTCTGGGACGTTACCAGCAAGATTGCTCCATTTGTGTTGTGCGGTGTTTAGAACATTATCTTCAACGCACCTGTAACCACAGACGACACAATGAGCTTTTACTTTTCTACGTCAGTCTATACAAATCCGTGGGCAGTCAAACTGTATCAAGGTCGATATGCTCATTAATTCGATTAGCTGGAGTGGATGTCTGCTATACCGGACATTCTACGAGAGCAGCGTCAACGTCGGAAGCAGTCGACAATTATGGAGTTCCTCTCGAAGTCGTTTTAGAGGCTGCACCACTGCAGACTGGCCCTCAGCACAAACATTTGAACGACATTATCACAAACGGGCGGAGAAAGCTCGATTCGCTCACAAAGTACTTAATGCTATTAAGGGCCTCCACAGACTAGAGTGATTTGTTGTCGATGACAAATTGTTATCGACGACTTTCAGTTGTCGACTATTAATTTTGTGCGATAGCTGCTCCCCACACACATGCAGAGTATTTTAAATTTTAGCTGACAAAGCAAAAATGCATGAGTTGGTCACATGGTCATTTTCAAAATGGCGGAAAAGAAAAGCAGGAAAAGCAGCAAAATGGCGGAAAAGACTACAAAAACATCTTTGTCGATAATATTAATTTGTCGACTACAAGTCAAGTTTCCCTTCGAAAAAGGGAAACTACTTTTTTAGTGGTCGACAACAAATTGTTGTTGACTACTAAAAATTTAACAATTTTTTATCGTCACACACCTAATTTTTAATCGTCGACAACATTTTGTTGTCGGCAACAATAAAGTTGTCGACAATTATTTCGCTAGTCTGTGGAGGCCCTTAACTATTAATATATCGACGACTATTAAGAATCTGTTCTTACACGATAGTGTAGCCTATATATCATTAACGGTGATTTATATTGTTTTGGTTAAATATATATTCGTTTATTCGAGTGCTTAATAGTGACATGATTTACATAGCAATCTTTGTATATCTGCACCAGTATTGTGAGTATCAGTCGGAGAAGGTACAAAGGAGAAATAAAATTTCCCCGGAGGGTACTTACCTGAAGGGGACATGTAGTTCTCCGAGGACCTTCGAAGACTGATAGGAGCAATACTGCTACTCCTACCATGGTGGCTTATCTAATCCACCCCTCCCAGCTATGTAAAATCATAAACCTCAGCAGTCAACTCAATAAGAGGATGGTTAGTACGC
Source organism: Muricea muricata (assembly GCA_963855995.1). Taxonomy (NCBI): domain Eukaryota; kingdom Metazoa; phylum Cnidaria; class Anthozoa; order Malacalcyonacea; family Plexauridae; genus Muricea; species Muricea muricata. The sequence continues at coordinate 62,320,230 of OY979717.1, forward strand.
ATGTCAAAAAATTTGTGGTTCCAGACCGCTGTTGGCCGCGGATCTGCACCAGTATTGCTGCTGTCAGTCTTCGAAGATCCTCGGAGAACTACATCTCCCCTTCAGGTAAGTACCCTCCAGGGAAATTGTATTTCCATCGGTAGGAAAATTTTCCTGAGTAAAAACCGGTCAAACTAAACGCTACTTGAGTTCCATATGCATCGTCTCCTGGCGCTTGTTGATACATTTATTCGCTGTGTAAACAATTTAAATGAAGTACTCCGTCCGTCTACGAAGGAAAATATGATAGAGACAATGATAGAGGAAGGGGGGGGATTGTTACTTGTTAGTGTCAAATACAATATAAAGAAAAATTCCAGAAATCTATTCCCATCCACATCAATGACTACTCAGGGACCACGGAGCAATTTTTGGATTGAGGGGGCCGAATGCTTAGCTTCCCAGGGGCGGGGAGAGGGCTGGTGCAACAATCGAGTCCCCATTCTTGATTCGTTCTTTTTCAACTTTTTTCCATTTTTGTAGTTTTTTAAATTTTTTTCTTCAACTATCTTGCGGTTGCGACGTGTTCATGTTTATTGTTGTTTTTTTTCGTTCTTTATTAGTAAATATTGGAAAAAATATATATAGGTTATTTGCCGGCTAAGAGGTCCGTATAGGGAAATATTTCCCAAGGTCTCGAGGGAAATATTTCCCTATACGGACCGACCAAACCGGCAAATAATTGGTTTATTTTTTTTCTAATATTTACTTGCATTTATTTGCGTGGATTTAAACTTCGCGCGGTCCGTACGGCCTCATACGGACCGCTCGTGTAGCCAATCAGATTGCAGGAAAGGCTAAAATATGATTTCGGACCGCAAGAAAACAAATAAATGTATGTTATTTCGATGCCAATCCCTTTGCCTCCTTTTGCTGGATTTCGGAGTGCGTTTTCCCAAAATCACAGCCAAATATTAATGTTCATTAGGTGCTCTTGACCTGAGCTGTAGCGCTACTTATTGGAAAAACGTCAAGTGGCACTGGTTATAATTAACCGCCATTCAATCAATCACAGGAAAATTATTGGGGGGGCCTCCCCCCTCCTCCGCGGTCCCTGCTACTAACAAAATGACAATAGTTGAGACGCGATGTGTGATAATGTTTGCAAATTGTCATTGAATTGCAAACTTATAGGCTACTGCACATAAGTACACGAAAGGAACAGGTGCTTTCAGTGCCTAAAACAAGGTAAGAATCGACTAGGGACGAATTAGTCTTTATACACATTCACGTGATGTTTGAAACATGACTTCAATCAATGCACTGACTTCGATTTGCTTGAACTTCTCTGTATCGAATTTCATGCATGAATGCCATTGTTTGAAATGTGACATTGTAGGATTTTACTGGTGACTCGTGAGCAGTCTTGCACAAATAATGCAAACGTATGAGAACTAGGATTATAAATGATATTATAAATTTTATGCACACGAAGTGTAACTTGCTTGTATACAATAATACAGTGCATAAACCATGGCCTGGCTCTCAGTTTTGAACTGTTTAAACGTTGGATATATGACCCAAATTCTCGCAAGTGTAGTGTGTTTATTTCTTGTGTACAAATGTACCAAGTTTCTGTTTGGAACGGCGAATAACGAACAGATGAAATGCAGCATTGTTGTACGTCGTCTTGGTTTCTACGAAGCAGTATTTGATGCGTTTTCCGTCGAAAGAGGAGGAACCGGTAATATATGCCTCAGCGTAACTTTAGCTTCAAAACAAAGCCTGTCATATGAACACGTTCGTGATGCTCTTGTGTTGTTAGCTAAACGACAGCCAATGCTTCGAGCAATAATAACAACGGTAGAAAATGGAGAAAAATATTTTGAGATCAAAGAAATCAATGAAGTTATTGCAATGTTAGATATAACTGCTTCCGATGTGAAGAGTTCGGATTGGAAAGATGTCTGGTTTGAAAATACAACAAAACGAAGAGGCAATGGTCTGTTATGGCGAGCTGTGATATTACAAGAGGAATTAAGAATTGACACGAAAGACTATGTAACTACCTTAATGTTTAATTTTAATCACTCATCTACCGATGGCGTTTCGTGTGTTAAATTTTGCAAACAATTTCTCAGGCTCTTGAATGAACTTGCTAACGGTGCTGCTGCAGATCAGGAGATCCGCAGTTTAAATATGCTGCCATATTATCATGATATTGTCACACGAAAACGAACATTGTATTCAGTGTTGAATTTCATGCTCACTTATTGTGGCTTGCGATTTTTTGTGAGGAGAATGATTTCACACGAGTTCAAAACAATAAAGCGCAATCCATATTACAATCAGTTTCCACCAAGTCTAGATGTCTCGAGCTTTGCTGGACCAATGCGGCTGAATGCTAAAGTCTTTACTGAGAATGAAACAAAGAAGATTCTTCAAGCCTGCAAAGCAAATCATTGCACTGTAACTGGAGCTCTGACAGCTGCTGCCAATCTTGCTTTCTGTGATCTTATACAAGATGGAATGCAAGAGAATAATGATACAAAGTTAAAGTGGGAGTTTGCGATTAACGCCCAACGCTGTTGTGATCCTAAACCACACCAGGACTACCTGGGACTCTTTTTCTATAACTTTGATGAACTTTGCATGAAGTACGAACCTGATACTGACTTCTGGAAACTGGCCCAGAAAACTACAAAGGAAATACAAGATGTCGTGAAAGCTGAACAATATGTTATTGGCGACACAATGTTTGGTGAAACTATGAAGGCAAACGAAGTGCTTAATCTGCTTGATCGTGAGGGTGTAATTCGCTTATCACCCTGTAATTTTATATCTAGTTTTGGTTCCTTTCATTTTGGCAAAGATCAGCAGGAACAAACGTACACACTGAAGGAATGTTTCATTAATGATGCTGGTCATGGATTCCCAAGCACCTTTTCACATTTTAACCATACCATAAATGGTAAAATGACCTGGCAAATTACCCATAATGCTTCTAGAGTCCAAATTCAGCATGCAGAAAAGTTTGTCAGTCTTTGCTTTGGTAGATTTATTGACATAGCACATGTTTAAGAACCAAAGATATATGTAAATATACTATTTGGGTTATAGTTAATTAATACTTATTAAGAAGCGTCCTTCAGTATCAACATCATAAAAATTATGTACACGATTGTGAATATAAATGACTAAAACATATACTTGTATTCTTACAAGCCTGATGCACATAAGAGGTATATCAGTGCTCTGCAGGCAATCTTGCAAGGCTGGTTTCTCAGCCTCTTTGACACGGTAGAAGAGACACGTCGTAAGAAGACACAGTCGCCATATCGAACAATTTGCACTAGAATTATTATACTTTTACTTGAACTGCTAAAGGGAAACAGCAATATATTTTTTATAGGCTTATTGATAAGAACCTCTAAAGTAACGGGAAAATGTGTTCAATTTTTTGAGAACATGCTTAGTTCCTGAAATACTGGAGGACAAAGAAAGACAAAGACACCATACACATCTGCCATCTTGGATATTCAAAAAACCCATAATTGTTCTTTCTCTTAAAAAAGCGATTAACAAGTATGTTGAATGTTGAAATTCAACTGAACTTGTAAGTATATATTTCTTACTTAAATTGCAAAGTGTTGAAGAAAATGTTTATTTGGGTTTAACTAATTCACAGCAAGTTTTATACCCTGGTTATGAGTCAGTAAAATAGACCTAATTATAAAACAAGAAGGCGGATGACTAATATCATTTGTTCTTCAATATTTCAGGAACAAGATGCAATTTTTATTGTCGTTTAATTTTAATCGGTTCGCATGCGGATATAATACCAAAACAGTTTAATTTAAATCGGCCGACTAAAATTGCTTAATAAATGGTGTGACACACGTATTGATTTGGCCCGTCCACAAAGTTGGACGACTAAAATCTTGTTATTGTTTTATGTTAGGATCACGAATGTTCCGTTCTTTGACCCTAATCCTAGCCTCGTCCCCGACGATTTGATGTTTTCTCATCTCCCACGTGTCTGTATCCGCCATAGAACATCAAAGGGCCGGGGACGAGGCTACCCTAGCCCAAATTTCTTGATGAGATCAAAGGCGGTAAAAAAGAGTAACCTAAAATCGCCTGGGATTATCACCTGGGGCCAGTTGTTCAAAAGCCGGTTAGCTTAACACTGGGTTAACGTAAAATTAAAATTAAATTTCCCTTGAAGTTTGTTTACAAATTTGGAAATATTTCCTCATAAGTTGTGTCTAGATCGATGGTAGTTGGAGGTCCCGAAGTTTCAAAGTAAACAGATGTGTAGAAATACGGAAACTTAAACAGTGAGTTAAATTTCAACCCAGGGTTAGTGCTAACCTAGCTTCGAACAACTGGCCCCTGTAGTGTAAAGCAGGTATCTTGGAATAGTTCTGTTGCTTCTTACTTCGAATACTATGTCCCTTCCACGCTTGTCTTGCCACTTATCAGGTCGTCCACATACGTACACTTTTAATTTTCTGCGACTCCCTCGGGTGCACGGGTTTCCCACGATGCTAACTGCTGTTTGATCACCCTTCTCAGCATGAAGGAGTTTGATCACCCTTCGATGCTGTTTGATCACCCTTCTCAGCATGCTGTTTGATCACCCTTCCACACTTGTCTTGCCACTTATAGGTCGTCCACATACGTACTCTTTTAATTTTCTGCGACTCCCTCGGGTGCACGGGTTTCCCACGATGCTAACTGCTGTTTGATCACCCTTCTCAGCATGAAGGGTTAGGAGGCAAAGCCAAATATTGCTCTGGTAAATCTTAGCGTTTCAATGTTCGACTGTTTGCTAGGCACTTAGTAAAAACCTGAGCGCATCTTGTTCGACTTCTTTGATGCGTACTTGTAAAAAAGCCTGCTTCAAATCGCCTGTCAACACCATCGGGTGGAATCTCATACGAATTAACACGTTCCTAAGTTTGTTTGAAATTAGAGACGGTCCTGCATGTAGGCTAGGGGCTTCTGGATGCGGCCGCGGTTGATTCTGTTGCATGTCTTACTACTGGCTTATGTGGAATATAGAATCCAACACCGTCTGGTTGGTTATTTGCAGTTTCTACGTTGCCGTTTGCCTTCTGTTGCTCGATGATCTCCGTGCAGCTCTCTGTCTGTTCACTTCATCGCATTATTTACGCTGTAGATGAGCGATAAGAGGCGGATGAGTCCCCGTCCAGGAGAGCCCAGTCTCGTACCAACCTTCTGTACTTTTTACTAGTTGCTCCTGAAATTCAGCGTATGCCTCTTGTTGTTCGTACCCAGGCAAGAAGCTATCCCCAAGATGTCGAGTTGGCAGAGTCTCTCCTAATCACTCTTTGAGTCAGCACCAATGCCGTGTAATCCTTCCCCTGGGCAATTGTGGTTTTCCAAACTGAGCTTTTCCCGTAACTGCATCTCCGATTTAACCAACCCGAGGCAGCTCGCTTGCTTCTAAAATCAGATGGATTGGTAATCTCGGCTTACGATCATTGTTGGGTCCCTTCCAAATGTTTGTAAGTACGCAAGAGCTGTTCCTAATTCGGGTTATCAAACACAAGTGGATCATACTTGTCAACTCTTATGACGTTAACATCCTTGCTGAATTTCCCATCCAGAGCTTTCACTTTCACCGTCGACATTTCCATTTCTTTAGAGGGTTTAACAAAGCAGCGGAAGCGTACGAGCTATGCCTTCCACTTCGATTAACACGACAGGATATAGCAAAACGCCTTCGTTGCTTTCGGTTGCCGTAAGGTACAAATTCTGCTTATTGGACAGGGACCTCGGAGGAGGGGGGGCTTGTCCCCCCCCAATAATTTTCCTGTGATTGATTGAATGGTGGTTAATATAACCAGTGCTACTTGACGTTTTTCCAATAAGTAGCGTTACAGCTCAGGTCAAGAGCACCTCATTAACATTTTGGCTGTGATGTTGGGAAAACGCACTCTGAAATCCAGCAAAAGGAAGCAAAAGGATTGGCGTCGAAATAACATGATATACTTTTTCCAATATTTACTAATAAAGAACGAAAAAAAGCCAACAATAAACATGAACACGTTGCAACCGCAAGATAGTTCAAGAAAAAAACTTAAAAAATTAACAAAGACGGAAAAAATTGAAAAAGAACGAAGCAAGAATGGGGACTCGATTGTTGCCCCAGTCCCCTCCCCGCCCCTGGGAAGCTAAGCATTCGGCCCCCTCAATCCAAAAATTGCTCAGCGGTCCCTGTTGGATATGGAGGTATGGTGCTTGAGTTTGCAATTTTGACAGTTTGAGCTACTTTTACACTCAGCAGCACGATGCCGACAACCAGTACAGTATCAGCCTCGTTATCAACATTCCTCGCTAAGTTTTCCGCCATTCGTGCGCTCCAAACCAATGCTCCAAACGTGCAATAGACGTACTACGCTTGGAGATTCAGGATTTCGAGGTAAGCAAGCCATTCACGGTTGATTTCTCCAAGAAGAAAGTTTGTTGTGACTTCCCGCAGTCACCTATAGATGATACATTCCTGTAGAGTTTCCTTTCATCTGCGTAAAGTCCTGTAGAGATACTATCTGGCACAAAGCCTGCTAAATCGTTTTTAAAGATTACAAATAATATAGGACCTAAATGCTTCCTTGCGGAACGCCCTACGTAACATGTGCCCAGCCGGAAACTGCACGGTCTACAACAACTCGTTGGAATCATTGACGCAAATAATCTTTGAACCAATCATGCATGCGGTCTACTACACCAAAGCGTTTAAGTTTTTGTAAAAGGATCTTGTAGCCCACGGTAACAGGCTTTCTCGAAGTCTAAGTAAAGAACATCTGTTTGAACATTTTGACCTAGATTCTTTCCAATTTCATGAAGAACTGCAAGGAGTTGGGCGGCGCACGAGCGATTGCGTTGAAAACCATGTTGCAGGGTGGGGATGAGATGTTTGATATGAGCTAAGCGTTCGGTTGAAGTCTTGAAGAGGGAGCAGAGGCTTGACGTTGCTATAAGCCTTCAGGAGGCGAGTTAGGATTTCATCTGGCCCACTTGTTTGGTGATGTCGAGAGCGTTGAGACAATTTGTTGCATCTTTATTTTTTACATAATTTGTTAACTCGGATAGCAAAATTTCATTTGGAGAATAATCAAGCACATTCGTATTGTCGGTGTCTTGTTGCGAACAAAAAGAAAAATAGGTACGCGCTGCGTACATGTGGGTAGCCTGCAGTGTTTGATAATGGCTATTTCAAAAGCTAAAGTGATTGAAATTAAGTAAATTGGCACAGTTTATGGGAAATAAACACATAATCACATACAAAACATTACACTTTAGGTAAACGAGTATTACGTACATTTTTTTCAATAAGCATAAACATATCCAAGAAGTTGTGAGGTATTTTAATGTGTCATGATCAAATACAATTTTGCATACAGTGTACAAAACCTTGACCTGTATGTATACGAAAGACAACAATTCACAGAACAAAATATAGATAATAAGAACAACTCTTAACTGTGGAAAACTTCATGTTATAAGACGCAAAGGGTGAAGGGTCCTTAGAACACATGTTCGAAAAGGTGTTGTAGTGATTGAACGGCAAGCAATAAAATAGTTAAAATATACGGAGAGTGTGAGTGAGTTATATTTACTAGGAAACGTAGCGGAAATCAGTCCCAGCGTTTTCGATACAGTGGCGACCTACCGGCAGGATTAACGAACTTCGTGAGTAAATTCAAACGATTTTAAAAGGTTCTAAAATTAGTCGTGAGTACAACGCGTGTTCAAGCTGTCAAAGTGAAAGGACAATTTATACGGTGATACCTCGTGAGTTTGTGAGTCGTTTTCAACTATTTTATTAACAGTCGCTTGTCTTAATTATTGTGGTTAACCAGAGCTTATTTTGTTATTTTATTCGGGGAAAATTTGCTAAAATCCGTACTTTTGTTTGGTGACTCGGGAAAAATGATATTGTGACCGCGCGGGAGTTGATAACTGGGGAACCGAGCTCGAGACATTGGCAATACTTTATCTAAAGAAGTATAAAAACGGGTGACTTGTATTCTTGACAATTTGACAGTTGTTTTATTAGTTTTATGCTGTGTTGAGCGAAATCGGTTGCAAAGTAACATGGAAAAGGCTTTGGAAGAACTTGCTAAAAAGCGAAAAACATTAAAATTCCGCATGGGCAAGACAAATGACGTCATTGCCAAACATGATAAAGAGGCCCTGGAGAGGCAACGGTTATCAGTAACAACTAGTTCGACAATGGTCAACGTTTCCAAGGAAACTATCGAAGAAATGATGTTTGCAAAAGGAGACAGTGAGGAAGATATCAAAACATGGGCGGTGGAGAGTGAAACCCTACTGAGCAAAGCTGACCAATGTATTCGACAAATTACCAAAGAGCTAAACGATATGGAAGCGGCTACCCAAGAAGCTATTACTTTAAAAGAGCGAGAAAAGAAATTAGAGTTTGAGAAGCTGTTGATGGAGCAGAAAATAAAGCAAGAACAGGAAGCAGCAAAGGAAAAGATGGAGATTGATCTGGAGTACCAAAAAAGATTGAAAGAATTTCAACAAACTGAATCAAGTTCTGAAAAGTCGCAATCATCTGCCGTTATAAAAATGCCCAAATTGGTCATTTCTAAATTTCAAGGAACACCTCAAGATTGGATTCGATTTTGGGGACAGTTTGAGGCACAAATCGACAAGTCGGCAGTTGATCCTGTTACAAAATTTTCTTACTTAAAGGAGCTGGTGGAAGTCAAAGTACGAAAGTTAATCGACGGGCTGCCCTTTACTGAGGAAGGGTATAATAAAGCGAAGGACATCTTAGGAAAGCGATATGGCCAAACTAGTGAAGTGGTTGGAGCATATGCACGAAAAATTCTCGAATTACCTTGCATCCGAGAACGTGATGTTGCAAAAATACATGCTTTCTATGAAACACTGCTATATAATGTTGAATCGTTACAGACTCTGGGCAGTTTAAACAAACTCAATGCGGCCGTCAGGTTTACGTTTGACAAATTGGAAGTGATTAAGAGTGAGCTCGCTATGACCAATGACAACTGGAGTGAGTGGACTTTCCCACAGTTTGTTGAGGCTCTCGAGAAGTGGACGAAGAATAATCCGGTCAAAGAGAACTCGGAGAAATACCGTAAAGGACGATCATTCTTAGTTAATCGAAACGACTCTCCTAGTGTTGGATTCACGGGCTGTTTGTACTGTTCTAGTGATGCACACAGGGCGATAAACTGTGACAAGATCATTAAACCTGAGGACAGGAAGAAAATCTTAGCTGAGAAGCATTTATGTTTCAACTGTGCAGGAGCAAAACACAGAGCGGCAGAGTGTAAGAGCAAGGGCAAGTGTCAAATCTGTCAAGCAAGACACCACACTTCAATATGCGACAAGAGTCGAAGACCTGGTGAACCTGGAATGACGGCAAATCATATCGGTCTAAGCGCAGTCATACATCCGGTAGTTGTTGTTCGAATTAACGGTTATAAATTCCGTGCCTTACTTGACAGCGGAGCAAGTCACTCATATGCCTCTTCTACAGCCATCAACTTAACCCATGCCAAGTTGAAGTCTACGGGCCTTCGACAGATCGCGATGTTAACCGGAGTTACTACAAGAACCATGCAAGTGTATGAAGTGAAAATACAGTCGTTATCTGGAGATTTTGACCTGGATGTGAACATTACAAAAATCGAGAAGAAGGAGCTGCTATCCTTAGATAATCCCAAATATAAAGAAGTTCTGTCAAAATACTCGCACTTACGAGGAGTTGAAATGGATGATGATGACCAGAAAGACCTCCTACCCATTCACCTTATTCTCGGAGCAAATGACTTTGCTAAGATACGTACACGAGAGAGCTTACGTGTTGGTCGCAGTGGAGAGCCGGTTGCTGAGCACACTAGATTTGGTTGGTCGATTATGTCACCAGGAGCAAAACAAGACGTAACACTTGGTTGTCTTGCAGTGAATTCAACCTCAGATTACGACAATTTGTGTGCGCTCGACGTGCTGGGTTTAGCCGATAATGTCGGAGCCGACGCTGATGTTTTCAACGAATTTAAAGAACAGCTGACGAGATCGAAAAAAGGCTGGTACGAGACAGCGTTACCTTGGAGACCGACCAATAAACCCCTGTTATCCAATATGGACGGTAGTTTACGTCGCCTCAACCCACTTCTGCGGAAATTAAAGCGAACGGACATGCTTCTAGAGTACGACGCTGTGATCAGAGAGCAAATCGACAAGGGAATCGTGGAGAGAGCCCCCAACGTAGTCACTGGTAAAGAATTCTACCTACCACACCGCGCCGTCGTTGAAGAAGGTGCAGAAACAACGAAAACCCGAATTGTTTATGACGCCTCCGCACGTGAGCTTGAGGACACCCCATCGCTAAACGATTGCCTTCTTACCGGCCCACCATTACACAACCAACTGTGGTCCGTGTTAGTGAGAAACCGATTCCACCCCATAGCTGTAGCTGGCGACATCGAAAAGGCCTTTCTACAAGTTCGAGTCCGAGAGCCTGATCGTGACGTCTTAAGGTTTCACTGGATCAAGGACGTTCATTCGACCGAAGTAGAAATACTACGCTTTACTCGAGTCGTCTTTGGCCTAGCATCGTCGCCTTTTCTATTAAACGGCGTTATCGCGAGACATCTAGAATTGATTGAACCTCGTCACCCCGAAACAGTGGCGGAAATACGCAAGAGCTTATACGTAGACGACTTGATATCGGGAGCACCTACTACCATAGAAATAATAGATATCTATTATTTCTATGCCTACTACGAACGAAGCAGCCGAGCTGAAACAAGACGCGATTGAGATTTTCGACGACGCCAAATTCCGTTTGCACAAGTGGCATTCAAATGCCCCGGAACTTGAATCGAACATGAATGACGGTGCATTAACTTTCGCTAAGCAACAACTGCGTGTCAGTCCTAAGGATAACGGTAGCAAGCTTTTGGGTTTGAAGTGGAATAAAGTCGAGGATTCCCTACAAGTCGATTTCCCTAGTACGCCGGCAGTGTTAACGAAGCGTGGTATCCTGGCGTACTTGGCCAAAGTATACGACCCTCTAGGTCTACTATCACCTATGTTACTAGAGGGGAAGATTCTATATCGAGAAGTCTGTGAAGCCGAAGTTCGATGGGACGGAATTATTCCAGACGATCTTAGCAAACGCTGGCGGAAATGGGAAAGTGCACTACCGAGATATTTATCGTTTCCACGTAGCATCCCAACCTATCCAGAGTTCCAAGAAGTGCAACTGCATTCCTTCGGCGATGCCAGCAAGAAGGGTCTATGCGCAGTGGTATACGCTGTTGTCCAACAAGAATCTGGTGAAGTGCAACGTCTGGTGACCGCAAAATCACGACTTGCGAAGACTAACTTGACTATCCCTAGACTCGAACTTGTTGCTGGGCACATGGCGGTGAATTTAGCCGTTAACGTAAGAAATGCTTTGGAGGGATTCAAGATGGCAGAAAATATTCATTGCTGGTTAGATAGTAGCGTGGCCTTACATTGGTTAAATGATCACGGACAGTATCGTCAGTTCGTTGCAAGCAGAGTCAATAAGATTCGAAGCCATCCAAACGTGTTGTGGCGTCAACTGCCTACTGCCGAAAATCCAGCTGATTTGGGGAGTAGAGGAGGTAGTGTAGACGGAGCCAGATTGTGGTGCCAGGGTCCAGATTGGTTATCAGATGAAAGCAGGTGGCCTCCTAAGCTCGTAACGAAAGCCAGTGATGTAAGTCGAAGCCTCCACCTCCGACAACATTATTGAAAAATTCGAACTGTGCAAAGCCTTAAGAATTCTCGGGTGGGTAACACGTTTTATCAACAATTGTCGAAAGGTATCAACGAACGCCTCTGGAACGATCACGACAGATGAAATCATGAAACAAGAAATGGTTCTGGTGAAGCAAACGCAAGAACGAGCGGTGAGTGACGTGAAGTTCTTCGAAGACAAGGAACAATTAGGATTAGCATTGAACGAAGATGGCATTTGGGAGTGTCACGGGCGTATTCAGGGTGAATATCCTATATATTTGCCGGACACCGCACTATTTACAACGAAGATCGTGCAAAGAGCGCACTTGTCTACGCTGCACGGTGGGGTTGGTGATGGCTAAGGTGAGGGAGAAATACTGGATTCCCAGGTTGCGTAAACTGGCGAAGAAAGTGATTTCGGGTTGCTATGGTTGCAAGAAATTCCGAGCTCGACCTGCTAATCCCCCACCACATGGTTTAGTACCAAAGTGTCGGACCGAGCAGTCAGCCCCATTTCAAGTGATCGGGGTCGATTTCGCAGGGCCCGTGAAATATCGTAACAAGAGAACAGAAGCCAAGTCGTACATAGTTCTTTTCTCCTGTAGTTTAACGCGTGCTGTATTCCTTGACTTACTGCCGAGTCTCGAGACCAAGGAATTCATCAAGAGTTTAAAACGCCTGATTGCCCGCCGAGGAAGACCTTCCATCATTTATTCCGACAACGCTTCGACGTTTGTGGCAGCTTCGAAATGGTTAAGATACGTACGAAAAGACGAAGAGCTCAACAATTTTCTTCGCAGTCTTACAATATCCTGGAGGTTTAATTTAAGCAGAGCACCGTGGTGGGGCGGTCAATTCGAACCCTTAATTGGTGTGATGAAGGGAGTTTTCTACAAAACTGTCGGAAGTAGATTAATAACTTGGGAGGAACTATCGGAAATTGCTTGACATTGAAATTGCGATGAATAACCGCCCTTTGAATTACATGGAGGAAGATGTGGAACTGCCTACTCTTACCCCAAATTCGATGTTGTTCACTCCTCCAACCTATTTACCGGAATTAAAGGCTCACTATGAAGAAGATCTCGACTTGCGAAAGCGCACGAAGTTCCTGAAGCGTACGAAAGACCAGATGTGGCGGAGATGGACCAACGAATACATGCGAGCTCTACGAGAACGCCACAGACTAAAGCATCAGGCGAAGGATAACAACATTACGGTGGGTGATGTAGTGATAATCAAGTCGGACGATAGAAACAGAAACCACTGGCCATTGGGGATCGTGGAAAGATTGATTGAAGGCAAGGATGGAGTGGTTCGTGCTGTACGACTCAGGAGCGGACGGAATCGATTGGAACGAGCGATACAACATTTGTATCCGCTTGAACTTAGTTGCGATATTACCAGAGACGAGGAAGCTGAGCTGGTGAACCCAACCCATCTAGACCCGAAAGCAAGAGCGTTTGTTCCGAAGCGAAAGGCAGGAATCGATGCGACAGAGCGAATTCGACAAGCTTTAGCTGATCAAGAAGAGGAAAATGACTTTACGGAGACATAAACAAGACACAAAGGGTCCTTAGAACACATGTTCGAAAAGGTGTTGTAGTGATTGAACGGCAAGCAATAAAATAGTTAAAATATACGGAGAGTGTGAGTGAGTTATATTTACTAGGAAACGTAGCGGAAATCAGTCCCAGCGTTTTCGACATAACACAAGAAGCGTTCTTGTTCCGGCATGCAAAGAAAGCACTCTCAGCACGTACATGTATTGAGTTAGATGGGAAAGATTTGTGGTTGTGGGAATTCACTGATGTGATGACAACATTGATGTCAAAAGCAGGAATTCAGCAAGATGCTACAGTTGATGAAATAACAAATACATTGCTGTGTATGGAGGACATTCCATTAAAATGTAATGGCAAGTCGAAATATATTTTGAAAGCTTTTGAAATTTAAATGCTTTATTCCCTCTTGGGAACGCACTTTAATGAAGATACTTTAATTGTTCTAAAGTTTATAATAAGCTTTGTTTTAGTTAAAAGTTCAACTGATTGGGATTTGTGTTGTTAATTATTCAAGATGCATTGTTTTGTTAATGATGAAACATTTAGATTTGTTTTGTAATTTTGTTACTTGTATTTTAGTTTACAATGTGACTTACAGTTGTGCCAATTGAGTTTATATTCCTAAATTTTGATCAGTTCATTTGCCCAACTTCAAGGAACTTCTGTGCACGTTCCTCAAAATTTAGAATTGGTCAAAGATTTCCTAAGTTCCAGTTATAACAGTTATATATAATTAGTTAGTTTGAAAGGAAGTTGGGAAATTTTTAAAAAATATTGAGGAAAGCCATAGCGCATAGTTAGAAAATAAATAACAAATGCTTGCTGTGTATGGAGGACATTCATTATAATATAATGGCAAGTCGAAATATATTTTGAAAGCTTTTGAAATGTAAATGTTTTATTTCCTCTGAGGAAGGTACTTTAAAGGAAGATACTTTAATTGTTCGTAGTTTAAATTGGGCATTGTTTTAGTTAAAAGTTGAAATTGGGATTTGTTTTTTTAATTATTCAAGATGCATTGTTTTGTTAATGATGAAACATTTGGATTTGTTTTGTGATTTTTTTACTTGTATTTTAGTTCACAATAAGTTGTACACTCTAATAGAATGTGACTTACAGTTGTGCTAATTGAGTTTATATTCCTAAATTTTGATCAGTTCATTTGCCTAACTTCAAGGAACTGCTGTGAACATTCCTCAAAATTTTGAAGCTACTTGGTCAAAGATTTCCCAAGTGCATACATAATAAATTTATGCGGGTTCCGTTTTTTTTTGGGACACACTGTAGACTTATTTTCATAAATTAACCCATTAGTGCGCTCCGTGTTCGACGATAAAATATATATTCGCATGGAGAACTTTGGACGAACAAAAACGACGGTGTTTTCCGACAATCCAGATAACTGGCGTTTCAAAAGCATTAACATAACATCTTTTAGACAAAAGTGAAGCCATCAGCTTGGTATAACTTCGTAAAGTATCTCAAATTTGGCAAAATTCACCTTGCTTCACGTTGTTCCCCATGGATTGTATTTCATGGACAACTTTGAACGAACAAAAACGACGATGTCTTAGGACAATCCGGATAATTGGCGTTTCAAAAGCATTAACGTAACATTTTTTAGACACCAGTGGAGCGATTAGCTTGGTATAATATCGTAAAGTACAGTATCTCAAATTCGGCAAAATTCACCTCACCATTGACATTCTCATATTGTGGGTAGCTACGCATGCGCGGCTACCCACAAAAATATGAAAGAAACAATCGGTGAACAATTTGTGGACAATTTTTGTTTTCAATAACATTTTTTGTCTTGTTCGAATAAATTTATGCACAAGAAACAATTGTTTATTGGTATCAGTGGTATGATTCGTGCCATACATTTCACATTGCTACAGATATTTTCTGCACCAATATTTATTACCAAAAAGACCATGCAATGACAGAAATGTCCGTGAAAAACTGGATCCGATAATTCAAACCGCGCATGGCATGCAAGACCTTCAGTTACGAAGGTCTTCTTTAACTAAAAATGGCGGCTCAACAGGAGTGTTCGTAGCAGAGAAATGTAGAAAATATTTTTGTATTTCAGCCGTTATTGGGTGGGTAACAGTCAGTAAATTAAGTTGTTATTTAGTATATCATTATGTTGCCATATTTTTCACTATTTGAATGCAGCAATGTTTAAATTAAAACTGCATTTGTTTGATCACAACTCACATGTTGTACAGACAGACAGTCCAGGAGTCTATGACCACTTAATGTTATGCATAGTCAGTGTTGCGAGATTCTAAAATTACGTTTCTAAACTATAAATTTATATAGTTTATATTGTTCTGAATTTCTAAGTGAACATGAAATTGTGTTGTATAAATACTGTCAATTTAAAGATGTAAAGTGAAGAAGCAATTGAAATCAGCACAGTTTTGAGTTTTTTAGTTTGTGCTTTGACTGGCTGGCTGGCTGGCTGAAGTTTGCTGTATACATGGACAAGCTTTCATGCACACATAAAAATTCATGTGTAAAATTTTGATAATGTTGAATGGATGTTATTTATTACTCAAACCTATCTACCCACCTTAGATAATGTTGCACCATGTTTGTCTTTTCAAACATTATTTTAGGCTAATGGAACTGTTGATTCTGTTTACAGTCCGAGAATTTTCCAAATATAATGCGGGTTTTTTTCATTATTCATTTTTCATTATGTTCGAGATTATCCATTTTGTGACAAAAATCCATATTAAACCGTGGTTATTTTACCATGAAATCCGTACTATGATCTGGAACCCTCTTTGGTATGAAGCTTTAATTGCTTTAATTGTTAAATGATCCAATCTGCCACTGAGCCACTTGGCCCACTTCAGCGTGTAGAGTATTTACTGCGAGGGTTTTCGAGTATGTACCAAGCCAAAACCGAGGATACACCGTCTTTTTATCAAGTTTTTATCACGAATTTGATGATTTTATTTATTTATCAAAGCTTCCTTACATAGAATTAAAAAGTATGACAAATAATGAAAGTATTTAAAAATAATGAAAAATTCATGCGGTAGTTTGAAGCACATGCGGGCGGTGGACGGTAAACAGAATCAGCAGTTCCATTGGTCTTAGCAGGGAAACACAACAATTACAGTCAAAATACATGAGCCTTTCTACTTCTGGTTAGGAGTCTGTTGTGATTTACTGTAACTTGTTCTGTTTTTCTCTATTGATTACTGATTATCATGACAAAATTGATAAATTTTGTGATAATGTAGTTTTGCAAGAGATACATTTTTTAGATTTGCCATGTAAAAAGTGTGAAATATTAGTTTTATCGTGATGATTAGTAACTACTACAAAAAAAACAACAGAACAACTTATAGACAACAGAACCAAAACTGGGAAGGTCCATGTATTTTGACTGTAAACTATGCAGTCGATTTGAAACTGCAATGAATTTTGATAGAACGAATCTCATGAAATTGCACATATTTGCTGTCAACACATACAGTGAAAAATTATTTCCCTCCATTGACTGTATGATTTGGAGTTGACCCCCAGTGAAATTTATGATGTCACGTGAAAGCCAAGAATAATTATATTTTGCCTAACATTTATAAGATTTAAAAATCATCTCAAAATTGTGCTCTGATAGCTGAATTGGACTTCAGGTATCTCAATTCAGCAATGGGGTTATTTTATTCACGTTTAAGGAAATTTCCAGTTTAAATTTGATTGGGGCTGACTGTCATGTTTATAGTTCATTGTCAAGGTATCTTGTGTTTCTATGCCCTCCTTAGTTTCTGCACATATGTGCTGCAGATTAATGTAATTCACACTATACATGTGAGAATTAGACAAACATTTTGCATCAAATGTATTTGTTTAGCAAGTTTCTCCACCATGATTTCAAATCCGTACTTGCAGCTCTGATTATTTCTGTTGTGTCTTTTACTAATTTTAGGTAAGTCATAAAGCATAAGATAATCATCATGGCTAGTAATATCTCAAGTACTGCAAACCAAGATCATGCTCTTCAAGTGATCAAAAAATATAGGACTTATGTTGAAATGATTGCTGAAGTCAACATACGTAAGCATGAGCAATTTTTTGTAGCATTAACTTATAATTGACTTGATGGTAGTACCGGTAAATAGTAATTATGAATTTTACCGTCTGCCTGATATGTGATCAGTTCGGAATAGATGTTGGTATTCAAAGCATTGAATATGTGTTATATAAAAATAAAGTATGACTGTGGTGAGAATCAAACTCACAAACTCACTGCTAGTGTCACTCTCTACCATCTGAGTTATGCGGTCTGAGTACTTATAATTAACATGCAATACTCATACTTAGACCATGGTAGAGCGTGATGCTTAGCTGGCAACATCAAGGTCGTGAGTTTGATTCTCACTGCAGTTAAAGTATTTTTCACTTATTTTTGTTTATATACCGGTATATACATATATATGTATATATATATATATATATATATATATATATATATATATATATATATATATATATATATATATATATATATATATATATATATATATATATATATATATATATATATATATATGGTAATTAAATGTTCCACCAGTGGTGTTCAGAGAGCTAATACATTTGTACAGCAACATTAAAAACTTTATTTTTATTTAAAACATGGTGATGAAATATACAGGTATACAAAATTAAACTAAAATTAGAATTAAAATTAATTATATTTAGTTAATTTATTTATTTATTTTACCAATACTTTATTTTGTTTAGCTGTTGAAAACAAGTTGAATGCAGCTCAGGAAATCAGTGAAAACTTTGAAGTACATATGTGAACTCTTCTCCAGACTTTACTTTCTCATGCAAATCAAGACTATTTTAAGTCACTTTTACTTGACATGTTTCTTTGTTTTCTTTTGTACTAGGTGATTATTGTTTCACCACACTATGCTGGATTTTTAGAATTTGCCATTCCAAGGTTTCTTCAATTTCTCAAGGATGGTATGAACAAAAGTGCAGTTCTATATTTTTTTGACAATATGATAATTAGCATTCATTTTCAATTCAATCTTTGTACCAAATTAAATAGTGCTTAAGTTGTTAAAAAATTGGCTTGGCTGAAATGGTTTCAAAAATTAACTTCAAATTCAACTACTATGGTGATATTTTTTCAACTTGTTCTGCTTAGTCCATATATACCAGTACTACATAATCATTCCAGAAAAGATCCCCCCAATGGTAGAAAGTAACAATACCTCCTCTCCAGACATCCTATGTAAATTTAAGACATTCTATAGACAATCCTCCCTCCATGTGTGGGTTATGGATCTTTTATGGAATGAACCATTGGGAATTAATATTAACCATACATGTGCATATGGATATTTAATAAAGTAGTGTACTAATTAATAGTCCAACATGGAAGAAAATGTCATCAATTATTTTGTATGCAGGTGAAGCACAGTTCATTGCAGAAGGTGTCATTCAGGTGAGGAAATTAGCTGCTACAACACAGGTTGCCCAGCTTACAGGTGTTGTTCAATGGACAACTTGCATAATAGACTAAAGGTCGTACTAGGCAAAAAGAACGAAATCGTTTACTACAGTTAAAAAGAGCATCTCAAAATTAGTACAACTGCAAAGTTTGGTGGCGAAATGTTGTAAAATACGGAAGATATTGCCCTGCCAAGTTTGCAAATTTTGTATATATTTGTATTACGCGCGGAAAAAGTTACCATTTTTGAGCTAAAATTACCGCGAAAATGGTAACTTTTTCCGCGCGTAATACAAATATATACAAAATTTGCAAACTTCGCAATGCCATATTTTCCGTATTTTACAACATTCCGCCACCAAACTCTGCAATTCTACTAATCGCAGGATCCTCTTTCTGGCTGTAGTAAAAGATTCTGTTCTTTTGGCCTAGATCGAATATTAGTCTATTATGCAAATTGTCCATTACATCACAGTTTTTGCAACAAGTGTGACGTGATTGAACAACGCCTATAAGCTGGGCGACCTTGTGCTTCGCTAGTGCAAATACATCATTTTACGATATATTCACAATGTTTAAGGGTGGGTGATACAAGGATTAGAATTGATAAGATTGAATGAGAGCTGGTTAGCTGTTATTCTTCCTGTTTTCCAAACGCAATCAACATGCATTTTGTTGAACTGAAAACTTGGTCAAAACGCTCATTCTTTCATATTTTTTCTCAAGGGTTACTCTCATCAACCTCCATCCTTGTTTGACCCGAGTCTTGTTTCCAAGTCTCGTGGGTATTAAACAATTATATTTAATGTGTCAATATGATGATTGGATTTTGGTTGTATTATAATTGTACTTTTTTAGCAATTGCGTAAACTTATTTTGGAAATAATTCATCGTATACCAACAAATGATCACCTGCGACCACATTACAAGGTAAGGCAATGCACCGTACCTAGTACTATGCGATGGGATTATATATAATGGTATTTTAATAAAATTGTACCAACAAAATCCGAACAGACTCCATGTTGCACATAAAAGAATCGTCAACAGAATAATGTACAGTAACTGCCGTTTTCTCCAATCTGCAAATTTGCTTGCCTTTTGAAAGAAATCTGTGGTCAGATAAGTGCAAAACTTTTTGCTTTATGTTTTGAAACTGACCATGAATAGTACATCTAACGCAATTACTTACAGGTTATTATTCTGTTAATCCACCAAATACCATCTATTACATTCTCCGTTCGTGTTGCGAATGTAGCGCAGATAACAATCACTAGACCAGCGTTCTACGTCTTGATGACGTGATCTGGAATTTCCGCAACAGCGGCCGGCGTAGCCGTGCTAATGCGAAAACTGTGACTGGAGTAATTTCTCGGAACACTGGCGTTCTCGAAGATGGAACGGAGCCAAGCCTTAACTAGGGGCCGTGGTGAACCATTGAAATAGAGGAACAAGGGCCCTGGAGAAGAACGGCCCTTTTTTTTAATGGCCAGATAGCGATAAAATTTCAGCAACAGGGCAATGGTCGTGACCAGAGGGACCAAGCAGGACGGTGCAACCCCTATGAAGTTGATCGATTTTTGAACATTTTACGAGCAAGTGATAGTGACCCGTCGCGTCGAGATGACGGTAACGGCTAATTGGCGAGAGAGGATGAAGATACTAGAACATGTGAACTCGCTGACGCTTAGAAAGCCAAAGAAAGCAGTTCAGCAGAAAGCCCAAAACATCACGTGATCAAATGACCTTAATGACGGAGCGCAGAGCGCAGAGAAGAGGACACCCATTAGGCGGAACAACAGGAGGGGGGGGGGACGATAGCGCAATAACCGCACCAGCCGCGGAGTTCCACGACTAGGATCCGGGGCACCAAGGTTAATGTGCCAGCAACGGACGGCGGCCATGTAGGATGACACCGAAGGCGGAGCGAGACGTCGAAATTGAGACAGCAACGTTGCAAACAACATTAGCAGCCACTCCGAGAAAGGAAAAGATAGAAAACTAAAACTAGAGCAAAACTGGAAATAGGCACGCAAACCAGCAGTATACACCCGGTGCGTTGATGGAGCCAAACCTTGAGGGAGTAGAGCGTGGCACTTAGTAATCAAGCTGGAGGCACGAGGTGTGATAACAGGGTCGGTGGAGTAGGAAGAGGAAGTGAGTCTGCATTTGGAGCCAGGCGACGAAATTCCTGCAAACGAAAGCGAAATGGGGCATCAGCAATCGCGTCATCTCGGCCAGGAGTGTGCGCAGCGGAGAACACGAAGCTATGGCGGCAAGCCTCGAGCGTCATTGAGACGTTCAGATGACAAGGATGACACAGTGGGAAACAGAAAAAAGATACCCCATTCCACAATGGACGAACAACAGCCACCATCGTAGAGCACGTGATGTCTACCAGGTACCAAAACACGGCAAGCATGATGATGTATGTATTGTATTGTCGATGTATTTCGATGCACACCATCTTAAGCCGTTCAGGAATTAATTCCTTGCGCATTCAAAATGAGGAATACAAAACTACACCCCGCCGTATCTGTTGCGATCCTTTCTGCACGAAACATATCCAGTTATTTTGATTTCACTATTAGAAATAGATTTGTCGATTTTAGATTCATTAATTGCTAAAACATCCAACGGATTTTTTCCAGCATTGTTCGAAGCTCATCGATACTTTATATTTCCAGAGGCTATGCACATTAAGACTAGCAATTCGAAAACTTTTTGAATGATGGGATCCAGTCAGGGATTCTAATTTCCGACGTGTACGGGTTTTCATACGGGCCCATCACTGCAGCAGCCGAAGGATTCGGTCGATCTTGCCCGGAGGTAAACGAGCCAACTGCGGAATTAAATCTCAGTCCATTCCGAAAAAGACAAGGATCGTCGTGGGGCTCCCACAGTTCTTGAGATAAGCGGCAACCCGAGGCGGTCAAACAACTCCAACGCGGGGTCCACGTGGGTTTGGCAGTGAGGGAACTGAGGAGGACTTACAGTAAGAAAGTCGCTTGAGCAATGGAACCGCGGGCAGGCAGCATAATTATGCTTTAAGATCCACTCAGCTTGTACAACAGAATTCAAAATAAATGGAGCTGACCGCAAACCAAAAAAAAGTAAATCATGATCCACGTAAAAATGATCGCGCCACTTTCATGGGGGGATAGGAATATTGCGATAGGTGGCTTTCACATCGACCTTTTG
Organism: Muricea muricata; assembly: GCA_963855995.1. Lineage (NCBI taxonomy): Eukaryota > Metazoa > Cnidaria > Anthozoa > Malacalcyonacea > Plexauridae > Muricea > Muricea muricata. The sequence continues at coordinate 62,342,262 of OY979717.1, forward strand.
CCGTAACAGCAAACAATAATATGCAACCAAGATACATAAAGCAAGCAATAAATACGGTAAATATACATACAGCAAACAATAATATACAATAAATATACCTGGAGCAATATAGAATAAATATACATGTAGCAAACAAAAATACATAATATACATAGAGCAAGCAGTAAATAGAATAAATATACATACAGCAAACAATAAATATACATATATCAAACAATAATATACAATAAATATACAATGATATGTAATATATATAAGGCAAGCAATGAATGCGATAAATATACATAATGGCACACACTATGAGGCAATATATATATATACAAATTAAGGCAAGCAATAAATACGATAAATCTACATATAGCAAACAATAATATGTAATAAACACACACAAAGCAAGCAATGAATGCGATAAATATACATAATAACACAGTACACAATATGAGGCAATATATATACTTAGTATAATTTCTTTAGTAAATAATGGTTTTCAAGCATTTTGATTGGTTGCCTGACCAGTAAATATGAGGCATTATTTACTAGCTGGCATTTTTTCAAAATGGCCGCCAATGAGAGTCGTTTTAATGTATTATACCAAAATTAGCGAATGGAGAAAAATTGCTTTATTATAAGACTCAAAGAGTACAAGTAAACTTTGATGTTAAACTATCTTAAGGTAGTAGATCGTCTGCAAATACCTTATTAAATACTTTTTTCAATATTTAAAAATTACAAGTAAACTTCAGAAGTAAACTGTATTCATAAAAAACGACAGTGCATTTTATACACGTAAATTTTACTAAAGAAATTATACTAAAACAATTATTCGCCTCAGGTTCAGTGATTATGGTAATTGTTCACCTCGACGTCGTCTCGGTGAATATTCACCAATAATCACTTCACCTTCGGGGAATAATTGTTAAATATTAAGGCAAGCAATAAATACGACAAATCTACACATAGCAAACAATAAAATGCAATAAATATACATAAAGCAAGCAATAATTTGCCTGTTTAATAATAAGCCTGTTTTGGCTTTTTCATATCTAGCTTGATTCTTCAGGTATTTCGGCTGAAACAACACCAGGTGTCCGCCATCTTGGATTTTCAAAGATATGCCCTGGGATATGCATGTTACGTCAGAAGTGGGATAACGCAACATTTATTGACAAGCATTGATAAGCACAAACCTGAAACATGTTTCTACTTACTATTTGATATCACGCATTGAGTAAAACCATTTTGGCTAGCTATTGTTTGCTACTTATTCTATAACAAGTAATTGTTTAAGCCTTATCCTTAAGATAAAGAATTTATCCAAGATAGGGGACAGCTCACATGTTTGAGTCCAAATATATAATAAGAATCAAGCAGGATGTGAAAAAGCCGCGGCAGTCTTTGTTAATTATTTCAAAAGCTCTTTCAAATAAGCAAAGAAAAACTGGCCTTGTGATCCACCGTGAAACTGTAAACTGCGGGTATCAGTGTCAGTGGGTAATAATCTGATTTGAATGATGCTTTTTCTTTCAGAATATTCTGACAGTAATGTTTCATTTGCTGGAAGTAAGTGTCAATGAATCTTTACTATCATAAAATCAACCAAATATTTAACAATTAGTCGCCGAAGGCGAGGTTATTGCAAGCCTTTTTTCACGAATTGAAGTGAATATGGGCTTGTAATCACCGTGCCTGGAGGCAACTAATTGTTTTAGTATAAATTTCCATGTGTTACAAACAATAATAATCAACACAACTTTATAATGTTGTAACGCTGATGATGCCTTTTGATGTAGCAACGCTGGAAAAGCAATGGTGCCATTAAGTTGGGCTTGGAAATATTTCATGCTATCCGTTCTTTGTATGTGACATAACGAAATGGTCACGACTGTTCATTTTTTGCACGGATGGTAGTAATGCTGCGTCGCATGCATTGTTTATATGATTTGTATGTTTTGTTCTTTTTTTCATAGTCGGAGAACGAAGAAAACGTACTGGTTTGTCTACGAATTATCATTGAGCTACATCGTCAGTTTCGACCTCCAATGCAATCTGAGATCCAACATTTTCTACATTTTGTGAAAAATATTTATAAAGAATTACCGAACAACATAGTAAGTGTTTATGGTTTGTCACAAATTTTTTTACGTTTGTCAGTCTCTTATTTGCCATATTCGTTAATACTGGCATTTTAATTATAACTTAGACTTATTTTGGGGGAATCATATCTTTTCCTAATTCATACCCTTTCTTGGCTATTCAGTCTTGTTTTCGTATTGTGAGGCTTGATTGTCTTTCTGGTCCTTTATATGCTGTTATACTAAACCGTACGATATCATTCTGCAGTACTATATAAACTTTGGCATGATCATCAAAATATAAATAACCTATACCAAGAAAAACTGAATAAGACGAGGCCCGGGACCAAAACTGCCTTTCGGAATGTATTGCGTGATAATGTATTGCATTATTGAAATGTAGCGTACATGCTCGTTATCTTTCGGTGCTGACGAAAAACGTGAAAGCAAACCCTCGACAGCTCTTCTATAAAACGTGGGAATGTGCTGACACGTGACAGAGGACGTGTCTGGATTAAGTGATGTTTGTACTTTCTGAATGTTTGTAATTTTTTCTGCAGTGAACCAAACTACGTATTTGATTTTAATAATTTGAGCTACAGCTGATTTTGAGCTGTACAAGTGTTTAAAGTTTTTATTTCAATTAGTTGAGCTATTTGGGAAGCCTGTATAATGGCTTCCGGTCAGCTAATGTATCTTTGTGCAATTCAACCGAATGAATATATTTTTTATTTTAGAAATCTTCATTTGAAGTTGTGCATATCGCACCAACAGGTTATCTTCCAACTGAAGTGAATGGTGGAGCAACTGCAACTCCTAGTAATGCCAGTAATGCTGTATTGAATACTCCAAATCAAGCTGCTAAAACTAGTGGAGAGCTCACCATGGCTGCAAAGGGCGGCCAACCGGTATATCTTTTGAAAGTAGTACAGCCAAACTACGCGAAGCGTTCCTATGTTGAGTTCCGAACTCATTTGGAATTTTCCTGATTACTTTTGCAATTTTGAAAAACCCCTTTGCAAATCCTGTGAAGTGTTCTTAACCACCTGTTCAAAGCTCCTAACTTCCTGTTCAAAATTCCTAAGTTCCTGTTTAAACTAACTTCCGGTTGTAAAAATTTATTCAAACAGCAAGTTACAATCGGTACATCAAAATCTAAAAGTTTGGTTTTGCCCATTTCCTTCTAAAAATATTTTGCGTATGTTAGGCGAAAAACGAAATCAAGTATTTAATGGTCTGTGCTTTAGTTGGCGACCTACTGATACACACATTCAATAACAATCACGAGCGAATCTTGCAATCTTTTGATGTGCAAGTTGCTCTGAGGAATTCGCAATCTTTAAAAAATTAACCATCAAACTTTACCCGAGTTTAAATGTTTCTTACAAAAAAGGTTGGTTTTTCCCCAAAATTCATTTGCAATTAAGGTACATTTTAGTGCCAAACCGGCTGTTTTTTTTTGCCAGCAACATGACTTGCAAGTTCACGGAGGAATTAGCAATCGTTTAACAAGTTGTTGATCGAACTTTACCCTATCAATGTTTATTGCAAAATTAAAGGTAAATTTGTTTCAAAAACATGTAATATACGTATATTTAACTAATTTAAGTATTTAAAGACAATTCTAAACGCTTTCTTGCCTGTGCGCCGAATAAAACCCGAGCATGTTTACGATTACTGTATGATTGCAAATTCCCCCGAAAACTTGCAAATGAGTATTTCTTGCAAAAGAACATCTAGTTTGGCTCTAAATTGCAGCTAATAAACATTGAAACTCGGGTAAAGTTTGATCGCTAATTTCTCAAACGATTGCGAATTCCTCAGAGCAACTTGCACATCAAAAAATTGCAATTCCTCGCTCGTGATTGTTATTGAATGTGTATCAGTAGGTTGCCAACTATAGTACGGATCATTAACTTGATTTCGTTTTCGCCTAACATGCTCAAAATATTTTTGAAGGCACTGGGCAAAACCAAAACTTCTAGATTTTGATGTACCGATTGTAATTTGCCGTTTGAAAAAGTTTTTACAACCGGAAGTTACTTTAAACAGAAAGTTAGGGATTTTGAACAGAAAGCTAGGAACTTTGAACAGTAAGTTAGGAACATTTACAAATTCTTTCAGGAGATTTGCAAAGGGGTTTTTGAAAGAAATTCCAAAAGATTTCGGAGCTCAAGATAGGAACGCTTCGCGTAGTTAATTGCCGGTACATAAATTGTCGGTACAGTTCAGTTAAAACCTCGCAAACATACAGGATATTGCAAACTGCGTGAACATACGAATTACATTTTCTTGCGTTGCTAATGTCTTAATGTCTTTCATGAGTGAGCGAGGTCATTGAGTGAGAGATATATATCTAATTTTGTGGAAACACCACGCAATACTTACCATGCAAAACTACAAATATAATGAATTCGAATTCATATGTAACGAATATAATGTCTTGTTTACTGCTTATTTATATCAATGAAAGTTTTCCCGTTTTTTCTGCTGGCACGATCGTTTTTTTTTCCATCTCTGAGCATAGAGAAAACCTGATTTCATCTATAACTCATAGTCATAGGATATATCATGCACCTCCTAAACGACCCCACGATACAAACATAACTTTAACGTTTCGAGCGAAAGCCTCTCGTCGGGGAGTAGCGTATGTCTGTAAACACGCGCATATCTATTCTATATTTTATGTTGATATATATATATATATATATATATATATATATATATATATATATATATATATATATATATATATATATATATATATATATATATATATATATATATATATATATATATATATATATATATATATATATGATAGGGTTTAGAAGTATATATACATCATTACTGAACTACTTATACGCTGGAGTAAGAATCGTATACGGCTTGTCGTGTGAAGGCGCCTCAGTGTGCTCAGATATTAATAATTTGAATTTTACAGCAAACCGCTATACCGAAAGCCGTTACGTCACTGAAAGTTTTGGCCGAGTTACCAATTATTGTTGTGCTGCTTTTTCAGGTTTGTTACCTCGTGTGGCTTATTCTTGTCATTAATATATATTCCATATGTGATAGCTTCTGCGTGCTTTACATACATAACAGTACACCCTACAATATACTCTGTCAAGTCACATATTCAATGAAAACTTAGAGTACATTACATTATACTGTAAGACCTAGTTTCCATTAAGTCGTGAATATATCGATCAAAGTGTCTGATGTAATACAGTGCAGGTATGTGCGCCGATCTGCATTTAATATGAATAATTTAGATGCAGCCCAGAAAAGAAAATGTAGATTTAGACTGCATCACATCGTCGAGAATGACTGCGCTGCGACTGTTATATATTAAACATAATACACATTATACATGTAGTTTTGATTTTTTACAGCTATATAAACAGAATGTTTTGGGGGAAGTAAGAGAGTTCATACCGTTAATCATAAAAACGATAGTTCTGCAGCCATCTATGCAAGCAAGGTCAGTTCTGGTAGAATCTACATTCAAGCTCATTTGTATTTCATAATGAGTGCAATTGTAATTGAAAAAAAATTTTGGATTTTTGCGATAAATGATACTTTCACTTAGATATTTATCTGAACAATGTAATACAGCGAAGACTGTGAATGCTAACTTCCTATTTTGCGTTTGTTGTTGTAAACACATTAGATAGAACACATAGATATGAAATATTTATGCACAAACATGAAAGGAGAAATCTTTCTAGTTTATTGTTTCAATCCTCTTTTATTCTATGTACGTGAATCACCGTCGTGTTTCGTCAAACTGCCTCGTTACTTATTTTCTGCTTAATACGTTATTTACTCATCAACAGTGGGACAGACAGTCGTGTTTTATCTGAATTCACTGCATCCCATTTTTGTAAAAAAAGATGGGTAATTTCGAATTAAAAAGTAGTGGTACTGTAATTTGTTTTTATTTGTTACCAGTGTCTTGTCTGGACTGGTTCACGACGGTTTTAATCCAGCCATAAATCTCATAATGTCTATATTTATTTTGCTTTTTTTTCTAGAAATTCACCAAATTTCAACAAAGAAGTTTATGTTGATTTTGTTGCTGCCCAGATTAAAACTCTTTCATTTCTTGCATTCATCATTAGATCTTATCAGGTCAGTCGAATTCGAGAATTTTTATAGTTTAATGTTGAACTTTTATTATATAACGCGAATTTTTAGGCGAATTCGCCTAGTTGTTCCAAGCGCTCAGATAAATTGCCATGTGATGTATCTCGTAGTATCAGGTTCCCTTGTTGTGCCCTGGTTAACCTAGTCCAACATAGGTGCGCAACCCTTCTTATAAATCCAGCTTATTAAAGATATAAATATCAGGTAGCCTACGTACTAAACGAATAGGCTATATTGATAGGGAAGATAAGTATAATATTATCCCAGTAATGCTGTTAGTTTTCCATGGTTAATAATTTATGTGTATAACTGGTTATTAATCTGAATCTGGTTTCCGTTAGGTACAGCAGACTATTAGTACTAGCCAGTACCAACACCCTGGACAAAACAATGTCTTACACATCCCTGATAACGCTTTAAATCCTTGGAAAAATTTACCCTAACGGTTTATTTAAGTGGCTACTTATTCACTGATTCACTTTAGGAATATGTTAATAACTTTTCTCAAAACATGGTTGGTGGTATGCTCGGCTTGTTCCGCTATTGTCCTCAGGTAAGGTTCACTTATTTGGTTTTGGTATCATAACTTCTATATGGTAATTGAGTTATATTTCTTAAATACGAAGACATTAGTTCGTGAATGCAGTTCGTGTAGATTATATATAATATATAGATTTTTCTCATGTTTTCTGGATTGTCTGGGTTTGTTGTTAACGTGAACATTTGAAGTAACAGGAATAATGTGATTGACTAATTAAGTACAGCACCGAGGCTGCACTAAAAATTCTACGATGCTAAAATCGTTTTTACACTGAAATATAGTGCGTGATAAATCACGTATTCGTTGTTTTCATTGCAGGAAGTTGCGCATTTGAGGAAGGAGTTGTTGATCGCAGCACGTCATATCTTAGTTACTGATTTACGAAACAGTACGTACTATTACATGTAATCTCGTGGGACCAAATCATCTCTTATCATCAGACCGAATGACCGATTATATCTGATCCTAGTGGAGAAACCTCGCCATCCGAGCTCAGAATTATTTATCGGGATTTTAATATATAGGGGGCGTTTCAGATCAAGATTTCTTCATTGTTTGTTTTGTTTTATGCTTTAATATACAGTATTTAAATTTGTTAAAAAGATAAAGAAGTAATCAAGTACTGATATTATTAAAACATCTCCATATGTGGTTTCTAGCAGTACAGAGTAATGTAACTGTGTTTTGTCTTGTTAGGATTTGTACCCCACATTGACCAGTTGTTTGATGAAGATGTCCTGATTGGATCTGGCTGGACAGCACGTGAGTCATTACGACCGCTGGCATACAGTACGTTAGCAGATCTTGTTCATCACGTGAGAAGTCACTTGCCTCTTCAGCATTTATCGTTGGCTGTACATTTGTTTTCGAAAAATGTTCATGATGAATCTCTTCCTGTTAGTATTCAGACCATGTCGTGTAAAGTAAGTTTATTTTATCACTCAATTATTATCTTAGGTTGCATAAAATTAAGGTTGTTAAATTTTTTGCTCTTTGACGAAATTAATTAACTTTAATCCGATTTCTCAAAATCTACGTTGATTACAAAATATTCTCCAAGTCAAAGTATCATGTCATGATTTTATGTATAATTATATGACAATCAGACTATTCCTGTGAATTATATATATTAATTATATATGTGAATCATATAATCTCAATTTTTTAACAGTTGTTGCTAAACCTGGTGGAAGGAATACGTAAAAGTGACGAACAGGGAACGGTAAGTGTAATGAAAATGTGTTTTTTGTCTTTACATATACTCATACGTCCAAGTGTGAATGTGCGATTTTTGTGGGTAGCCGCACGCGCGCAGTCAGCGGCTAACCACTATGTTACTATGCTAGCGGTATGTCTGATAGACGGCACATGCGCCGCTAATATGACGTATTTGCATTGCGGTAATGTAATTATCAATGGCCGTTACTTTATGTAAGAACTTTCAACACAATTGATTTGTTGAGCGAAGCAAACCCCACCTATGATAGCGTTTTCGGTCTGCACTTGTAAATCGAATTATTTTGTTTTTTCGCTGTGTTTCTTTGGGGAAACATTCTGGATGTAACCAACAACTTCGTCCGTCATTATTTTTAACAATTTCGTCACAATTTTGACCGCGTGCTTTTAATCGTGTTTGCCCATCGCGCAGCAAATGTTTGCAAATGTTTGCACGTTACGTCACTGAATCATTATTATTCATACAATGGGGGGGGGGGACTACTTTACGCGTTCAAAAGTGACTAGTTTTGACATCTAAACCTGATGAATTTATTTTCAGTTCACAGTTGATGTTAATAGCTTTTAAAACGTTGTTTTGATTTCAAATCATGCAATGGATATGCTGGATTATAAAGTGAAAAAACCATTTAAAACGCAGCGCAACCTTTTAAACACCTTTTAAACATAAACATCGTTTTTCTATGAGAAAAAATTCTAATTTTTAATAAATGTCTTTCTAGAGCTGTATAAAGAATTGGCGCAGGCAGGAATTTCTGAACGATCGCGCGACGCCTTTTAACATTAGGCTTATTGCACAAAATTAAGCAATTTTTCGATCAGACAAATCTTTAGCTATTAATAAAGCATATTTTCCACGTAGCAACTTTGTTCGCGCGAATAAAGAAAGAAGTAGGAACGGTTCATTGTTCGATTTTTTTCGCAAATTAATCCGTTAATCTTAACCAGTTCTTGTTTTCGCTTCGCGCGAACAATGTCGCCAAGTGGAAAACAGGCTTTATAAGGCATAAGAAAGGCATTGCCCCGATTTTTATTTCTGAGTTCGCCAATCTTTTCGCGGCTGCCCACATGTACTTTACTCGAACCTATTTTTTCTAAACGTAGCTAAATTTGCGATCTCGTTCCCCGAGCCTGCGATCGGAGGCTCTGGGTTAATCCGTGATCGACATACAAAAAACTGTATGTCGCCCGTACTGCGCATGCGTTAAAAATAAAGATTCAATAAGACGAAGGGAAGAAGCTGGTATATAAGTGACTTCCCATAACCAGTAGGCAAGATACAAATCGTGTCTTTCCGGTCGAGAACAACAGCCTTTACCGCTTCGTATTGGCACTCCTTCAAATTAAAGTGCATATGACACGAAATTTTATATTTTAGAATCATAGAGTACATTGTGCGGTGATTATCGTAGTGTAATTTATTTTTCAAAAAGATGATGCTAAGGGGGAACGAAACCACTGGGAACGGAATTGCACCAAAATGACGTCATGATGACGTCAGTGGTTTTACCCAGAGTTAAATTGAGTCAATGAGCGTAAAATACATCTCATCAGTGACGTCATTTTGGTGCAATTTCGTTCCCAGTCATAGGGCACGTAGTGATCGCTGGATCACTAGAACTCATACCCCCGCACGGACAGAAATCGGGGGTTCGCGAAGCGGGTGTAATGGTAGTATACGTTATATATACGTTGGGAATAGAGTTAGACTATGAAATAAAACACATAAAACTTATACGAAATCGCATTCATAACATTGGCGACGAGGATGGCTACTACTCTAGTTAATCCAATGCCACCGTTCGACACTGACGCGGATATTGGAGTGAATTTAGCTCCCAAATAGAAAATATGGCTGCAAGATTTTGAAATGTATCTTGTGGCAAGCGGGGTCACAGATAACAAGAAGAAAAGAGCGCTATTACTTTACCAGGCTGGGCCGCGGGTACGTGAAATTTTTCGCCAGATTCCCGATCGCGGAGACGACGATGATTTCGATACGGCAGTAAACAAATTAAATGCTTATTTCGAGCCACAGAAGCATCGTTTGTATGATGTGTACCAGTTCAGACAGACAAAGCAAGGTGAAATGGAAACACTCGATCAATACTACACGCGGTTAAGAAGTTTATCCCAAAATTGTGATTTCCACGACCCCGATTTCGAAATTATGGTTCAAATTGTTCTATATGGAACCTCCAGCCGACTAAGAAAACAGGCTTTGCGTGACCCGAAAGTAACACTAGAAACACTCCTTATAACTGGCCGTCAGCTCGAGCGAAGCCACATACAAGCGCGACATATTGAAGAGAAAGTGCATATAGTTGAACAAGATTCTCCGGTAATACAAGCTCTTAACGACCGTCGTCGTACACGTACTGTAGCGAATATGTGTCGAAATTGTGGAGGTGAATGGCCTCACACCAACAACCCATGCCCTGCAAAGAATAAAGAATGTCGGAAATGCAAGAAACTCAACCATTTCGCCAGGGTTTGTCGGTCGGGAATCGTGGAATCCCCAGGTCAAAGTACAGCCAAGCAAAGCCAAAGTCGGGACAACAATATTCGACCTGTTAACACTTCAAATCTCAAAGAAATCAGTAGTGAATCAAGCGACTCTGAATATTGTTATGCGGTAAATGCAAAACAAAGTAAGTCACCTATCACCAAATTAAAAGTTAACAATCAGAAAGTGACATTTACCGTAGACACTGGTTCAACCATTAATATCATTGATGAAAATACCTTTAAAACACTGGGAGACATAAATTTGAAAAAAACAAATATTAAAGCATATCCCTTTAACTCAACCGAGTCAGTAAAAATAAAAGGGAAGTTCCAAACATTGGTTGAATCTCGCAAGCGCATTACAGTTGCTACGATATATGTCACAGAACAAGATGGTGGCTGCTTACTTGGTCACAACACAGCACAAGAATTAGGACTCATAAGCTTGCATTTAAACAAGATTGGCACGTCAACAAACTTCCGCAAACAAAACAACACAACCAACACTCACCCTGTCAAAGATAAAACTGTACAGAAATTGCTAACTACGCACAAGCGAGTATTTGAAGGAACTGGGAAACTCCAAAACAGACAAGTTGAACTTATTGTGGACAGAAGTGTCAAACCAGTCGTACAGCGACAACGAAGAATCCCCTTCCATTTACGAGCCAAAGTCGATGGTGAGTTAAATCGCTTGGAAGCAGAAGATATAATCGAGAAAATACCAGACACTGAGGAAACACCTTGGATATCACCAGTAGTTATAGTACCAAAAAAGGAAGACAAAATTCGTTTATGTGTGGATATGAGGGCAGCAAACAAAGCTATAAAACGAGTTTGCCACCCAATCCCCACAGTACGTGACATTTCGATGGATCTCAATGGGGCTAAATTCTTCTCAAAGCTAGACATGTCACAGGCATACCATCAGCTTGAGCTCGCACCATCATCACGGAACATTACAACCTTCATCACACATGCAGGCTTATACCGATTCAAGCGCCTCAACTATGGCACAAATTCGGCTGCCGAAATTTTTCAAAATACCTTGCAGCAAGTTTTACACGGCATCAATGGCGTCCATAATATTGCCGATGATATTCTGATATATGGGGCAACATATGAAGAGCACAACAAAGCCCTCAAAGAATGTCTTCAAGATTAGAGCTTCATGGATTGACTTTAAACTTAGACAAGTGTAGATTCCTCAAAAACCACTTGGAATTTTTTGGCCTGTTATTCTCGCACAACGGCGTACGTCCAGACCCCAAGAAAATCTCTGCATTCAATAACACCACCACCCCAACTACAGTTGGTGAAGTAAGAAGCCTTCTAGGTATGGCAAATTATAGCTCACACTTTATCTCTAACTTTGCCACGATTACGGAGCCTTTACGGCGGCTGACCCACAAAGAAGCAAAATTTATCTGGGGCAAAGAACAGGAAGATGCCTACCAGAAGCTAAAAACAGCCTTAGTCAATAGCCCGGTCATGGGCTATTTCGACACAAAAAACGACTCAGAATTAATTGTGGACGCGAGCCCCGTAGGATTGTCAGCCATCTTGACGCAAAAACCCCCAGGAGAAAATGCTCCATCAAAAATCATCGCATATGCAAGTCGTGCATTGACACAGACTGAACAAAGATACTGTCAAACAGAAAAAGAGGCCCTAGCAATTGTTTGGGGGATTGAACACTTCCACTTATACCTGTACGGAGCACCATTTACCCTATACACTGACCATAAAGCACTCGAACTGATATTTGCAAACCCCTTGTCTAAGCCACCGGCTAGAATTGAACGGTGGTTACTCAGATTACAAGAATACGATTTTAACGTACTGTTCACCGCTGGCAACAAAAACCCTGCTGACTTCTTGTCACGGCACCCCACAGAGGGTAGGAAATCAAAACATAACATCGCAGAAGAATACATAAATTTCGTAACAACTGCAGCAGTACCACACAAAATGAACGTTGAGGAAATTATTCAAGCCACAGAGAAGGATGAAGCTCTGATTGCCCTAAAGAATGCTGTCATGTCAGGCTCGTGGGACAACTCTAAAGTAAAGCCTTATAGTATGTTAAAGGATGAGATTACCATCGACCACAATAACAAGATACTCCTGCGTGGTACTCGTATTATCATACCAGCATCATTACAAAAACGCACCATACAGATCGCCCACGAAGGCCATCAAGGTCGAGCAAGAACAAAAGCCTTCCTAAGAGAAACGGTGTGGTTCCCTGGCATGGATAAACAGGTTCGGACTGAGTTAGAACATTGTTTAGCTTGTCAAGCCACGGCACAACCTAATCACCCGGAACCGATCAAAACAGCGCCAATGCCTAATAGCCCGTGGGATAAAGTTAAAATAGACTTTTATGGTCCACTACCAACTGGACAGTATATCTTGGTGGTAATTGATTGTTATTCACGATTTCCCGAGATCGAGATATTGACCACCATATCAGCTCAAAAAGTCATCCCTAAATTAGATAGTATTTTCGCCCGTCATGGTATTCCCTCACACTTGACATCTGATAACGGTCCACCTTTCCAGAGTCACGAATTCGGACGGTACATGACAGCGATGGGAATTACACACACGACATCGACACCCCTCTGGCCTCAAGGGAACGCGGAAGTAGAGGCGTTTATGAAACCATTGGGCAAAGCCATCAAAACAGCACATCTTGAACGTCGACCATGGCAGCAGGAGCTATCGCGTTTTCTACTCACTTACCGTTCAACACCACACTCAACCACAAAAGTTCCTCCTGCTCAATTGCTTTACAATCGTGAAATAAGGGGAAAACTTCCGTCGTTACTGAGAAACCACAAGGTTGTCAATCGTCACCGTGAAGCCAAAGAAAATCAAATCAAAGCTAAGGATAAAGGTAAAGAATATGCGGATCAACGTCGAGCTACGAAGTCAAGCAATATTAAAGTAGGGGATACCGTTATCGTTAAACAGCAAAAGAAAAATAAACTGTCAACAAACTTTGCAACAACACCATACACAGTTATATCCATCTACGGACCCACCATAGTGGCTGGAAATAAAGATCACAGAATCACTAGAAATAGCTCGTTTTTCAGGAAGATTCCCGGTGATATTGAAAGTGGAGAAGAAGAAGAATCGGTCATTTCACAACCTCTCAGAAGAGAAACCAGAACAGGTCACCGGGAAGATCGGACAGGAATGCCAGAACAGCAAGATGAAGTAATGCTGCCTAGACGTTCATTAGAACAGCAAAACGAGGCAGCGCCGACGAGACGATCAACAAGAAATCGAACGCAAACCGAATTCTTCGGGCACCCAATTACCTCTCACGTGATTAATTAGAAGTGCTAACAGGGACAGTGACACTGAATTTAACATTACAGAGCATAATAATGTAACATTTATATTTATTCTGGTTTCAGTGTATATTAAAATCAGTTTAGGTTATATTCCAGTTTTGTTAAAAAAAAGAGGAGTGATGTAGTGATCGCTGGATCACTAGAACTCATGCCCCCGCACGGACAGAAATCGGGGGTTCGCGAAGCGGGTGTAATGGTAGTATACGTTATATATACGTTGGGAATAGAGTTAGACTATGAAATAAAACACATAAAACTTATACGAAATCGCATTCATAACAGGGCAGTTTTTTGCCTCACGGCCACGTATTAAAACGGTCAAATAATTCCCTTGGCATCATGTTTTCTAAAGAGTAAAATACTCTGCAATAATCACCGCAGAAAGAAGTCTGTAATTCTAAAATATAAAATTTCGTGTCATATGCACTTTAAGATTCTTCTTACCCAGTCGCTCTAACGCTTCGTCCAACACAGAATGAAATAAACTAATATTTTCCACTGACATTACAAACAAAATAGTAAAAATACTGTTCCAAAAAACTTTAGAAAAGGCTATTGCGGCTGAATCTATTTATTTCCAACGCATGTGCAGCACGGCCGGCATACAGTTTTTAGTGCAAAGTTTCTTCGAAACAGCTAGCCAGCCAGCCAGCCAGTCATAATGTAAACTCTGGGGGGTTGTGCAAATTTTGAGCACGTCGCTTAAATGTCATTCTTGCAAGGTTTTGATAAAAATTACTTGAATTTACCGGAGTTTAGTCATACACCAGTGTCTGCTGTTGTTCGTACCGATGGGAAAGATAGTTAAGTAAGCCTTATGACATCTAATGAGACTAATAGTGCACATGTACATAAACAGTGTTGCCAAACACCCCCGGAATCTCAATTATTCGACTAAGCACGTGTATAATGCGCAGCGCTTATAGTCTTTACATGTAGGTCTCTAGGAGTGGGTCGCAAACATGAGTGTATTTCTATGATAATATAAGAACACTATTTTAACCGGCATTGAAAGAATTTCAGTCTAGACTATTAGTAGTTCGTTTACAACGGGTAAAAAGAATTTTTATCTTGGAAAGCATCAAATTAAACCGAGTTTAATATGAACTGATGAGTTATGTTCATAGTGTAATTAACAAATAGATTTCATTTTTGCGTGCGTCTGTACTGTAATAGATCACAGATGACGTCATAGCGTGTGAAGAAGAAAAAAGTGACTTTTTGTTCTTCACACGCTATGGCGTCATCTATGATCTATTACAGTACAGAAGCACAAAAAAATGAAATCTATTTGTTTTATATTATAATAAAGTTGACAAAAATCATGCGAAGACCCGCGAAATAAATTAGCTAAATTAGATCACGCCATCAGTTGACGTCATCCGTGCGTGTGTACTTTAATAACACACAGCTCGCGACCAATGAAAATGCAGAATGAACACGTATTATTATATAAACATATATAGTAGATACGACTAAAATTTTCGCTATGTTACGTCGTATATTCCGTAAATTACTCTAAATGAATCGCCGTAGTTTTCTCTACATTTTGGCAAAGCTTCATGGGAAAATAATAAAGAGCAAGCAAGATACAGCGAAATCTTTCGCGTATTATAATGTAGCGGGCGCTTGCCGACTGCTCATCGTTAGTGCGAACGTACACATACATCTGTATATTTAAAAATTAATTATATATCCGGCTATTCCTTTATCCTATATTCCTCAAAATATCACCATATGAAGCGGTGTCATTTCTTAATATTTTTGCAAAGCTTCAATCGAAAATACAAGAAAATAGACAAGATATAACGAATTCCTCGACGTAGTGATAAGTAAAGTTTGGCATGCGAAGTATTTATTTCAGGTAAACAAAATTAACCGGAAGTACTATATTTCGTTGTAAAACTGCGCAAGCCAAAGGGGAAAATTTTGAAAACTTTCAAGTTTTGCAAACATTGAGCGATAATCCTTAAAAAGTTTCGATGTCATAGATTCATGTAATTGAGGTGGCTTTATAATTTCTCTTAATGAGAGTCCAGTTGACGCTCTCAACCCCTACAACCCGGTGAAATTGAATGTTTATACATATTCAAGACATATGAACTTGTATGTTTATACATATTCAAAAGGCTTGACTTGCAACGCTTTGAAATTTTCAAAAATATACCTTCTAATCGCAGACCACAGTTTTCAGATTTATTGTTCTGTATGTATTGTATTCATTGTTTCTATTTGAGTCAGTTTTTTATACATTTGTCTGACTTCTGAAACTTTGCACTATTCTTGGATCCCTAGTTTGTATTTCGATCACGGATTATCCCCGTTTCCTTCCCAAGGGATCGCAGGCTCGGAGAACGAGATTGCTACATTTGATCAAAACCGTGTACAGTAAACGAGAGGACTCTCAGTAGTAGGTGATTTGTGGATGCATCATTGCAGCCAGTTTAGCGCAAAAATCAAGACAAATTCTCGTAAACTTCTGTCAAGTACACGAAACTACGAAAGGTAGATATTCTTTCAGTACCTGAAGGCAACCTCGTTCCCAGGACCTCCATGTTGGAACATGAGGTAGAAGGTCCCAGCAAAGGGTGCTTGTCACGGGCCAAATTTTCCAGTTTAGTTCGAAAATTTTCCTGACAAATTATTTTCCAAATATATTGAAAAGTTAGCCCCTTACGGCCGTAAATGATTCTGGGAGGCTAATTTCCCAGCCGAATTATCTCGTGTGTACATGGCTTGTGCAAAGGGTTTACTTCGTAAAGGTCTGACAAATGTGTATCATATTTTATATCAGACAAACTTGCTGAGTTACGACCTCTTGTAGCGGTTAATCTGGCATGCAAAAACACACACGTGATATTTGATGAAGCTCGTTTCTTTGTATCAAATTTCATACATAAATCACACTATTGATATTGCAGTTCAAAGTGCAACTTCCTCGTATACAATAATACAGTACATAAACTATGGCCTGGCTCTCAATTCTGAACTGTTTAAACGTTGGGTATATGACCCAATTACTTACAAGTGTAGTGTGTGTATTTCTTGTGTACAAATGTACCAAGTTTCTGTTTGGAACGGCAAAAGGCGAACAGATGAAATCCGACATTAGTCGACGTTGTCTTTGCTACCGCGAAGCAATATTGGATGAGTTTTCCATCGACAGAGGAGGAACCGGTAATATATGTCTCACCGTAATTTTAACTTCAAAACAAAGCCTGTCATATGAACACGTTCGTGATGCTCTTGTGCTGTTAGCTAAACGACAGCCAATGCTTCGAGCAACCATAACAACGGTAGAAAATGGAGATAAATATTTTGAGATCAAAGAAATCAATGAAGCTATTGCAATGTTAGATATAACTGCTTCCGATGTGAAGAGTTCGGATTGGAAAGATGTCTGGTTTGAATATACAACAAAACAAAGAGGGAATGGTCTGTTATGGCGAGTTGTGATATTACAAGAGGAATTCAGAGTTGACACGAAAGACTATGGAACTACCTTGATGTTTAGTTTTAATCACTCATCCACCGATGGCGTTTCTTGTGTTAAATTTTGCAAACAGTTTCATAGGCACTTGAATCAACTTGCAAACGGTGCTACTGCAGATCAGGAGATCCACAGTTTAAGAATGCTGCCATACTATCACGATATTGTCACACAAAAACGAACATTGTATTCAGTATTGAATTTCATGCTCACTTATTGTGGCTTGCGGCCAATTTTACGATTTTTTGTGAAGAGAATGATTTCACACGAGCTCAAAACAATAAAGTGCAATCCATATTACAATCAGTTTCCACCAAGTCTGGATGTCTCGAGCTTTGCTGGACCAATGCGGCTGAATGCTAAAGTCTTTACTGAGAATGAAACAAAGAATATTCTTCAAGCCTGCAAAGCAAATCATTGCACTGTAACTGGAGCTTTGACAGCTGCTGCCAATCTTGCTTTCTGTGATCTTATAGAAGATGATATAAGTGATGTAAAGTGGGAGTTTGCGATTAATGCCCAACGCTGTTGTGATCCTAAACCACACGAGGACTACCTGGGGCTCTTTGTGTACATCTTTGATGAACTTTGCATGAAGTACGAACCTGGTACTGATGTTGACTTTTGGAAAGTGGCCCAGAAAACTACAACGGAAATTCAAGATGTCGTGAAAGCTGAACGATATGTTATTGGCGACACAATGTTTGGTGAAACTATGAAAGCAAACGAGATGCTTAATCTGCTCGATCGTGACGTGGCCATTGGCTTATCACCCTGTAATTCTATATCTAGTTTTGGTTCCTTTCATTTTGGCACAGATCAGCAGGAACAAACTTACACGCTGAATGAATGTTTCATTAATGATACTGGTCATGGTTTCCCTGTTACCTTTGTGCATTATAACCATACCATAAATGGTAAAATGACCTGGCAAATTACCCACAATGCTTCTAGAGTACAAGTTCAACATGCAGAAAAGTTTGTCAATCTTTGCTTCCGTAGATTTATTGACATAGCACATGGCCGTGTTTAAGAAGCCAAAGATATGGGGATTTGCAAAACAAACATATAAATAATATACAAATCTTGTTCGTGTTATGTTTGCGTTATAACCAATATAGCTGAAGCAGAAACTGTGAAATATTTACTTGGTGTTTTCAACTTCCGCATCAAAGATGCATGAGCGATATGGGATACTTGACGTGCAGTTAACCACCAAGTTTGTCACAGTACAAATTAAATTTACCATAGTTTTGTGAGTTCCGTCGTCCCTATCATGAAAACATTGATTCATTTCTAGGCAACATACCAGACCTGGGCATTTTTGGCAGGTAGAAAAAAAAATAAAATGACAAGGCTAAATTGTATTTGACCAGCAAAAAAAAATTGGCTTGGCTGGTCACATTTTTTTTCTATTTTGAGCCCTGATTTGGAGTACATTAAATGACCTAAAAAACAATCCATTTTATACCCATATTTATTTTATGATAATCCAGATTTGCTTTATCAAATATAACTAGCGCCAATACATTCGTACTTTAATCTGCCGGCGTGAAATTTTTAGGCAGAATCCGAATGGGGTGTCGATGACGCTGTAGATATTTACAAACGCCAGCTGTGTTAAACAGTGAACTCTATAAATACTAGAACGATAACTCCAGATAAAAACCCTGCGTTTGGGTGAAGCCAAGATGGCGGCAACAACTACAAATGTCGTAAACAGTCTTAGTACTATTTTCCCGAGGTATTTGCTATTGTTAAAAAAGATTGTATCGCAAACTAGGTTATAAGTTCATAAACCATAAAATTACCTCTTAAATCAAAATAAAAACATCAAATATCGGTACATTCCCAGAAGAATGGTGTCAACCGCGCCGAGAGAAACAATAGAAAAGGACTGAACTTGATAACCTATAGATAACCAATTTGGCTTCAAAGATGGCGGCCAAGTTATCGTTCCAGTCTAATTTAGAGTTCACTGGTGTTAAACATCAAAACACATCGCCCGTCCTGCTAAACACCGTCTGTTAACATCCGTGAACGTCCGCGAGCACTATTCGGGTTAACTTTTGTTCGTCGATTCGAAGCGCACACCGAGGCTGTTTCCAGTACGTAATTAGAAGTACTGTTAGGAAAACATTTTCTCCCCGTACGACTCGATAGTGTAGATACACGTGATGGTCACATGGTGGATATTTAGATAACTAGATCGAGTAGAGAAAGTACGCGTATGGTCGGTTAGTTTTTAGAGAGCGTATACATACAGCGATTTTGTTTTGATCGAGCACGCATAGAAGACCATAGCCAGACCCGTCGTGATTAAAGAAATTACGACTCTCGCTTTAGCTCTAGTAATCTCGAGTAATTACGTATGTGCAATGTTTGCGTTATGGGCAGTTATTTATTAAGTCGATGGAAAGTGTCCTTCAGTGATTAAGTACTCTGGGCACGGGAGATATAATTCTGAATATAAATGACTAAAGCTGCCCACTAAAACGTATATAGCTACAGTACATGCTGTAAAAACAGACTAATTATTTGCGTATGACCAATGGCTGCTTTCCAGTTATCCGTTTTTTACACGTACCTGCACGCACGCACGTTACTAAAATATGCTAACTCGTAGGGAATGCTGAATTCTCTCCATCAAAACATTTTTTATTTCAAATGTAATATTGAAACTGACGACTAAAACACGTGTGTGCCCTGGTTAAGTAAGTATCTAGAGGGCAATTGGCTCTGTTAAACCTGGTTTCCATTTGGTCGTAATTGTCGTAGCAAAGTCCTTCTCGACGATGTGATGTAGTGGACTACATCGAATCGTTGAGAAGGATTTTGCTACGACAACACGACGATTGTGGGCAGCATGTATTCAAATTAGTCAATAATATGAAGTGTAGATCGCCACACATATTCTATTACATCAGTCACTCCAATATATTCACGAATAAGTGGGAACTATGTTTTATGTCATTAATATATCAAAGTGACTGATGAGATTTAGTATATATATATATAAATATATATATATGTATGTACGCGAATCTACACGTAATACGGCTAATTTGAATTCAAGCTACAAAAGAAAAAGTAGATCTACACTATATCAGATCGTTGAGAACGACTTTGCTATGACTGAGTTACGAAACTAGGCTTTATTCTTTTCGCGGCGTGATGCGAGTACCTGTCTGAGTGAGGTAGACTGCAGAAGGATAATATGGATAGGGATATTACTTCATCCTTGCGGATTCTTTTGATTTTGTAGTCAATTCTGATATACTGTGTATATAGGATATGGAAGTATAAGCAAATGAGGAAAGGGTCGGAATCATGAGCTTGTCAAGTTGATATAAAGTTAACTCACCAACAGACAGTTCCAAAACGGAAGTAGCGAACGTGACGTATAATTACCGATGAATGCTGTTTCCACTAGACCGAATTTTGCACGGGGAGCGGAATTTTTCTTTGTTTGTGAGCTCTTAGGCAGAAAACGACAATGAAGAATTTCATTCCATGCGCAAAATTCCGTCGAGTGGAAAACGGCCTTTAATGACTACCTCCCGATTGATGTGCATGTTTCCGTTTGAAGTCTGCAGAGCTTCAGCGGGTCGGTCATTGACCAACCCTTGGTTGGACTAACTCAAATAGTAACGTTGATGTCTTCTAAAGATTGTGACCGAGTGTTTTCGGCTGGGGTAGGTTTCTGGATAACCCATGGATGGAGTACCCACCTCTACGCATATGCGCCCACCTGCTTATGTCGAAGAATTATACATACCTACAGTCTATACTTTCCTGTTTTAATTTGAAATTACTCGAATAATCGTATTTAGTGATGAGTCGAGACAAAGTTTAACACAATTTTAAACGCGATTGTCATATAATACCCGGTATGCAGAAGAACAAAAATGAAAGTTTAGAAACCCAGAATTATATAAAAAGAAATTTTGATATTTTTGATGTGTTTGGCTTTTATTTCGGTGGCTCATATTTAAATGCGTGGGGGTGGGAGGGGTATAAAGTCAATCCAGGTTTCGCGATTTCAAATTTTGTTACGATTATTTTTCTTTTTAAAGGGACGCGAAATTTTGATGAGAATGCTTGAAGTATTTGTGAGGAAATTTCATTCTATTGCCATGCACGAACTGCCAGTTATTATGGAGAAGTGGTGAGAAAATATGTATTTAAAATCACGGTTGATGCTAAATCAGATGTAGGTCAAGGTGACTCGATAGCCTAAATCATTATACTTTTTTCGCCATAGGATCTTGTATAGGGCACGTGTAAAGCCTTAGTTTAGATCATAGCATAGCTCTACTGGTTGTCTTCCTAGTTGGAAAAGTTTTGTTTGCCTACCGTTCATATGCCCAGAGACAAACAATGTTGTCATGAATTCATGCAAACGAGCTTGTAATTAAAATTGAGTTCAAACGGGAAACACGATTTCTATCTTTAGGCAAACTTTGAAGAAACTCTTTTTGATATACAGAGAACTGCGATAGAGCTGTGTAAGATTTAAAATGAAGCTCAGGCATTCGCTATAAAACATTTAAAGTGGAGAGATAAATTTTCTAATGATTTCTTTCTATCGAGCTAAATGTTTTCGATCATATTTTTTTAAAGCGAGAAAAAAGGCGAATCTTCGGCAAGCAACGTGAAAGAACAAGCAGCGGCAAGTGAGACAACTTCACAACCGCAGAAAATTTCTTTGCCTTCGTTTATTCAAGAGTCAGATTCATCTGCAAACAAGGTGCGCCAGTACGAATATATTCAGACAAGACAGAAGTGTGAGCAGCTGTTTTCAGATATCTCATTGTAAAATGACATAGTGTAAATTCATTACGTCATATATCGTTACTACAAAGTAATACCGTCAGTAGTTTGGGTCTTGAACTGAGGACCAACAACGTTTAAGATTTAAAATACAAACTTACACAACCTAAGTAGTTCGCAAATCGTTCACCATTGTCCAATAATTTTCTCATCGTTTGATTAATAATGGAAAATCGTTAATAGATGGAAACACGGTTACCATCGATAATTTTTCTATTCGCTGAATTAAAATTGCCCGTGTTAAATACGATGGGCATAATATAACAGTTACAAATGAAAGCGTGAAATTAACCGAGTTGGTTTCCTGTAATTAAAGTAAACTTCATAGTGTAAACCAAGATGGCGTCCTATGATAGATTTTGTCGTCATATGCAAATAAAGAAAATAATCATGGTGGACATTTATGTATTAGCTTGCGCCATCGTTTTGGATGATACTAAACTCGTTCTTTACTAAGTTTTGTAAACCTTATTACCTGAATCTGTCATCTTTTACCCGTGAAACATCACCCATTCCGACCCAGTAGAGAAGTAAACCACCACCTCTCGCACCCCTCGCAATATACATCTTTGAAATATTTATTTGGCTGATTTGTTGTAGAAATCTGGTGACTCGAAAGCAAGTAACTTTTCAGCAGCTGACTGTAAAAGTATGGTGAAGACATTAGTTTGTGGTGTGAAGACCATTACATGGGGAGCTGGCTCTTGCAGAGGTAACATGCAAGTATATTTTATTACTAAGTCTCTAGCTGTTCTGGCCGTCAGCAAAACGCCTAGAACTACAATCTTGGTAAAAAAATTAATGTGCCCAGTGCGCGATTTTTTAAGTTTATGTTTTCTCGTAAATCAATGTATTTATTCAAAAATAGGCTCTTCCCACTCTCCCATTCAATGCTGAATTTATCACGGACTGCATCATGTTAGGAACATAGAGCACATAACTAAAAGCACTGCTTATGGGTTTGTGACAGTCGCTTAGAGCTTTACGTCTACATAATTTTTGCCTGGATTGTGTTCAATTCTCGCTTGAAACGTTCAATATCTGGGCCAGGTTGTTCAAAGCCGGTTAGTTTACCCAAGGTTAACGTCAGGAGGAATTTTCTAGCAGCTTCTTTAGAAGGTTGAAAATATTGTTCAAAAACCTTGCCTGGATCAATGGTGATTTTGGTTTCTAGAGTTTGAGTATAAACGGAGGTGCAGAAATACAAAAACTAAAACAGTGGGTTTAACGTCAGCCCAGGTTAACGCCAACCCTGCCCGAACAACTGGCCCCAGCATTTCTAACATCACTCGCAAGACAAATCTTTCTATAGCCTTTCAAAATCTGTATTATGTGCATTATACCTTAGCAAAAAGTTATTCTTTCCAGCTTCTTTTAGGTTCGATATTTCCTAGCTAAAACGCTTCAAGAACAAATAGTGTTAAAATTGTACACTCTTTTTTCTACAGATGTGACAACAACACAGCAAACTCAGGCGTCAACAGAGAAAGTTTTTCTTCCGCAAGAGACGCCTTTGTTTTCGCGCCTGCTGAAATATGGTAATGAATTCTCAATTTTTCTCTACAACGTCGTTACAGTGAATTTTATCGTCCAGGGCAAAGATGTATTTAAAAAAGTGACAATGAAATATGAATTGTCTTTTTACGAAATTGAAAATTACTTCAGTAAGACATCCGTATAAAGTAAAGAATTTCTTTTCGAGCATTTTAATTGGTTCACTAGTAATATCTGGCATTATTTACCAGTTAGCGTTTTTTTAAAAATGGCCGCCAGCTAAAAGTCGTTTTCAAAATTAACAAATCTCAATTAATAAAAAGTCAAAGAATATAAACAAACTTTGATGGTAAACTATCTTAAGGTAATCTATCGTCTGCAAATAACTTGTTAAATGCTTTTTTCACTATTGAAAAATTACAAATAAATTTTAGTCTTTACTTAGGAATTTTCCGAAGTAAACTGTATTCATTAAAGAAATGCATTTTTTACATGTTTTACCTCGACTTCTTCTCGGGGAATATCACTTCGCCTTCTGCGTATAATTGTTAATAATTTTTCGTTGATTTTTTTTAATAGCTTTACAAGCGCTGGATATTTACCAAATTGTACAGGCCGCAAATGGAACTTATTATATCAGAACACCTAAGTACGCTATTGGTGTAAACTAGTTTTTTAAATGTACAGTGTATATATTTGCATTTTTCAGCAATGTATTTTCTACTTTTGATAATTAAAGTATCAAATCTTTTTCTAATGTAGTTCACAGCAAATTCGTATGAAGGAGGAGAAAGAAATTCTGGAGCATTTTGCTGGAGTTGTAAGCATGATATTTGAACATGCATGTTTGTGATCACATCCATGCAGTTTTTAGACAACTTCCTTTTTCTTGTGAATTCATTATTGCTTTAATCCTTTAGTTTACAATGCTGAATACGAATACGTTCAAGGAAGTTTTTCAGGAAAACATCGAGGTACAGTTCAGGAAGACGTTAATTGCATGTATGACGCATTTTCAGTGATTTTTAAACTTTGTAAAAACGAAATTGTTAATACTTTGTTGTTCATTCCTATATATCTCTAGTATTTGGTGGAACGAATTCATGCGAATTTTGCTCTGCAGGTATGTGCAATGCACGATTTTGTGAAATACGGAACAATATATGCTTCATGTTAAAAACATAGGTATATAGTATCAACTCAAATTTTCAAAATTTTGCTAAATAACCGACTGAGTTAGTTTGCTCATATTTTAAATGATTTTGCTCAAAATTTTGAGGTTGGAAATGCATATTATCCATTTGGAGTGAGCCTACTGGAGATTTTTTTGTTCGAAATCCTTAATATTTTACGGAAAGTTCATTATTTAATTTATTATTAATTTAGATTATTCCAAATTCATTTTTGGCTAATCCGCATACGTCTGCAACTTTCGCAACAATATTGATGGAATTTTTACTGAATAAACTGGACGAAATGGGAAGTAAGCAAGCTAGAGAACATTATTCATTTGCTATTTTTTAAAAGAATCTTTTCTGTACTTTGACGTTCGCAATACATGTGTACATAAAGCTTTCTGCGTTTCTTGCAGCAAATGTTGAAAATTCCAACTTGTATCTGAAATTATTTAAACTTGTATTTGGTTCGGTATCATTGTTTGCATCTGAAAACGAACAAATGTTGAAGGTATAGATCCAAGTCAAGTATGTAATGTTATTTCGTGGTAAAGAGAGAATCTGCGCATTTTTAAAAAACAGTTAGAAATTACTAGCGTCCCCTAATTCAGGCGAAAAGTAATTCAAGTCGCCCCCGTTTTTCATCCACTGACCCACTCCCATTTTTAATGATCGCTCCCTTATTACTTGAAAAAATAAAAATGCTAATATTGATCGCTAATGTCGAAAAATTGTACACCATTCAGTTGCCACAACCAGTACCTTTTATCTAAACTTTCAGTATACAAAGAGCATGCATGTAAAACAAATAACAATACAAAATAATTTTCTACACGCTTATCCTGGGTAACTGGTCCTCAACGCTCATGTAGGTGTGAAGGGTAATTAGTATTGTATAAATATCAAATAATTTTTTTTATTTTAGCCTCATCTTCATGAGGTGGTGAATCGAT
Organism: Muricea muricata; assembly: GCA_963855995.1. Classification (NCBI taxonomy): domain Eukaryota; kingdom Metazoa; phylum Cnidaria; class Anthozoa; order Malacalcyonacea; family Plexauridae; genus Muricea; species Muricea muricata. The sequence goes on from OY979717.1 coordinate 62,368,081, forward strand.
CTATGGAACTTGCCTGTACTTCAAAGGAACCGTACAACTATTTTCTTTTGTTGAGAGCACTTTTTAGATCCATTGGAGGAGGTATAGCTGTGCTTATATTTTACATAAGCTGTTTTCGTGCCATTTAAGTAAAATTGACAGTTTAGTTTGTAGTTCAATTAATATTAGTTTTTTAACCCGGCTTCTGTGGAGCATTTTTATTGATTATTAATTATTGGTAACTTTTAAGGGAATCATGATCTTCTCTATCAAGAGTTTCTTCCTCTTCTGCCCAATCTTCTACAAGGTATACAGTACCAAATAGAATTTTTCCGTGTTTCTCCATATACAAGTATTATATTTGGTGCAATTCCAAAGTGATTCATAATAAAAATTGGTACAAAGATGTAAGCAAATGCTACATCCTTTATCGGATCTCTATGCGCTGATGGCCAAACTGTTTAAAATAAAAAAAGAGATACCCATTAGTAGAATTGGTTTAAAATCAATTTTAGTTTAGGAAGCTGGATATTTTTATGATTATTTTTCATGTTACCAATATTAGGCTTAAACAATCTTCAAAGTGGCGTTCACCGACAATACATGAAAGACCTTTTTGTTGAACTATGTCTAACAGTTCCTGTCAGGCTAAGGTATAAGTCGTATATTCCCACTATCTCGACATTTTATAATTTCAGTTGTAACTGTAACCCTTGACAAAATTATTATAGATGTAGAAATTTTCATCTTTAAAATTGTTTGTCTAGCTCTCTTCTACCGTATCTTCCCATGCTGATGGACCCTTTAGTCTCTGCTCTTAATGGCTCACAGACTCTGGTTAGTCAGGTAAGACTGGGATGAAAATATAATGAAACTTGATTTAATGTCACTTGACTTTCAAATTTCACTCTTTTTATAGATTTGAACAATTCTGATTATCTTCCAAAATGTACTCGTTCATTCTTTCGAAACGATGCACCAATTATTTCTCGTGTATACTCAGCATGCATTATTGCTAAAACTCGAGAAAAAAATCCTGAAGCCATGTAGATGGAAACTTAACATCCTTTAATTGCTAAAATCTCTATTTATTGGTGTTTCCTTCTCCTTCCAACTCCAGGGGCTTCGTACGTTGGAACTTTGTGTTGATAATCTGCAACCTGATTTCCTGTATGATCATATCCAACCCGTACGAGCAGAACTTTTCCAGGTATTTTTTATAATCAACTAAATAGCTGTTGTAGTTATTATATTGTATTATACTTATAAAAATGAATGTCTTGATGTCATGCATTGATGTTTGCATTTTTTAGGCTTTATGGAAAACACTTCGAAATCAGAGTGATAGTATAGCGCATGTTGCGTTCAGAGTTCTTGGAAAGTTTGGTGGTGGTAATAGACGCATGCTTAAGGAACCACAAAAGGTAACTACTGGTGTAATTAGTTTTCAAATACCTTTAGACAAGTCCTACTTGTAAATTGCAGCCACTAGATTTTGAAAGTTGCTGCTTATAAGTATGATGTCAAGACAGCATACAGCGTATCTGTGTGTGGTAATTTCCTATCTTACGATCTTCATCATATCGTCTTGTGCAAAAGGATATTGGGAACCCCTTCTGGCAATTTGACCGAATTATATGACAATTTTCAAAAACAAATATTTACATTAGGTTGAATGCTATTCTCGCAAGGGCGACATGGCCCATGTTCCTTCTTTAGCAAAGTTTTGGAGTCCATTGAATTTATATTTTAGCTGTGTTAGGAAATTGCTGCAGCTATGAACCAATGATTTCTATACCATACATATTTCTATACCATATATATTTTTATACCACAATAGTACTGGTTCTACTGCAAGTGAGACCTGCCATGAAGTTTTTAATTTTTGTAACTTTTTATCGTTGCATGAGAAATATACTGGAATTTAGTAGACACATTTGGTCAATGATGTTTATTTCGTTGCTATTCAATTTACAGTTTTGGATTTCTCGCATTATGGTTGGTTATTGTTGTTCTGAGAAGTTTACAACAGAACAAAATTACCAGACGAATGATGTACATGTACTGTATGAGTTATTCATTCATGTTGATTCTTTTTTTAAGCTGGAGCATAATGACATGGATTCGCTTGGACCATGCATATCGATATTTTTCTCAGAGAGTAATTCAGCAGTCACCTTGCCCGTCTCTACAGTAAGCTCAAAGTCATGTGTAATGTGTAACATAATTTATTTGGAAATACGTGCGCAATCCTGATGCCTGTAAAACATGAGGTTAACTATAGTGATCGTGTAGCCAAGTAAACTAAAATGAAAACATATTTTTTGTATATCAAATAGCTAGCTGTAAATAAGCTTGGAGATATGTATTGTTCTAAACAAAGAGATTCATTGAAAGTCTTATAAAAACATTAAAAAGTTACCTTCATTTCGCTGTCAACATTCCCTTATGTGTTGGTTTTAGGTGATTGAAAGTGCTTTGAAAGAATTAAAGTCTGCTCCTGCATCTGCTCCACAACAACAAACAACATCACAACAACAACAACAACAGCAACAAGTCAGTGCTCAAGCCTCGGATAACACTGCATTTTACAGAAAACAGGCATGGATAGTTGTTCAGGTAAGAAAATAAGTATGTCGAGCACTTTCTCAGCAAGGGTAATTAGCGAAATAAATCTGCACATATCCTTGGAGGTTTTTCTAGTCCCGTTTGTACCTTGCCCATGTAGAACCATGCATAGTTTGTTTTTGTCATGTTTGCTTGTCAATGACCTTAATAAAGACTTTAGTATTAAAAATAACAGTAACAATAATAATCGGAAAAAAACCATCCATGCTGAGAAAGCAGCGGCCATATTTTCTCATGCCATGTATTCTATTTCAGTCATTCCTTGTAACAGTTATATCATTTGAAGATTCTAAAAATATCTTTGAAGAATTATTGAGTCATGAAAGGTTGGTATAAAAGTACTTTGTAATAGAAGAATAAGTAGAAATATAAGCTGTTTTAGCTTTTCGTCCTGCGAAGAACCAAAATGTTAAAAGATATCTAAAATCATATTTTCTGGTGATAGTTTCAGAAGTGGTACACCGCCTGTTACTGGCAAAACTGCTCGACCACCTGCTGTAGACGAAGCAACAAGAAGGACACTTAAGAATGCTCTCTTGGGAATGCTTGGTATGTCGCAATGTTTGAATATCTTTGACTGGAGCAAATTTTAAGGACTTGAAATTCTGGGTAGCATATTATAGAAGATATTCTCTATTCCTTGTTCTTCCTTCTGGGACTGGGAGCTAAACATGTGTTTTTCTGATATATTGATCTAATGTTTCAGTGGCATCGTCAGTAACAGACATTAAAGCAGAAGTTATTCCATTCCTTTGCCACATTGTGCGACATTACACTATACTTGGTGTAGCACAACAGACTGGTCCGTGTGGCAGTAAACCATCTACAAGGTAAAAGCTTCACTTTTGTGTATTCAACTGCAGAAATGTTGCATGCCAATGCATGGCATACAAGGTTATTAGCAGAAAATGGTCTGTCTGGGGTTGACGACCGGGTGCTTTCAAGTGTAACCAGTCACCAACAAATCGAATCCGAATCTACTCATTGACTATGCTTGGACTCGACTCGAGTTCAATGAAGACAATAACATGACTCGGGCGGACTCGAACGAGTCGTTTCATTGTGTTTGTAGGACTCGAGGCGAGTCCGAGTCAATGTCTCAACCCAGTACAATAAAGGCGGAGAGTTAACATTGACCCAAGCAGGGTGAACAGATCATAATGTCTAGACCATGAGTGTGAGCTGCTGCCAGAGAGTTGAAATATCCTTTAAAAGAGACATTTGAAGAGTAATTAAGACAGATATGATGACGTACATTTGGTAAATATTTTCTGTGTTATAGCCCTCAAGGTGCTGATGTTCATGTCTTGATCGATGCCATTGCTTCTGTGATGATGCTGGAAGAAAAGGAACTATGTAAAACTGGAGAGCTTGCTATTGCTGTCATGCGTGAAACTGCAAGTCTTATTATAGGAGATGTATACAAGGTAAGGCTGGTCTACCTTAACATTCAGCAATGCTCCCAATGCCTTTGTCCGAGGAGAGGGGAGGGGGTGAGAAGCTTATGTGAAGTGGAAGACTAGATGACGACAGCTCGTCAACGGTATCGCTTCCAGTTCGCTTTGCGCAGAGTTGGAACTGTAAACAAATTTCTTATCAATGTGAATTTTTTTTGTAGGCTTTACAGCTTCCTCTTTTTGAATACCTAGTGGAAAAGTTGTGCGAATGTTGCTACGAACGAGCATGGTTTGCTAAAGCTGGCGGGTAAGTTTTAAGATACATCTGTACCGTTCTGCTTAGAAATACATGGAAGAGCGTATGAGATGAAACTGGTTTCCTTATTTGTATTTCCGACAATTTGTTTATCGTTTCTCATTAAATTCTTTCAAAAATGCGTATCCATTTTTTTCATCTTAGTTGTACTTCAGTTGCGTTTCTGATGAAAACAATGCCTTTGAAATGGGTTATTGAGCATCAATTTCCTTTTGCACAAGCTCTCATGTTTGCAATGATGGATCTCACTAATGAAGTGTCTGCTGGCACTGTGGACTCAGCCAAGGAAACGTTGGAGAAACTTATACGCCAATGTAATACACAAGATGAAAAGGTGATGTATTGGCTTTTGTGTAGTTTTATGCCATCACTTAACAAAGACAAAGAACAAGTTTAAGCGTTTAAGTTTAAGCAGCTAACAAGAATGCTCTGAACTAAATACCATTTTATTTTTTATTTCGATGCAGGAAGAGATCACTGCTGCACAGAAACGTTGTTGTCCGACACTTCTGCAATATCTTGTGAGAGAAGTGATTTCAGCAAACACTGTTGTTCGAGAACAGGTAAGAAATGTATGATATGAAGTGGATCTCTGGCCCCAAGCAGTGTCGTTGTGATTCCTTCTTATGATTTTTTTGTATCGTTGCATTAGCCAAGTCAACCTCTTCAAAAACTGTCAAAAACCAGTTGATTGACGTATGTGAGCAGAAATTCGGGCTTTTACATGAAATACTATCAGAGATACCACACTTAGCAATAAGGCTTGGTCCCGACTAAAAATGGAAATGGAATGACCCAGACATTTTCATGGAAGAGGTTCCTACCCTTCAAAGTATACTTTGAAATCATCCTAAGAAAATTGTCATTCCCTTTGAAATTTAAATTTGAATAAATAAGCACTTTATGAATTTAAAGGATAGTGCCATACTGCTTTTGCCCATCTTGTTAGAATATTATAAGATTTGACGGTTAATGTATATTTTTTATGCCTATGGTGGTATTTGTTTGCTTTAGTATAAATCGCAATCATCATTATAAAGTTCTATTTCATAATGTAAATTAGCATAGAATGAATCAATAGTGACAGAGCGGGTAAAAATTATTAGCGTTAGCCAATTGTGTCTGAATTTCTTTTGTGATTGTGAATTTCCTCTTTGTGTCTGCTATTTTCAGGCTCAACATTCATTGATTGTCATGTCCGAAATATCAGGGAAATCGGTGCATGACATAATGGAGCCACACAAAGCGGTATGTACATTGTAAGAGATTTCTTTGCTACAAAAAAATCTGGTAAGAAACAATACAGGGTTTTTTGGGTGTGTATGATAGACCAGATTACAAAGTTCTCTTTATTTCTTCTTAAAAGATGGTGGACAACTGAATCTGTACCTGTCCAAGCAGTCTAAATCCTGTACCTGTTGTTTGATCAAATGATATATATATGATGATATGGTATATGATATATATATAATAATATGGCTATTTTACCGTGATTTTTCTTTGATTTTAGCTTCTAGAAGATATGATGCCTCCCAAGGTATACTTGCGAAGTGTATGCAGTGTTAAGACATTTCATTTTCCAGAGTCCAACCTGTATGATCTTTTATCTTACAGAAACATCTTTTAAGACATCAGTCTGTTAACCTTCAGATAGCTTTAATGGTAAGGAAATAATTATATTACTTATGCTTAACCCAATTAACGCATTAAAACTGATCCATTTGTTTTAAAAATATATGTACATTGGAATAGTCACAATCAGTGATGAAGTCATCCCGATTACTTGTAAGTGGTGAAGTCAGCCCTATATCGGTTTGGTCATGTAAATGCAAGATTTTCTGTGTTTGTAGACCATATAACGAATCAATTTCTAAAGATATGAATTGTGATAATGATTTAATTTGCATAGCAAGACCAAATTGTCGGGCTGGCTTCACCACTGTCAGTAACTTCTCTAACAGTTTTTTATTATTTCTGAGAACTTTCGCAATTTATTAAATGACATATTTTTCGAACGAATCTGGGGACTGATAATATGTGTAAGTAGTTTTACTTACTTTTCAAGTTCTTCCTGTGACGTGACGCAGATTTTAATTCCTGTAAACACTAAATTTAAGTAACATAATAGCAGGAAAAGAAGTTTTTTTAAAAAAACATTGGCACTAAAAATTTTGTTTGATTTAAATTTCGTTAATAAGGGCTCGTTACAGTTTTTCCACATCCGTCTTGTTTTTGAGAAGCCTTTCTGAAACGCATGAGCTGTCTGCCGTCTTAGATAAGCCAACCTCGTTCTCAGGTACTCCATGGTCAACCATAGAGGGGGGGGGGGGTGAGGAAAAAGGCCCTGGTTGTCACATGACCAAATTTTCCAATATAGTTGAAAAGTTTCATGTCGAATTATCGAGTACTTAATTTCAGTATTAATTTTACCAAATATATTGGAAAATGTTTGTCATGTGACAACCAGCCTTTGCCAGAGCCTCTGCCCGCCACATGTTTTTCCACAAAGAGGCCCTGGAAACGAGGTTGGTCACAAGCCATTAACTCTCTTTTCATGACGTCACAAGTAGGAACAAAAAGATGCCGGCAATAAAGTAGGTTATAATCAAAAGTTGCCCGAAACTCTTAAATACCGGATTGGAAATAGCAACGAGTTCTGGTTCGCTCTAATCACTTCTGTAAATTGCCTGAATCAACTTGAAAAACCAAGGTGGCGGACAGCTCATGCTTCAGCGAAAATATCTCGAGAATAAAACAAGATATGAAAAGCTGTACAAGCTAGGACTTTGAAGACCGTCAAATGAATCAAATTACTTGTAGTGCGAACGTTGTTCCTGTGATGCTACAGTATGTCGCTGCTAAAGCAATTATGTCAAGTGTGTGTTGTTGTTTTTTTAGGATGGAAATACATTCTGTGCAAATCTAGAACCACGACTTTTTACAATCGACGTGCCAACTGTCAGTGAACACAAGAATTTCTATAGAGAGGTGAGAGAACAGTGTTACTTTCGAGAGTTTAAGAGCTAACAGTATTGAAAGCTGTTTGAAGTGCTCAGACAAGCACTTTCCGCATATAAAATCACGTATGTCCTCATGCAGGAATCGAACTTATTCCTTTGTGGTGCACTACTCTAATTAGGGGAATTAAGATTTCACGACGCGGTAGTTTAGGACCCGGCTTCAAGAAATACGATTAATTTGTGGTTCCAGGAGTATTTATTTTCCGTCGTCATGCCCAATGCAACCTCACAGTAAGCATTATTACGTCCATTGAGTAACGGGATAGCATGTTATGACGTGGAAAGTGGTATTGAAGTTCTGATAGCAGACACCACATCGTTCTGGTGATGTTACTAAAGGCGCAAAGGCTCGCTTCTTGGCGGCGGATGATTTTCACTTGAGTTTAAAACACATTTGCCCCGTCCATGACATTTCCACGCTCAAATGTCAAACATCCGGCAACTGAAAATATTCAACAAGCAGCAGAAATATTGAAATAGTGAAGTCGTAAACGACATTGATGTGAAAAGTGTCAGTCAAGTGCTCTGGTTTCCTAGACAGTTTCCGTTAGTGGATGTGATAATGTAAAGAGCGAAATTTATCATTAGTATACTTTCATTTTTAAAACGGTTGTTATTTTTAGCTGTTGTACCTGTGTGAAGCTGAAGATGCTCAACTACAAAAATTGCCATGTTATAAACACGTCCAGAATTTTTCTGAACTTCGAGCAAAAGCTTTCTGTAAGTTTAGAAAGTTTCGTCTCGTTTGTGGAAGCGAATATTTCATTAATGAATGATATCTGGTCTTTATTGTATTTTCTGTAGATACCTTAGCTGCTTATTATTATATTCCGCAAGCGCGAGATCATATATTCAATTCTTTATACAAGGTAAATATTATTATTCTGTCTTGTGCAAAACCAAACATATTTGCCTACTTGCACATGTAATCTAAAACGTCAAGCTTAGGTACCTCTAAGATCAGTTGGTTTGGTGGCACGTTAGTAACCTCGTAGTCTCGTACCGACATATGCTTGCAATATGCTTCATACTAGAAATACATGCATGCAGCAACCCCTCGCCACTAACTAAGAGCATGCAACTGTATTTTCGAAATTACATGAAGTACTGTTATAGGTTGTTGTCATAGCAACACGGCAATTGTTATTCTTTCTGTATATTTTTTCAAAATGACAAAATATCAGTTTTTAATTCTTGTTTTATTGACAATTTTTTTAAATGGCTCAACATTTGTCATCAGTATGTTATTACGCCTAATGTAAGCTTAAATTTCGTATAAAATACGACCTATTAATTACATTAGTAATAAGACGACAGTCTTGCATTTACAAAACATAAACTTACTCTGGAATTTAAACAGTGAATAGACTGGATGAGTACGGCTACGCCGGCCTTTATAAAGCATTAAAACACAAGTATAAATACACATTATCAACAAACTTGCCTTGTGTTTCACGCCATAGTCAATTCTTGTCGCTACTCTGTATTTTCCCCGAATTAATCTCTCTTCAAGAGTCTTGTGGCTATCGTTTTCGTCTTATTTCTCACCTTTTTGGATGCCTTAAGTGTTTGCTACTCCTGATAGTCCGCCGTATTCCTGAGATCAGAAATGACCACCCTTCGTTGGTTGTGAAAGTTGCCAAATCTTTTTGCAAAAATACGAAATATTGTAGTGCAATATATAGTCCGCCATATTTTTGAGATCAGTGATGACCACCCAGTCACCCACTCACCGCCACCCTTGAACCACGCGCCCGCAATATTTGATGAACTTCAGACTTCGCTATGCTTTCCTTTTCCCGGGTGTAAATAGCCGTGCGGAATTAGTACCCTCGCACGGCGCTTCGCGCCGTTGGCTCGGGGATTATATGCCAAACTCCTTGCATGGAATTGCTTTTAATTTAAGAAGCAATGCAGAGCTTGTTCAACGCATGCGATGTATACGGCTTTTCAGCAAAGTTGTTACGGTATGTTCAAAATTCCACGTTGTCACTAACTTATCTAAAAAAAGGAAAACGAACCTGTTATGATCAAAGCAAAAACATCGTGATAAAAACCCACCAAAAGTAACTCAAAATAATTCGTTAATAAACTTGAAACTAATTGAAACCGAACAAGTGCATGCATGCTTTTTTGGAGTGAATCAAGAGACAAAATGTTCTTTTCTCTCGTATTAGGCTCTTAATTCAAGTGTCGCTGAAGTACAGAAAGCTGGAAATGAAGCTTTGAAAAAGGTACATGTTACTATATAAACTTGACATGTTATCTCGGTGATTTAGATATATTACACATCAGTATAAATTTCCAGGTGACTATTGATTTTCCTGCATTCTGATTGATCAAAATTCGCTGTCTCTGAAGTGATAGTCACTGACCAGTGACTATAGCTTTTTGATTTTTGCTTTTCTATGCAGTAATAAATTTGAAGTGAATTTTTGTAAAGTTTAGTTGATTATTATTTGTAAACACCTGGAAATTTATACTAAAACAATTAGTCGCCCAGGGACGTAGCCAGAACTTTCAAAGGGGGAAAGCCCTGCAGGTACTAATAATTATGATAGGTTTGACGCGCTTATCGCGTTAAATACTAGGGAGGTTTAGTAAAGAGATGTGACGTCAATGCGACGTAAAATGCCGTGATTGCCCATCTCCAGATTTGCTCACGGCATTTCCACATCGTTTTTACCTCGCTTTGGCGTTGTTAAAGGCGTTGTGTCGTCTTTGCTAAACTTCTCTATTAACAAAAGGGGGGGGGGGGAGCCGCGGCTCACGGGGGGGGGGAGCCCTGGCTACGTCCCTGTAGTCGCCTCAGGCTCAGTGATTACAAGCCTATATTCACTTCGCCTTCGGCTCAGTGAATATGGGCTTGTAATCACCTCGCCTTTGGCGACTAATTGTTAAATAACTACAATAGGGTTTTGTAACTTTGATGCACAATTAATTCAGCATAAAAAAGTGTTGCACGTCAGTCTTGAAAACATTTCTTTACGAATTCAAATTGGGATCGATAGTAGCTGACTCAACAAGTTTACATGTCCAATGTTTACACTAGAGAGATAGCTTTCAGATTTTTACGAGATAGACACGAATTCTGATCCCACCAAAGCGATGCTATCCGTTTACAATATATTTCTGTTGTCAACGGCTCTCTCATGCATAACCGAAACAATTAGTCGTAGTCGTAGTACACAATACCCATGTGACGAAATCATGGTTTTGTATACGCCCTCCCCCCTAACGTAGAGCAATATTGCATGGGTTTACGCCGAGTCTCTGTACAATACATTTTGTAAACTGGGATGAAATTGACAAAAAAGGTCATCACGGTCAGTTGATCTGAAAAGGATGATTTAATTTCTTAATAAAAACATCTTGATATGTTTTTTTGTCATTTTGATTTCGCAGTTTTTGACTAAAAGTCCTCAAATAGAAGCAGAAACAATTCAACAAGCAATCCGTCCATTGTTTTTGTTGCTGGGTGACCACAGAACATTAAGTCTTCAAATCATTAAGGTAAGTTAATTGTGATAACATTACTAAAACAGTGCAATTACTTCGAGCTGCAACTGAGAAATTCTTAGAAAATCCTAAATATGAAGCTCGTGGAGATACTTCTTACGACTTAAACGTGGGAAATAATTGTGAATTATTGGACGAGACAAATCACGATATTTTGCGAGAACCGAGTTCTGACGGTTTTTAACGTACACGCACGCTCAGAGTGTTATTTGTATGCAGTTGTTTGTAGTTAAATTGACCAATCAAAATTAAGAATGCATATAAAGAGAAAGATAATATGTGATTGTATCATATTGATATCGAGTTGATTAGCTTGAATTCTAAAATGTGGGAAAACCTTTTTAAATTGTCCATACCTGTACCATACTTGTATATGTCATACATTGTTAATATGAATAGCTCCAAGAGACTTGTCTTACGTATTTTGTAGTGATACGTGTTCGTGATAAATGCTGTGAGCTTGTAGACAGACTGAGAACGAAAAAAAATCTTCATGTTATTATTATTTTCTAGCGACTATCTTACGTGATGGAGTTGTTTCCGCAATTATTTAATGAAAAACTTTGTGAGCAGTTACTGGTATGTATTTTCTTTGTACCGCCCTGTTCCTGCGCACAGTTGTTGTCTTTTACCTTTCTATGCTTAAGCGATTAATTACTTTATGTACTTTAATCTGTGATGCTAAATTTCTTCCCATTGTAGGCTCATTTGAAGAATTTGGTTGAAATGTGCGTGAGTGCAGCGAATCAAATTCAGCAAGGGGCAAAACCGAATAAAAAGATGGATGATGTAAGTTCTTTAGAACATTGTCTCGCAATGTTATGTACATTTATCTGGTACTACGGCAATTTGCATCCAACCACGAAGCGCAAACATTTTTGAGGTTTTTTTTTACCTTTATAACATGACGTTTGCCGTTTGAAACGCGACCGTTGCCGTTATAATTGGTACTGTTTAAAATGATCGGAACTTAGTCCTTTCTCGTGTGAGAAAAGATTATTTACAAGTTTTATCGCTTTTGTATCACTTGAAATCCTAAACATGCTTCTACTCCACGAAATTGGTATGTTTTCGAATTAAAATTGATAAAACGTGCATCAAAACATGACATAACATGACAATTACAGAACCGTCTGGTTTTGCATGTAAATGACTTCCGTTTCAAACGGCCAAACGTCACGTTACTGTTAAATGCTAACGTATTCTTTTATGTATTTTATTTCCTTTCTACTCGCTAGCCCAGGGTCACTACAATAACAACCGTTCTACACTAGCCCTATTCTGTATAATACGTCCATCGCTTAAGGGGCTTATTCGAAGATGTGTCTCTAGAACACTACAGTTACAAACGTAAAAACCCCCGCGAAAGTGTTTGCGCTCAGTGATTGGACGGAAATTGCTGTATCTCTCACCGTTTCTGTCTATTTTTATAGGTCATCGATATCTGTGCTGCCATTATTAATATATTCCACCTAATACCAGCAGCATCAACCAAACTAATCGAACCACTGATTCAAATGGTGTTAAAAGTGGAAACCGCTTTATTGGTAACATGAATTGGGTTTTTTTCCAGATGTTGCTTTTGTTCTTTAACGAACACGATTGTACAATTGTGCTTTTTTGTGTCGTTTGTATCCTATATGCATGATTGCACGTCGTACAGTGCAATTCTAATGTGTCGTGTTGTGGTACCCGGTAATATGTCCCATTTTTTTTCCTTCTTTTTCAATTAGCTTATGATTTCAAATGCTTGGTTTTCTTTAGACAACCAGTTCGTTCCGCAAACCATTGCTGAAGTTTCTTGTTCGTTTCCCGCCGCAAACTGTTGATTATTTTCTTTCCCATATCAGCATTTCACACACAAGTAGATTGTTTGTGGTAGGTATATTTCCATATATATCTTCTTGAGTTACGGGTAATTGCGCGTGTGATTCAAATATGCGAAAACAATTAAAGCTATCCCTGGTTGCTATCAAGCCAATATCAAGATGTGTTCGCATGCACTGCTTGTGACTCTGTTTTAATGCACAAATCAAAGTTCTGAATATGTAACAGCAAGTAAAACAACAAATCATCGTCGTGCCAGACAGATCAAATTTTTACTTTTCTCTTTTCAGTACTTCCTGCAACAACAGGATGCAAAAGCTCTCCGCGGGGCTATTGAAGCAAGTCCTCTGAAGTTGGTGAATAGTACATTCCTTGGCACTCAGGTATGCTAAATGAAGGTATACTTCTTTCTAATATTCGAATTCTAATGGACTGAATGTGTTGCTTTGATTGAATAGTCGCAAGCAGAGGAACAAGCTGCAAATATTCAAAATAAACTTGAGTTACAATTCCAAGGAATATTGATTGTCAGGTATTGATATTGTTAATTCTTACATGTCTAACCACATTACGCACTGAGCATAATTGCATTGGAATACAAGTATCAAGGATCTCCCGGCCCAAATTTTGCAGCAAAACGAAGGAAAGTAAGCACTCGTTGGTCAGATCATTGCTTTACCAAAACCAGAACAATGATGTGACTGAATGAGTGCTCACTTTACTTTCGCCTTGCCCTAAAATTAGAGCCGGAAGTTGAGATTCTTGATCCTTGTGTAAGCAGAAAGTTTTTGCTTGGACATCAGGGGCCAGTTGTTCAAAAGCCGGTTAACGCTAATCTAGGGTTAAATTTGCCTAACCTGTTATTAAATTTTAACCCTAGGTTACTTTTCGTTCTTCAAAGCTAGGTTATCCTTAACCCTCGTTTAAAGCAAGGATTAAATTTAACCTTCCTCGCTAGGTAGCCGTCTCAAAGCCGTCTAATCCGGTAAAAAGAGGAGTATCCTCAAATATTTTTATTATTCTCTCTTGCACCGCCGTGGGCTCTTTAGGTGGAGGTCCACCTCCAGTTTTCCGCATCTGCCTATTAACATGGGCAAACGTTTTCTTCGCGGAGCTGGTTAAGTTTTTGCATTTCTCTTTTATCTCGCTTGCTGTCCGATTGGCCACTCCTATCGCGTTTATTTCGTTGTTTATGTTATCCCAAATTTTGTTCTTTTTTTGATTCGTTATCGCATTCGTTAACTTCGACTGCAGCACGTCTAAATTTTTCTGCACTTTGCTGGTCAACAGGTCTATTTCCGTCAGAATAAAGTTTAGTTTTCTCTTTTTCCTTTGTTTCTCTCCCGAAACGGTCGCCATTGTGCACGACGTTTTGAAATTCGCGCGCTTTTTAACCGAAGGTTAAGTGTCTTAACCCTGGGTTAGTTAACCGCAACTTTAACCCTACTTTGAACAACACCATTTTAACCTAGGATCAGCTAACCTTGGGTTAACGAATATAACCTCGGGTTAACTGTTAATCCAGATTTAACCGGCTTTTGAACTACCGGCCCCTGGGGTTTAAGCCTTGGTACTACACGAGATACTTGCTTTAATGCTTTGCAAACTGAGCTACGCGATAAAGTAGATCCTGCAGAGCAATGGACTACAAACCTGTGTTTACTGGACATGCGCTGGAATGGTTGTTATAGTGATATTCAGTTCAGCAACCTCTGAACTTATCAGGTTGAAGTTATGATTGTATTACAGCCAGAAACATCACATACTTAATGCAAGGTTTGGAGTTTTGCAGCTGGATACAAGTTTGCAATCAAGTTGCACCACGTTTGTAGAAATCATGCTTGATACAACTTGATATTTGCAGACCTGGTACAACTTGTTGAAAAAACTTGAATGAAGCCTGTGGACAGTCAACTTGCGTCAAGCCTGTTGGCAACTTGTAGCAAACTTTTAATCATCAAGCCGGAGCAAGCGGTGCGACCGGAGACTGCTGAAACTTCACGTTTCAGAGTGTGTATACGAGGTCATGTGTGGAAGGATTCTGTAACATCGACCAAGCAATAAAAGCTAACAAGCTTGTGGTGTTGGAACTTTTCCAGAGCTTAGCTCGCTATTAAATAACCTGTCATGCACAAATCGTCTTTCGCGTTATTGCGAGAAATTGCCAAATGCAAGGCCTCAATTTGTGTATGCACCTCCACCCCTAACACAATCTGAGCCTTGATAGTTTTAGAAGATATGATACCTAACTTCAAACAATACATCTTTAATATATTACAGTAAATATTATGATAGAGTACAATTCACGTACAAATAGGTTGTGATAAAGTTGGAACTCTCTTAATTCTTATTTCTATAGAATTCTCGTAAAGTTTAACGACGAGTGGCTGTCGCACAACCGAGTTTTAGTGAGTATAATTCTAGCCTGAATGTTGTTTATTAATTGCTTAGGCAAGCGACGTAAGTTTTTGCAGGTAAATCCTAATTATTTACTGTACATACATATGTTCATTAATTTTTTCTTATTTAAAGGAGGTTTGTACTTTGTTTGGCCTCGTCCAGGAAATCCCTGCCTCGTAACCTTTTACACATTTTCCATGTTATAAGCCTCACGCTCACAGCCTCGTAGGCAAACCATGATAGCGACAGTGCAAGCATAGGCAATTCAGAGAACATGTTTTATTGTCTTTTGGATTGTCTATGGTCTATGGGCCGTTCCATTATTCATAACAACTTGCACCGTACAATCGAACTATAGCTGTACGTTAGCAAGACAAACTGCTTTAAACGTTTTTGCTCTCATTAGATTGGGCATCTACGTAGGATATGGACGTCGGAAAGTTTTCAAGATAGAATTAAGAAGGTATGCAGGAATGCGAATACACTTTTGCTTGCCTTCAATTAATGAGATGAAATCACTTTGAGGCGGATTTTCATTCAGTGCAAAATGTCGCGCGATCGACTTTTAGGGAACGCTTTCTTTTGAATTACAAACAGTCAAGCGGAACAAATCTCATTAGCTGTGGTTGACTTCCCACATTTCATAAGAAAGTGCTTGCTAGAAATCGATCGCGCGTCATTTTGCACTGAATGGAAATCTGCCTTAACATCAATGACAGTTTGCGTTTTAATGTTCTATCTGAATTCAGGATGGGGTGCCTGTTCATCGGTGGAGAGAACCAAAGCTTCTTGTCAAATGTTTGTTAAACTATGTCAAGTAAGTTCACGATATCAGCTTAAAGAGTATTTAGCATACACTCGGCAGTTTGATTGCAACCCCATTATAAAATAATTTTATAATCATGTAATGATTTGAGTTGAGTGTAGATGGTTATATATGTGAAAGCGTTGTATATTAAATATGCTTCATTTTAGTTGTTATCTGTGCAACGCTAAATTTTCTTCTCTTTTATTTTTGCAGACACAGACCGAATGAAGTGGAACTACTCTTTGATTTGTTACGCGTGTTCACCCATCGTCATATTCCTGATTTTCAATTTCTTAAAACGTTTATGAAGGACGATGTTGCAAAGGTATTCGTCCTAAATATAAATGATCAAAATTTCAGGAAATTATTTTTCATATTTTTACCGTGTTTCTTAGCGGTAACGAAAGCTACTTGACCCCTCCTGTATGCAACTTTTAAGTTTTCTTCAAAAATTCGAAACACATCATAATCACATTGTCGAGCTGGGGCCGGTTGTATGAAACTCTTAATCACTTTTTTAATCACTGTTTTGTAGTTAAATTGTGATTAAGTACAAAATACGTTGTTCTGATTGGTTGATGTTTCTACTAATCATAGTTAACTTTAATCACATTTTTATACAACCGGCCCCAGAGGTATAACAACCTATTCATGTCGCTTTGTGTGGCAAATGTGTGTTTTCGATTCTATTTCAAATTTCGAAATACACAACCAGCTGCTGAACCTATCACGTTACCTTTAATTTAATTTTCGTTGTGAATCCTCGTGTGACATTGCCTTAACGACATTACCATACGATCGTATGATAAGACTAACGTTAATGGTCAATTTTCTAAATAGAAAATTTGAAAATGAAGATTATAAATGGAGAATCAAGTTCTTATCCACCTCTGCAGACAAATCCAATCTTTTCTATATGGTATTGAATATTTATTTCTTATGTGACGTTCTTTCTAGAATTATACAGTGGAACAGAAACGTGCTGTCTTCTTCAAGTTTGTGGACATCGTTCATGATGAGAATTTTCCGCAAGATTTAACAGCAAAGGTAATACGAGGAAAGAAGGAAGTCTTGTTGTCTCAAAAATGTATTGTTTTCATGGTGTTAGTTTTGTTAAATCTTCCACCAATGTTTGCAGCAAACGATCCAACTTACCTGTAACGATTTTTTGGCTAAACCGTAGTTTCCATTTTGTCGCAACTGCCAACTGACACATGAAGGCGACTCGTGTGGTCTACTCATTGTAATAACTGACTTGAACACAGCTCACGAAAGATATGATAAATCTGAGCTTTACTACTTCCCCGAAGATAACTTTGCAGAATCAACAATTTACCAATCACAATGCCGTAATTTGGTTTTCGCGCGAACAAATTTGCTTGGTAAAAAACGTGCTTAAACATCTCTTATATTTGTCTCTAGGCTCTTCAGTATGTTATCATCCCAATGTTCGTTGCATCATTTGAGAAAGGTGAGACTGATGCAATCATTGGTGGTCCTCCTAATCCTGAGCAAGATAATGAAGAAAATGTCATCAGTGTTTTTGTCAGTCGAGTCATTGATCCTGATAATCCATTCAAGACCTCGGTACGTAGAATTTCTGAACTGCTAAGATGTACAGTATATTTTGAACTAACGTTGCCAGTGTGGGTAGTGACTAGTGCAGCTAATAATACACAAGAGTTGTAGGTTCTTTCTTTACCTGGAACAATAATGTGAAAATCGAGTGGAAGTGAAAGTGTTTCTGGTGGCTACCAACTTCCCGAGGAAGGACCTTCGCTCAAAACGTCGATTTTCACTTTGTCGTTTTAGGTAGTGAAAGAACCTATACCTTTCATGTACAAATATACAGTAGTTATCAATCTGAAGCAAGAGAAAGACATTCATGTGGTTTCAAACAAAATGATCGTTTTGAAAAGATTAAATCTCTGTTTTGATTGTTAAGAACACTGTATGTAACACCAGGGTCACACAAGAATGTAATTATAGCATTACGCTGCGAATTCAGATCAGTTTAAATGTGTGTTAGGTGTACATAAGCGAACGAAAAGTAGAAATAGGTTATCGATTACGATCTTAACGCAAAACATGGAGTGCGCAAAGCAAGAATGTTAAGTCATCTTGAGGTATTTTCCTAAATGAAAAATTAGAAAATGACAGAAAACTGAATATAAATTAATTTTTATTGCTCTTAGGATGCTGTCCGTATATTACTGTTGCAGTTTTCAGCTCTTCTTGTAGAGCATGCGTCGCAACATATTCACGACGCTAATAATAAGTAAGTTGTGATTTGGCACGTATTACCAACATAACGTGAACTATCTCTTACGGTTGTATGGAATTCAATTGAGCACAAAAAGCCCAGTGTCTAATGAAGTTTTTCTTCAGAAAACAAGGCAGGAAGCTGAGACGGATGATGACATTTGCTTGGCCATGTTTGTTACCAAACAAGCAATGCGTGGTAAGTTTAGCTGTTTTACTGGACTTCGCCTCGGTAAACATGATTAAGTTGTTTTCATTTACACTGCATGTGGTATGTTTTGTGGGAAGGTATTTGATATGCTATGAGTGAGTGTTTTTCTGTTCATTGCTGTTGTATTGTATCATGCGGTATTATGTTTATTTTATTACATGTACTTTGTCATTTTGCGTTGTGTAATACAAAAGTATTGTATTTTATGCACAAAAAATTCTTCTGTATTCTTTTTACTCTTCTATAGGACCCAGCGACAAAGTATCATGGTCACTTGCTGCTTGCACATATCATCTCTAAATTTGCAATTCACAAAAAGATTGTGCTTCAGGTACCTAACTCAATAAACGCTTGCTATTTGGGGTTTCTGGGAATTCTAACATACGCTTATTTATATTTGTGACCATATATAGGTTTTCCATCGTTTGTTAAAAGCTCACGCGGCTGAAGCGCGCAGTGTTGTTCGCCAAGCTTTAGCTATTTTAACTCCAGCTGTACCAACTAGGATGGATGATGGAAATGTAAGATTCATAACGTTTATTTTAGGTTGTTTTTTTTGCAAATAGGATATGGGTAAACATTAGCGTAGGAGAAAAACCCCGCCAGCTTATAATTAAAGGAGGCTGTATGAATTTCATTAACCTTCGGTTTGTTTGAGACGTAGTTGCTAGCGCTTATAGAGTATTTCTACTGATCTAAATACTTCATTCCTCCTTGTCCTTTTCGGCGTTTGTAAAGTAGGCCATAAAAACTGGTATGTATGTATGCAAGTATTTGAAACATTACTTTATTCTTTACATTTGTGATGAACGCTCATTTGTAGTATACTTGTGTTTGCATTTGTATAGCAAATGTTGGCGCATTGGACAAAGAAAATAATTGTCGAAGATGGACACACATTGGTTCAGCTTGTTCATTTGTTGTAAGTAAAGTTTCTTGAATAGGACTGGTCATTAGAAACTCATTGGTGAAGGAGATAAACGGATAAAGCATGCGAACAGGAATGGAAAGAAATGAACGTTTAAAACAAAAGTACAAACTGAATTTTTTTCACCTTCATAATTTGTCTAATGGTCCGTCTTTTACAAAACTGATTTCATTTCTATCTTAGGACATTTTATGTCATTCACTTGTCTCATTTATCACCACGTGACTGTTGTAGTATCACAAATCAAAGAAACACAGTATTATCTCTTTAAAGTGGTCTGTTTTCATATTTCAGACAACTACTGGTGCGACAATACAAAGTCTACTATCCTGTTAGGAATTATCTCATTCAACATATGATTACTGCCATGCAAAAGCTTGGTTTTACCAGCAATGTAAGTATTTCTACTTGGTATAGTATGATGTATGATATGGTATGGTGTCGCACGGTGTGGTGGGAGACAATGTGATGTGTTGTACTGCACTACGTGTGTTATATATACAAAGTAAATATTATTCAGTTTTTGTGTTTAGTATTTATATAATATCTTGTTTTTCGGTGTTTTATAGGCAACAATCGAAAACCGCAAGCTCGCAGTTGATCTTGCAAATGTGATTATTGAATGGGAAATTAGGCGTACTAAGGAAGAGCAAACTATGACAGAGGTTTGTATGACATGACTTAGTATGATGTGTCTTTCTTTCACCTCTATGTGGTAAATCCATTGAATTTTGTATATACAATAATCAAATTGATATGTTTTTTGCAGGTTCAAGTGGAGGAAAAAGAAACGGCGACTGTAAGTGGAAATATTAAAATTTTGACGACAATTTAAGAATTTTTGTGCTTCGTCGATTTTTTTTTATCTCTATTTAACAAATAGATTACATTTTGCCGTCGTCTGCTCAGTTATAGATACACGGTATTACGTCATAATGTGGTAAGAACAAAAAAGTGGCCCATGAGCAGCCTAGGCGAGTGGGTCACTGATGGTCAACTGAACAGACAACGGCAAAGTGTTATCTATTTGTTTTATATAATAAAAATGTTAAAAATTTTGTCAAAATAAGCTTTGTAGTGCGACGAAAAGATTTAGCACGCCATTTGACGTGATCATGATCTATGCAAAACAAAGCACACCATTGGCTTTCGATAATTCTAAAATTGCTGTGATTGGCTTGTCGCTGAAATGGCTACGTGCGTCTGTCCTCTAATAGGTCACAGTTCTCGACCAATGAAAACCAGAATGAACTCTGATTATTATATAATGAAATCTGTTTATATTATTTAAGTTTGGAATTTAGAACCAAGTTCAGCAAACTCGTGCGGTACTCTCGTAGAACGAGATATATTTTATCTGTAGGGAGCTGTAAAACGTAGCGCGGATGACAGTGCTCAAGCCCAAGATCCAAAGAGAATAAAAACAACTACACAGGTAATGAATGAAACCTCTAAATACTTGTGTTATTTTTACATTTAGGATGTGTCTTGCTTTAGTTTCTTGCAAAACTCATAAACACGCCTTATTATAGTTTATACATAGTGGACATTTTTGTCGTGTCATATTTCTGTAGAGTTCAGCACCTAAAGATGGCAGTCTTCTATCTCAACAACGAGCTCCAGTTGACAAACATCACGCTGATGCCGTTGTCAATTTTCTTCTACGAGTTGCTTGTCAGGTTCGTTGGCAAACAGTTCATTGCTTTAATGAATTTGAAGAGTTGGCAACGTTTATATGTGCCTTTAGATTCGGGGAAACACTTGCATGTAAACCGAGAGTTTATTGAAGTATAAACCGTGTGTTATTTGTTAAGGTTAATGAATCCTCGACGACGGTAGGTTCTCCTGGCGAGGCTTTATCCAAGAGATGTGTGTTGCTGTTGAAGACTGCTCTGAAACCTGGATTCTGGCAAGGTAAGTTATGTACATAGCCTTGAATAATAATGACTTCTGGCAACATCACAGACTTGGTCATCGACATGTGCGTCATGCAAACAGAGCAGTCCAGCAGTGTTGATCCAACGTCAATGACAATGTCACATTTGCTGGGCCACCAGAGTAAATTTATAATACGGCGCATGCACTGATACTGTACGAATTGAACTGATTTAAGCAGTTCTTTAATGTTTGTGTTTGAAAACTGTTATTCAAGTGGCATGTTAGTACAAGGTCTGGTGTCACAGGTTTCGTGATCCACATCTTCATGCACGGGGGATAACACGGAAGAATTCTCGGAAGATGACGTTTTAACGTTTTGTAATGTTAAGTTCTCTCATGATGACAAATCATTCTGGGGTTTTTTTTGTAGGAACAGATCTAAAACTGACATGGCTTGATAAGTTGTTCGTCACTCTGGTGAGCCTTTTTATTTTTTCAGCTTTTTTATTTCATGGACGAGTTTGTGTACAGATATAAGTTTGATCGTAATTCGTGTTCTATATTTCTTTACATAGGATCAAACCCCTGGTACTAACTTCAACAATGTCTGCACAGGGCTCGAAATTTTAACCTATCTTCTAACAGTTGTGGTAGGTATTTCAATGAACTGTAAGATTAAAGACTTGCAGCAGTAAAATCTGAGAGGAACACTAATTTGCTAACGTGTATGGCGCACTATACTTTGTCAATTTATGCTTATTTTTGCAGAGTTAATATTACGTTCTCGTATAATCAGTCCACTCGTATTCTTTTAGCCCCGCACGGAGATCTTGCACCTCTTGAAGCCTTTACAGCGTGGTGTTGTTGCTTGTATGACGTGTCAAAACATCAAAGTGATCAGAGCAGTTCACACGTTTTTAGCAAAGTTGGCGAGTATTTTTCCTGTTGAATCCGGTAAGTACTAAAACTACAATATACAACGTTAGCCATATAGTCATCTTTTGTGCTAAGATTTTTGCATGCGTCAGAGATAGTTATTCATGTGCTAGAAATGATTGGTTTCGTTGACTTTTAGCTGCTGTAACTAACAAATACGAAGAACTTGAATATTTGTATACGAACCTTGGCAAAGTTATTTACGAAGGACTGAGCAATTATGCTAAGTATGGCGATTGTATTTTACGTATAAGATCACATCCTAAACTTACTTGAATAATTGGTTGTTGCTGTTATGAGTTTACTAGTCGTATTTCTGTTGCTTCAGGGCAACCACTCAAGTTGCGACCTCCACACTGCAAGGACCACTGATGTTCCTCAAGGCGGCATATACAAGTTGCCCTTCGTATATTGACAGGTGTGTAGGTGTTAGACTATTTCCATGGGTATAGAATGTTTGTATTGGATTAAGCATGATGGATTACGCCAACTATCTATATATGATTTATCCCATTCGTGTAAACATGATGGAAAAATAGGATGATTCTATTCTGGAAAGTGAATTGTTTGCTTTTTATAGGCTTCTTAATCCATGCATCAGAGCTTTACAAAAAATGCACAAAGACCATATTGCTGGATCATCAGTAGGTTCGTGGTGGTACCAATAGCTATACATATATTGTGCTGTACGTACTTAATTTCAGATGAATTTCAAATCAGTTACGCATTTAAGAAACGTACGGTTTTGGTGGTCAGAGCTTTTGGCTGCGATTCGTTTTTCTGTTGTTAAAAGCAAGATCACGCTGGACGAGGCTGAAAAGTCCATGTATAAATATTGTAAAGAACGACAAAAGTGGGAGCAATTATCGCATAGTCGTGTCCTAGCCAAGCACATGTCACGTTTTTTCCCATTATATCAGTTGTGTTTCGATGTTAATTCACTATTCTAGCTCTGCCAATTTAGCAAAGGATGTTAATGTTTTTCAGGTGATATGCTCGTCACTTGTGTTGATTTAGTCAAGTCTCGCCTTGGTGCTATGGATAACGAAGCAAGGAAACTATTTATTTTTATTCTTGCTCAACTTATTGAAAAATCCCCGGTAAGTTTTACATTGGAATATAATATTGTTGATTATGCCAGGGAGAAGTTAAATTTTTACTAATAAAAGACGAAACAAGAACTAACAAGCTACAATAAACATGAAAACCTGTTGTTTTTCTCAAATTAAACTCTTCGGGACCGGATTAAAAGAACAACGACTGTCAATTTATAATACTTTTTCATTTATATTTCAACGACAACATTTTACTTATTTTTCAAGCTTGTTCGTTGGATGTCGATTTTACCAGAATACATTGCGGTCTGAAGTCGTTTAAAAGGGCAAATTAACGTCTTTTGAAGAAAAGACAAAAGACAATAAGTTTTTCACACTTTCAATCCATCAGCTTTACCTCTTTCCATCCTTTCCCTCTTTTTTTACTTGATACTTGCAATGCATTCTGGTAAAATCGACTGGCCGACATCTTTTTTGCTACGGTGAATTGTCGAATTAGCGTTGCCAGTGTTGGTAGTGCAGTTAAATGCAGACAAAGACAGGGTGAGTATGCCTGAAACATCGGGCAAATGCGTGCATGAAATATAGGATGACTAAATTGAAAAAAGTGAAGACTAAATATTTGTATATATAGTTGCGGTAGTGGCAGAGAGACCATTACATGTCTGCTGACATATTGACGAAAGAGGACTGACTTGATTTTCGGAAATTTCTCATAGGACGCAAAATTACTGAAAGCGATAACCAAAGTACCTGAGGAGTGGATAAAAGCAAGAGTTGTAAGTAACTTCTTTCGATCAATTTAATCAAAATCAACTACGAGCCTGGTTGCTGCGCAGAAAACGTGTTGTTTTACATTGGATGATTGCCAGGGCTTATTTTCTTTATATATGAAAAGACCAACTTCAAGAGTGAATGACTTGTGGATGTTAAGATGTGCATACGTAGATGTATAGTAAAACACGAAGTTCGTTCAATTTCATCTTAATTGTCACCAGGAATCAGACAAAAGATCAATACAGTTACTGAAACAATTTAAAAGCATTCTTTCTTTTTTGTAGACGCCACAAAATCAACAACATCTTCCTACGTTGCGCGAGAAGGCAATTCTTCTTTGCCGAATGATGCCAAACTATGAAAAACGTTTTCCGGAAGATTTCGAACTTCACGCACAGTATTTAGAACTTATTAATTATGTTTACAGGTAAGTTATGTATGTCTAAGATTAGGAATACATATAATATAAAAATGATCTATAATATACGTGCATGAATCCTTCATGTGTACTATTTAAAACGTATGTATGGGTGCAGAAAAAAATCTAAAGAAATGAATAATTATAATGATTTGAAATTTGCATAGCGGGACTAAACTGTCGGGCTGTATATAAGTAGCACAACAAAAATATTAATATTATTTTCCCATCAATTTTTCATTGGTAGGGACGACAACTTGCTTGCCACTGAATTGGCTGCCAAACTTGAACCTGCATTTATGTTTGGACTGAAATGTATCCAACCTCAGATAAGATCACGTTTTATGGAGGTAAACTTTTTCATGTCTTAAAACTCCAGGAATCAACTTGGGGGAGGGGGTGTTAGATGATTGGCTTGTGATGCATCCACTCACCCGCGATTAAATGTATAGGAAATGGGACTTAAAATATTAAAAGCATGTTTTGTGTTTGCACTGATAACGTTTTTACAACACTTCATTAACAAGCAGCAGTGGGTGTTGTGTCCACCCCCCCCCCTAATGGTATCACAAGGGGAAACACAACACCCCCTGTTCAATTTTCTCAAAGTATTGTAAAAATAGTATTGGTGAACAAAAGATTATTTCAACGCTCATATTGCTTATATAATTATTTTACGGGTAAATGTGATCCCTCTCAGCCAATATCTAAAAAAGGCCATGAAAACAGAAGTTTTGACTGTTAAGTCGACGTAATTACTAGCTTCCAGACTTCCCATATTTCGATTTATTACATATGGTTTTGGGTGTTTTTACCGCAAGCTAAAACGCTCGTATTTTTCATATTTTCACTAGTGAAGATATGAAAAAAATATATGACGCGGGAAAAATGCGTGTGTTTTTCCGCGTGATTTATATGTTCTTTGTTAGCTTGTTCCAACTTCAGGCGTAAAATATTGTTTTCACCACTCAAAAATAACATTCATATCTTTGCGCCACCGTGTAATATCCTCTATATATTACCCTGTTTTTTACTGTTATTGTTTACATATTATATTTGTTTATTTAGGTATTTGATCAAAGTGTGAGCAAAAAACTTTATGAACGCTTGCTTTATATATTTTGTTCACAGGTATACTTTAAGCTGTTTCTTATCTATTGTGTCTAACAAGATAACAGAAAAACTACCTGCACGCCCACTTTGTTATATTTTAGAACTGGGAGTCGATGAAAAGCCATTTTTGGATTAAGCAATGTATAGAGGTGTGTATCTCAACTGTTCACTAGAAATTGCATGACAAATACTCAATAGCTATTGGATAAGAGCAGATCAATGTATCGAAATAATTATAATGCCGAGAAGAAAGTTGTATTCACAACGTCCTTGCTTTATGTCGCGTCATTATGCATGAATATTGAAATTTGTGCAGTTGGAAGCATATACATATCTGTATACATTATGCATGTTATTTCGATTCTCTGTTTGATTGTCATATGAGAGGAAATATACTTGTTAAGTATCTGTAGGCACAAATCTAGCTCTAACCATACAAACCCACAAACCCTGCCTGGGTTTGTATTGCTAATGTTCCGTTCAAATATTTCATAGCTATTGTTAGCAGCGGCAGAGTGTGATCGTTCACTGCACTTGTCAAGTACTTTCAACAAACTGCCGTCGTTGCTATCTATCCTTAAAACATCAAGCAAACCTGAAGCAAAAGAAATTTTACAAACTGTCACAAAAACAGAAGTAAAAGTCAAGGAAGAACCAATGGAAACTGAATGTGTACCTGATACTTTATGTGAACAACACAGCTTTTTATTCTTAAAAGACTCATCTGAGGTATGAAAATTAGATACTCGATTTATATTCGATATATATATTAAAAAGAATAAGTTGATTTATTGGATATATGTTACTTATTTGCTGTGTAAATCGGCATGTTCTTGCAACCAGTGTACATACAACAAGGTTTGATTTTCAAGCGATACATAAAGTTGGTCACTTTTCTCCAGTTTGCCTAGGGAGTGAATATTTGTATCCTAATTTAGGAAAAAAAGAGAAACGATTAAAGGAATGCAATTTTAAGCATAAGAAATTGTGCTAAAATACCCCCCTTCCTGAACCTTTTTAAATGCGCCCAATATACTTGCGACGCTATACTTGAGACAAGTCTTCAACTGTTTCGAAATTTTATTACTTGAATGAGAAATTCTTCAATAGTTTTGCTCTTTCTTATATGATTATAGAATATCTTGTCATTGATGGAAGATACCACTTACTTTTCCAATGCTGAAGCCGTTGCAGATTCCTCGACTGCTTTAAAAACCTTAGTCGGAAAACATTGCCAGTTTTTAGCTGAACAGAAGAAAATTAAGGTATTTTAATTTTTCTAAAATAAATTGTGATATTTACCTGTGCAATTGCAAGCTGGGTCTATTCGCCCCTGCCAAGATAGAAAAATTGTCAAGTAGAATACGTATCTCCTGACGAAATTTGTAAAATCGGCGTGTTGTTGGTATTCAGAAGTATTTGGTTTTCTATTTCTGCATGGCAGGATTGTGGCAACAATATGTGCAAAAGTTTTTCGATGCGAGCTTTTGCTTCCTGTAAAGATGTGGTACAGTTCATCTATATAACGATTCCAAAAATATACTTTCACTCACACTTTTTTTTGCTCTTGCCGAGAGTATTTAAAGTGTAACTTTCTGTTTCAAAACAGTCCACACCATTCCTTGGAGCCCTGGCGCAACTTTGTCACCGGGATACGAAGCTTGCTCACGATGTCTGGATTACATTATTCCCAGAACTTTGGAAACTTCTGAGCGATAAACAACAACAGGTACGCTGTAATAGATTTTTTGAGCAATCAACTACTATTTTTGAAAGTATTGAAGTAATAAATACCTCTTTGCGTTACTGTATATTCTAGATTCTTGCTGGTGAGTTGAGTCCATTCATGTGCAGTGGTACAAACTGTGTCCAGCTGGACAGTCATCCAAGTGTTGTCCATACTATGCTTCAATCAATTCTTCGCTGTGAACCAAGTATTCCAATGCGACCATCCATTCTCAAGGTAGGTTCACATCTCTTCTCTTGAACCACCATACGAGGCCTAACTTGAAACGAGCGTCATCGACAGTTCAAGTGAAGATCTCAATAAAAAAATTACAAACAGAATTTCGACGATTGTATTACATTGTTTCCATTTGAGCTTCTTGGGCAAATTATATCTCTTCTTGTAAAACGTGGCAAGCCTTCTCTTTTTGTAGTATCTTGGCAAGTCTCACAATCAGTGGCACTTATCAACACTTGTTCTCGAGGATTACGTCACTTTATGCGAGGAATATGTTAATCCGCCATTATTAAACCAGCAGCCTGCTATTGTGGAAAGTTCTTATGAAGAAGATGTCTCGGATATTAACGCGCAGGTACCGATACCACCGTTAGTAGGAATGATTAGGAGCTTTGCGTTCCTCTTTGCTATACAGCATCATAAAGAATTATAAATATTAATCTTTACTCTTGTCTAAACCAAATGATAAAATAGTTATTTATTGTTTAGGAAACATTGGATGCTTTAGCTGAATTGTACTCTTTAATAAACGAAAAAGATATGTGGGCCGGGCTTTGGATAAGAAGAGCTAGGTATATACTATCTTCTGTTCGTTTTGTCATCGTTTTTATAGTTTATCAAGTAGTTCATATGGCCATCTGGGGGTACATACAACTAGTTAACTGTTTTTAAAAATGTTTTCTCACAACAGATATCCGGAAACAGCGACAGCTATCGCGTACGAAAATCAGGGATTTTTTGAACAGGCGCAATCAACTTATGAACAGGTAGGGAAAAAACTAGCTGCACGGATAAGCCTTATTCAAACGAAGCCATCATGTTGGTTTAACATCCTCTCCCAACATTTTTTGGAGCAACGTGTTCAACTCACTTCAACACTGCATGTGTCGGATGATGCTGGATGATGTTGGCTGAGGCTTAATTTTAACTTAATCTTACTAAAAATACGCCTAACATGCTGCATCGAGCAATGCTGGACGATGTTAGACGAATATGTTGCCTCGTTTGAACAAGCTTGAAATAGATTGTTAGTTTATTCTTGAGTCGGTGTTCTTTGATGTTCCGCGGTCACAAACTCTGACGATGTGATGAATTGTGATCTTCAAGAGGTAGTCAAATGGAACTTAACATCTTTAAAGTCGATGCATTCTTGTTGGGAAACCTTCTCAAAATGAAATCATATACTTCATACTTGTCATATACCTCAAAAGCCGGTTTTTATGTCTTAAAGCCCTCTGCGCATGCTCGGGGTCTTTCTTCTCGTTGCTACGCGGCAAGAGTATACAGAGATTATCATTTTTACTCAACTAAATCCATCCTAATTGTCTTAGATGCTATTCGTCTGTTCCTTTAGGCTATGACTAAAGCTCGTGATGAACATACCCGGGCTCCAGCAGCAGCTAACATGGTGCCTGAATATAAACTTTGGGAGGACCATTGGATAAAGTAAGTTCATATGAAAATACTCGTTGCCTTAAGATACCAAAAGACAGAATGTATTCAGGTATTATTTAATTTCTTAACTGAAGGATAAAGCTTTACTCGAAAAAAACACAAAAAAGGAGTGTTTTGACTATGTTTTCATTTCAATACAATACATGATTGTGTTGTGAAAGCATCATCAGGTATAGCGGATGACTAATCTTCCGTTCCTCTCAACTCTCATCTGAGGATGGATCTCATTTCGGGGGGGGGGGGGTTGCTTTGCCAGCCCTAATGCCTGTATGTCGAGTACTTGAGTCCGTTAGTCTTAGTCATGTTTGGGAGCCGCCCTATAAGATACAAGCATTAAGGATATATAAATGTGCAACCGGGGATACTTTGGTTATGATTTCGCTGTTTTACGTCATATCCGTGCGCATTTCTGGCAAGTACATTTGTTCGAATTTCAATATAAATGTATTACAGAAAAATGGTTTCTTCCGCTTTATAAACTACCAGTACAAGAACATAACTTCATTTGTTGCTTGAAATTACAGAGCAACTTCTTTTTATATATTTCTGTGAACCAAACAATCTGGCAGAATTTTTTCTTAAAATCGCCATTTATTTGACATTTCCCTATCGAATTCCCTATTGAATCTCGCATGTGTACTTGCCAGAAATCAGTGTGCGTATGACGTTCCCAAGCCATCGACGTAAGAAAACAAATGCCCCGAGTTGTACATCTGTGTATCCTTAATCTATGATGCAAGGGTAGAGTAATTTTTGCACAGTGGTGTAAACGTATGATAATATAAGCAATAGGTTAAAGCACTAATGAAAACATACTCTACTGTATAATGTGTATTTCTTTATCTCCCGAATATTTTTGGGCTTTATCATGAAAAAGCAGCACTCACCCCCCCCCCCCCACCTCCTGCACCGCAACATTCATCAACTGTCATCCTTGTCTGATCCGTAAAACATTACATAAAGTATGATTATTTTATCAGATGCTCACAAGAACTTGGACAATGGGATTTGCTTATGGAGTTTGGAAAATCAAAAGGAAATAACAATCCATTCCTTGGTAGGTCATTCGTCAGTCCTTGAGGGGGTTAGAAAAACATCTTATTGTAGAAGAAAATCAAGCCATTGTATGTCATACATCACGCATTGGGTTACAGGCTAGTATAATGAGATAGGAATAAGAACGTCAAACGGTGTTTGTATCCTGCATTATTAAATTTTTTTATAGTTTTGGAAAGTGCTTGGAGAGTTCCAGATTGGCCCTCGATGAAAGAAGCTTTGGCACAGGTAATGTGTGATCGGTCTGAGTATAGTGTAAGGTATGGCTGGCACGGGATAGGATGGTACGGTAAGGTACTGGTACTTATACGGGTGTTGGTACGGGTGCTGGTATGGGTACAGGTACAGGTACGGGTAAGGTGTGGTATAGTGTAGTGTAGTCGAAACGTAGTCTTAACGTTCTTCGTTATAGAAATCGTACAGTTCAGTCTAAAAAGAAATGTAAATTTTTCTCATAAAGGTTGAAAAAGGTTTTCCTGATTCTATTTTATACAAACACGATCTTTACCGAGCCTATATTGAAATATGTCACCCAGAAGATCAACAGCATCTAAAAATGGTAAGATGAGATTTCTGATGTAACGTTTTACGTATGTATTAATAATACATGTTGATCTTTTTCTTATTTTTACCATCAGCGGGAAGTAGAAAAGTATGTGGAGACGTCAAGTACCCAGGCAATACGGTTATGGAAACGCTTACCAAATATCATTTCACATCAGCATATTCCACTACTACAGGTTAGTTAGGCAGTGAACTTGTCCAGCATATTCATTGTTAGTGTTACTTAGGATAAAAAGTTGAATCGACAATTAAGCACTGATCGGTGACTTAGCATATAGCAAGACGTATTTTAAGGAATTCACACTGGAGGGTCATTACTATAAGGCCATGGGACATAAGCGATGTCGCAGCCGTACAGGGGTGCCCCTTCTCTCCGTGAAAAACGTGAAAAAATTGACATAATTAGAAAATATGTGCATTATTATGCCAGTAAAAGTGTTACAGTTAATTGAATTTGAGTTGAGTTTGCTTCTACTTAATACTACGTACGTGCACATTGAACGCGTTTCAGACATGCTCTTGAATCGAATTTTAGGCTTCACAACAGATTGTGGAACTTCAAGAAGCGGCCCAGATTAGAGCTGGTATACAACCTCAAACTATTGGTCGGAATACAAGTTTGCATGACATGAAAGCTATTATTAAAACTTGGAAGTAAGTTTGCTAATACACTTTAGGCATAGGCACCGAATAGATGGGATGCGGAAAAGGCAACTAAACGTCGACTTAAGTCTTTAATTAGAGAGTTGTGTTCGGTGAAGTTCGGTGATTGCGTAGAAGGGTGCTGTCAGTGTAGCACTGTTTCTATTATTTGAGGCACCAAGGAATTTCTTTTTGCCGTATTCCCTAGAAAAGCTATTCGATATTCTTATTTTTCAATTTTTATTTCAACTACATGACAAGCGTTTAAAACTGGTGTACTTACATATCGTACATATTTTCAAAAGGAATCGCTTACCGATGATTTCTGATGGTCTAAGCCACTGGAGTGATATATTTCTGTGGAGACATCATCATTATGAAGCAATAGTCAGTGCTTATGAAGCACAACAGCACGATCAGGTACTTGCCAGTGTTCTGTATCTTCATGTGTAAGCGAGGTCCAAGTTCACTGAAGTCAAAGTAATCTAAGTGAACTGCTATTTTTTATTTTTAGACCAACTTTTCAATGCAGGGTGTTCATGCGTCAGCGTGGACTATCATTCGTTACGGTCAGGTAGCTAGGAAGCAGTCCTTGTCAGGGGTATGTTTGGATTCACTTAGCAGGTAACCTATGATAAAACATGAATCTTATACTTTCTATATTGATAATAAGGCGGCTCGCAAGGAATTAAATATTTTACACATTTCATGTTTGTTATTAAAGCATACCGGAAATGAACGCTTAGTAAGAATTAAAAAAATTTTGTCAATGGCATTAACGTCACTTCAGGTAATGGCGAAAAAAGACCGTTGAATATTAAGTTTCTCGAAAAAAAATACATTGGGCCAGCTCTTTTTCTTTGCAGAGATCCTTTAAATTCACAATATAACTTGTATGGTAGAATATTTGTTCCTTGTTAAGATATTCAACAGTACTCGATATGCAAATAACACGTGTGCCATCACACTGCATATTGCGTGCCTATAAGATTGCTTCTTTTGTGACATATACAAAATGAATGTGATTAATCACTAGGCCAACTCATGTGCAGTAGTTTTTTGATAGGTCATTATGCAATGTGTTGTCACATGTTGTGTATTTGCATATCCAAGAAACTGGCTATCTTGAAAACATAATTACAAAAAATCCGTCAAAGAAGTTGTATAATTGTTATTTCAAATGACCTTTACGATGCAATAAAAAAATACTGGACGAAATTGTATATCATTGACTCGTATGGAAAAATACCAGTTTTAATTGATAATTTCTTTTCATGTACATGTTTCTATATTTGTTTTCATGTAGGATTCACATGATCCCTAGTGTACCAATTATCGATTGTTTTCAAAAAATTCGTCAGCAAGTAAAGTGTTATCTTCAAATGGCTGGAACCATGAGAAAACAAGAACTGCAAGAGGTCTGTTTGATTGGAGGTTTTCTTTGTGAAAATGACTGTGAAACTTTTTCAGTTCGTTTTAATCATCTCTCCAGAAACATATGCATGTTTGTGGAGTAAAATCTTTAAAATATTATAACTGCACGTACTCTTCACGAAATTTGTCACCAAAGCCAAGAAATTTTACATAATTACTTTTCAATTTTGTTAAGATATTCTTTTGTATCTTTCAGGGCCTTGAAGTGATAGAGAGCACAAACCTAAAATATTTCTCAAAGGAGATGACGGCTGAGTTTTATGCTTTAAAAGGGACTTTCTTGGCGCAAATTGGACGGTATTTTTTTACAAAATCATTTCATAGTGATGTTTCGAATAGAGATAATCATCTGGATTTTATTCAAATCATTTAGGTCAGACGATGCAAACAAAGCATTTTCTCAAGCTGTTCAGATGCACGATAATCTTATCAAAGGCTGGGCGCTCTGGGGAGATTATTTGGATAATATTTTTGTGAAAGAAAGGTAATCCAGGAATTGACAATTGTTTTGAAGGGAAATGGCAAGAAAATTTTTTTTCGTCTTATTTGAAAGAGAAAATATATAGAAGTCTGATACAGAATTTTTATATCTGCCTTATTTGGTGAGATATTTTGACTTGAAATCTTTAGTTGTCCGCCATCTTGGATATTTGTAGATATGCATGATACGTCACAACTGGGATCACGTATTTTTTTCTTACGACACAATGATTAATCTTCTCTAATAACTGCACACATGGTAATTGTTTCGGATTTCAGTACGGACTGAAAAGGTTTTAAAAATATTTTATTGGTGGTAGGTGTGTAGGAGAAGCTTTGAATGGCTCATCCCTGTTGTGACGTCATCAAAACATTGTTAATGAGCTTAAAAATTAATCCAAGATGGCGGACAGTTCCATGGTTTAGGTGACAATATCTCCCGAAGTAAGACAGATATAAAAAATTTGTAATGGACGTCTATATATCATTTTAGAGTCTCTTTCAAATGAGACGATAAAAATTTTTGTTGCCATTTCCCTTTGAGTGACTCTATTTCAAATGCTTCATACTTTGTGGTGCATAACGATTGAAGTGGTGTCGCTAATAATGGAGATCGAATTTTAAATATTTTTTAGTATTTGTTGCAGCATGATCCGAGTGAAAAATGAACGAACTTTACATTGCAGGACAATGAATCTGGGTGTGCATGCTATCATATGTTATATGCACGCATGCAGGAATCCAAATGAGGCAAAATGCCGAAAGTATCTAGCGAGAACAATATGGTTGCTCACGTTTGATGACGAAAAGGTATAAAATAATAAGAAGTGTGTTTGTTTGTTGAAACTGATAGAAACAACAGAGTGTGGTGAAGCCACGATATATTCGGCAAATCTGACACTGTTTGCGGCGACGCAAAGTTGTCATCGCCGCAGCTATAGAGAGGTTCAGATTTGACTTCCTCTACCACTACCGCTACCTTTTTACCGATTTTAAAACAATTTGATTGGTTAATCGGGTAGGTCCGACACATCTGATTTGTTGAACGATAGAGTAAGGTAGCGGTAAAGGTACGGGAAGCCAAATCTGGACCTCCTTTGTATAGATTTAAGTGCGGTTCGTTATTCACGAATCTAGGAATAAATGTCGTATTTCTCTCCAACGAAAAGAAATAAGCCTCCCCCCTCGTTTTAATTCCCGTCTGCTTTTACAGTATTTAAATAAATAATTGTCATAGCAAGATCTTTGAAATAAACACCGCACAAAAAGAAAGTTCTCCCCTACATACATCAGAATACATTCTAAACAAATGAATCGCAGTTAATCAAACCTAGAACTAATTCGACCTATTCTGGGCATGATCTAAACGGCTTTACACGATTGCACTACGATTTTGTGTTTACCAATGAATAGTGAATGAGACGGATCACGCCAGCATATTCAGCATGTTAATTTTGAAATCGGGTATTTTTGTATTCAATGGGGTTTAACTCATTATTGCACGCATGTGTGACCCAATTCTTCACACACCATTGAGCAACCTACCATAGGTACAAGTAGTTCTAGGTTTGATTAACAGCGATTCATTTGTTTAGAATTTATTCTGATGTATTTGGGGGGGGGGACTTTCTTTTTGTGCGGTGTTTATAAGCCAAATGTTCTAAACAGTCATTGACAAAGCTTTTTGTCAACTATATGTGAATGATGGTATAAAATAATCGTTAAAACAATGATAATATAGAATAAGTACAGTATCGTCTTTATTAGTGATTATGCTTACCACTTATATACTGGTTAATATAGAGTGCTTTAGCAGAAGCTTTGGATAAGTACTGCGTTGGAGTGCCTTGTGTTCACTGGCTGCCATGGTAACATACCTTTCTTTATTACCTTATCCCTATACGTTACAAATTAAAGCTGTTTTGTCTAGTGGTCGAAACTAACAGCACGTGATCTAATCCATGTTCCGTTTCTCTCAAGGGTTCCTCAGCTTCTTACTTGTCTTACGCGAAAGGAAGGGCAAAAAATCTTAAGCTTGTTGCTTCAAATAGGGCGTGTACACGCACAGGTGTGTAACCCCTTTTTATAATTTTGTTGTCGTTTATCATCATTTTGAAATTGGTTATTAAATTTCAATTTTTAGGCCGTTTATTTCCCTATACGAACTCTATATCTTACACTAAAGCTGGAGCACAGAGAAAAACGTAAGCACCATTTATTGACCTCTTTTGAGATTGTTAAAGCATGATTTTCAAACTTAATTCAAACTTTCTACAAGTAGCGAGATGAAACAGGAATTATTACAAGTTAATTGTAGCGTCCTAAATGGATGTATTTCAACTCTGATAAAGATTCTCAATAAAACTTTGTTCCCGTGCTGGATTCCCTGAGGAATCCTTTAGATATGTTGTATTTCATTATGACTCCTATAGTAATTCTAATGGGATTGAAATTGTTGTAACAAAGCATTGGTCGCGCAAACAAGCCTTTACTTAGGACTATTTTTGTAGTATATTCGCATGAGATGTCAGAAGAATTCTTTACCAAAAAATGAGTATTCCAATGCAATAATTCCAATATGGAAATGTTGTTTAGATATGTTATCCATTAGACTTTGAGATCTCCCGTTTTTAGATAAACTTGAAGCTAGCTCAGGTCATAAAGGAAACAGACAAACTTCAGCGGCGACAACAGCAACTACATCTGCTCCTAGCACTACTTCGACAGCCAGTTCTACCGTTGTCACTCCAAGTACGACGACTGTTAGTCAAGATGAGAAAGCCGAAGCTACTACGGCAGCTACCACATCATCCACAGATACCGCAACTGCAGCTACAAAAACATCCGTGGTAAATTTTAGCGCCAGAAAAAGAATTTATTCTAAATTTATATAGCTTTTTCGTTTTTTAAACGAGCTAAGAATAGGTAGTTTTTTTATGGCACCTATTTAGATAAAAAGACCAATTTAATTCTTATTCTGATATTGAAGTGTACTCGCGCCCTATAGTTTAAAAAAACAAAGCTTGCATAAAAAGGTTATATAAGTATACAGGGTTAATACATAAAAACTGTGCGTTGTCAAATATTTCGCTCTCGATATCTCTTTTCGCATCTATCAGTAAAATCGCCCACTCAAACCGACTTCACAGAGCTGACTTCATATGGGTTATATAGCTATATATATACATATTTGAAAATTTTATCATTTCAGTCTCAGAGTGGTCCTGTGGATTCACCTAGTGCAGACAACACTTCCAAACCAAGCGAAACAACCGCAACATCAACAGCAAATACAACAACACCACAAGGTTAGAATTATGCCCACAGCATGCAGTTCTTACAACAATACATTAGTAGTATAGGTTCATTCACCACCTTAAACGACCAAGCACAGTTCGACGTTTTGAGCGAATTAAGGCCCTTCGTTATTCAACTAACTTCGGTTTTCGCTCGAAATGTCGAATCTTGTTTTCTCGTTTCAGGTAGTAAAAGAACCTATACTTTTCGTGTACTTATGACTGCACTACTTAGACTGGCAACGTTAGTTCGAGTATTTACATCAACTTTGAATCAAGCATAGTTTTCATTGATCGAAGCATTGTTATCATCCATGCATGTTCTTATAGTCTGCTTTCGGTGAATTTTGGTGATGAGTCACGATCTGTATGAAATGCTTGCAGACTTTAATATGTTTTGTTTCAATTTTCAGCATCTCTGAGTCAAAGTGGAGGTGAAGCAATGCGTGTTACACCCTCGATGTGGTTGTGTAGTCGTATTATGCATGCTTTACGGGACTTACATCCAACTTTACTCGCTGCTCTTGAAGGGATCGTTGATCAGGTGGGTATATTTCTTCATTCTAATTGGCGGAGAAAGAGCAAAATAGAGAATTTTCTACTAAAAACATTTTAAAACTCTTTAAAAGCAAATTATGGTGCATCTTATTCCCTCTCTCATAGATGGTTTGGTTTCGTGAGTGTTGGCACGAAGAAGTCTTACGACAACTACGTCAAGTTCTTACGAAATGTTATCAAGTAGCGTTTGAAACAAGAACTGATGGTATATATGGTTGTCCTGGGTTATCTTAAAGCACATTTTCCGCTGATTGGCTAACGAAAATTTTCTCTGGGGAAAATATTTTGAAAGCCAATCACAATAACGAAGTTCATTTGATGCTTTGCATGGCGCGGAACATTTAATAAACTCTATTTTATTGCCCAGTGTTGAATGATTTTTTGGAGAGATAGTGCTAATTATGTACTAGAACTTTATGTTCATGTTTCACTTGGTATTATAAGTAAATTTAGAATAAATTAATTCATAAACAGGATGCATGGAAGACAGATAGTTGTTAAGGGCTTATCTCGTTCCAGTGATTTGAAGGGTGAAGTTACACATGGAAATACTGTGCATGCATTTCACTAGTTTGGACATGCAAGAGTGATGTTTCGCCAAATAGCTTTTCACCAAATTGTTTGTATGTTTAGTTTCCAATGCAAAAATAACGCCGCATACAATGAGTTTTGTGAAGAAACTGGTGAGCACGTTTGGTGTGGGATTTGAATTTGGTACCTCTACGTCTCAACAATGCATTTCAACAGGATCTGAGTCGTTAGCAAGAAGAGCGCATGCTACTGCTCAAGATCCAATGTTTCAAAAATTGAAAGAACAGTTTACAGCCGATTTTGACTTCAGGTTAGTTTATATAGATCCACGTCGATACACTCTGCTAAAAAGTAGCTACCAATTGTCTGTATATGCAGTTTAAGTTTGACGTATTCCTGATTAAAATCATTGCTTTAGGGCCGTATGAAGTTACATCATTATAGTTAAACTTCTTCCCTAAGTGTAGATGGTTCTTGGCTCTATGTCCAAGAAAAATGTGAAAAATATATTTACAAATCCGACCTGCATGTTCGGACTGTGTATTTTTTATGTTTCTATATATAACTGCGTTTAGTAGAGTCATACTAGTATACCATCAAAAATGCTGTAATTTGATTGGCTACTCAACTCGCTATCTATTCTTCAAAATTTTGAGATTTTTTTACAAAAAGTTGCTTAAAAAATTAATTTTCTTGTTGAATATGTCATGTTGGATCTCTGATTCCACTAAAACAATTAGATTATTTGCTTTCGATTTCTATAAAATGATAATTGATACGAGCTTTACCCTCATCCACTATCACTTCATAGAAAGCTCGAGCTCTTAATCTAATTGTTAATTAGTGCATGATCTGTTTAACAAATCGATAACATTTTGCCGTTGTCTGACTGATGTTCCACCACGTTGTGACCTTTACTAAGTTGAACATTTTGACAAGCCGACTTTCGCAGTGTGACGAAAAGAATTTCGCACGCCATAAAACAAAGAACGCTATTCAATGGCAGCTAAAAATAAAACTGTGATTGATTTGTCAGCCGTGCGTCAGTCCTCTGATATATCACGGTTCTAAACCAATGTAAAACCAAAATTTTTATTATATAAAAAATTATATTGAATTGAGCATAGTGATTTCTGATGCAGGGTATGTTTATATTTTTAGTTCCCCAAACTCTATGGGACTTCATCATTTGATTTCCAAATTGAAGAAGTGGATCAAGATTTTGGAAGCTAAAACAAAACTTTTATCGAGGTAACATTTTAATATCAAAACTCGAACACCAGGTACCCAAGGAATCATTAATGTTTTTTTTAAATTTTCTTTAGTTCGTTTCTCCTTGAGGAACGCTGTCGTTTTCTCAGCACATTCTCCATATCCACTGCTGATGTTGAACTTCCTGGAGAATTTCTCATGCCGAAGTCGAACATTGTATGTAAAGACTAAAATATACAGTCGCGGCAACAGAAGTATTCCGAAAATATTTGACCAATTCATTTGCTCAAGTTTAGCAGTTCATCTGATCAATTCCTCCCGTACTTCCTCAACTTTTGAAAAGTTCGTTAAATTGTTCACAATTTCCTGGGCGGGGTTTTTTATCCATATTGACCGATCAGAATGCTCGCGAACAAAATATATAGCACTCTTATTGGTCCATATATAGCACTCTTATTGGTCCATATATAGCACTCTTATTGGTTAACAGGAAGTTGTGAATCCTTTTAAGGAGCTTCTTCAAAATTTTGAGGAATTGATCCGAGGAACTCCTAAACTTGAGCAAATGAATTGGTCAAATATTCTCGAAATGCTTTGTTTGTATTGCCACCACTGTAAAGAGGCATGATCAACTACAATGAAAGCCGTGCGATTGCCCGCATAATTCAGCGAAATTTTCAACAAATGAACGCTCTTTGTTTTTTTTTGTATTGGCCTTTTGTTTTCTTAATCGCACCAATGACGGTTTGACGTGTTTATTCAGATATTCTACCAGCCATGGTTTATGTCGAGAAGGTGGGGGCAGCGATTTCCGGGGCTTCAAAAATGACGGCAGCCAAACGTAAACGAATGTGCTCGTTGCATTGCAGTTGATCATGCCTTTTAAACACCAGCCTGTACTCTTATATTATCAAAGTCGTAGTTATGAGGGTTGTTTATGATTCGTTTCTAGGAAGAGTTACTTCTATTATTATTTGTCTTTTATTGCCACCAGTCACAATGCTTCTTCATATAAGGACCGACCTATTACATGCGTAAAAACGCGCAACTTGTAACAAACCTGCCACCAAGTTGAAACAAGTCTGTTCACAATCTTACTTCCTGTTGCAGCTTGTTCATACAACTTTGGAATAAGCTGTTAACAACTTGTAACTAGCTTGATGGAACAGTCAGACTTGTTACAAGATAAGACTTATCACGAAATGCGCTACAATCTCCGACGATATCGTTGCCGTACTTAGCAGGTGCCCTCTATATAACGCTCTGTTAGTAACTGGTGATATTTTTGCTTTAATCCGCTGTTTGTTAAAGTGAGATTTACAAACTTTTTTTTACAGTAGTTCTCATTTTGATTTGTAATTACTCATTTTTCAGCATAGTCATTATTACATCCGTATTGCTCAGTTTATGCCACGTGTTGAACTGGTTCAGAAACACAATATGTCAGCTCGAAGATTGTTTATCAGAGCAAATAACGGAAAGGTAAAACTTGCTTGTGAAACACCCTATCATTACCGAGTTGTTGTATTGTACATTGTTTTAACAGTTATAGGCTCGTCTCAATTCAAACATACCCGAAGTAAAGAAATGGATGTATAAATCCGAATTTCACATTTCACATTTACCTCTGACTATTGTGCGATATTTTCGCTTTAGATATATCCTTATTTGGTTGTAAATGACGCCTGTTTATCTGATTCACGGAGAGAAGAGCGCGTTCTTCAGCTATTGAGGATATTGAATCTTTACTTTGAAAAACGCAAGGTGAATATGATGTGGTATTAACCTGGGCAAATCAATGCTGTATTACATTTAACTGTTGAATATAGCTCGATTTTTACGATCATGCACATGGATAAGCTAATGGTTGCATTCAGTGCAACAAGTTCGCAATAACACGAAAACACCCAGCTATTAAGCTGTTCAAATATATTTAACAATTTCCGCATACACAGTTACATACATTACATTTTCCTGAAATATATTACGTACAATGTTTTGATATTAATGAGGAAGAAAACCCGAAGTACTCGGGAAAAACCCTCGGAAGACAGGAGAGATCAACTACGGGAACACAATTCGCTGTGTAAATATAGCCTGCCCAGTCGCTCCCGCTTGTAATCGTTTCCTAACAAAGCGCCGGCTGGGCAGACTAGTTCAAATAGTGTTGTTGATCTTGCCCGTACATTTTTAAATTTTACGTGCCAGTACGTCATTAGAGTGATTAATATTTTTTCAAAACAGGAATCGAGCAAAAGACATCTGTTGTTTACAGTACCTCGGGTTGTCGCTGTTTCGCCACAGATGCGATTGATTGAAGTATGTATGAGCATGCAAAATCTTTGCTATGCTCGATTGGAAGCTTGTGGTGTTAAATTTCGCAAGTATCCAACGCAACAGATATTTGAGCACGAAAAACGTTACTTTCTTCAGTTCATTTGAACACGAGGCATGCAGGATTTGGTTGTGATGGGTTACCTAGTGGGGATGTGGGGGCGTTGACACACCCATTTTTGAAAACTTCGAGTATCAACGAGACTTGCTAGTAAATTAGAATTGAAGCAGTCCGCAAATACAAGTTTGTAGAGACCCCCCCCCAACAGAATGATCTCGTTACGCCTTGTACGTTGCTTATGGTTCAGGTCATGTGATGTAAGATATTATGTGATCTGCATTTGTGGCTGGAACGATTTCAATCAAGAATCGCTTTGCAAAACATTCGTATACTAACAACTGTGGTAATCCTTTACTTCTTGTGTTTTCTAGGATTCACCGTCAGCAGTTACTTTGAAAGATGTCATGAAAATGGTTAGTTTTTAGAAAACAATGCGCATTACAGCGCCTTTCGTAATTACGCGGCAAATTTGGCGCCAGTCTGAAACATGCGTTTTGGCTGCCGTCAATCAAAATTCCGATAACTATTACTATTACTATTATTGATACGATGAATGACGGCAGCCAAAACGCATGTTTCAGACTGGCGCCAAATTTGTCGTGGCCGCGTAATTACGAAAGGCGCTGTAAAAATAAAAGAGAATATCTTCCGGCAAAAATCGATGTTGAAATTAACAATTACATTACGAGTTGGACATTTCTAATATATAAAGTGATAGTTGATCGAGAAAGTCTGTCTCCTCCTGACCACAACCGAAATAATAGGCTTGTTACGCTGATGATTGTGGGGAGGGAAGCAGTACTCGCTATGACCACGTTTGAACGTTATCAACAGTGGCGGCGGATTACGATTTATGGCCAAGTTCAGAGCATATGTTAGAATTTTAGGCTTTGTAAACATACGTGTTTACACAAAATGTTTTAATTCTGCACAATCACATATCCATAATTTGTTTCCTCGACAGTACTATGTCAAGAAAGGAATTGACGAAGATACAGCAGTTTCATTGTATTACGAAAGATTAGCTGCAGTACAAGCCAGAGGAGAACAAAGTACTCATCAAGTTCTCAGGGATATTTTTAAAGAGGTCTGTTTCAGTAGAACAATAGTTCAGATGTTGCTACAGTGGTAGCAACACAACGCTGTGGCCATTTTGCCTTATAGCTACGCCAGAGTTGTGACCCTGCGACATCCTAACCAGTACAGTAGCCCAGATGTTGTTGGTTCTAATCCCATCCTGGCCAGACAGAAGTTACCTGCTTGGTTTGGTGCTTCTCGCCATTTGACTTTTTGACCAATCGTTTGCAGTTGACAGTATCGTTCTTGCATTTTCGTTACAGATTGCCATCAATTGATTTCTTATTTATCTTTACAGATTCAAAGTACCATAGTTCCAGAGGTTGTGTTAAAAGAATGGGCGCAGCGAACATATCGAGGTGCTGCTGATTATTGGACCTTTAGGAAACAAGTAAGTCCAATGAACAAGCTTATAACGAGCCATATCAATGGGATATTTCCGAATATCTCATTGCAATATTTAACGTTAAAGCCAAGAGCCTTGTTTCATAAATGGAGTTATTTTGCATCTGTTTGCTTATTATATCTCTTCCTGATGTTTTCAGTTCACAACTCAGTTGACGCTACTGCAATTTGCCGAATTTACACTTCATTTATCAAGACTTTCTCCAGAGATGCTGCAAATCATTCGTGAAAGTGGAAGACTAAACGTCGGCTATTACAAGTTTGAAATTGACGATAACAAAGGTATTTTTTCTGTCGGTAATTGTTGTTGCATGCCAAGGACGTTTTCGTCTTCAACCGTGAATGATGGGAACAGATTGACTGAACTGCTTCCCACTGAGGAATAGACCTATTTCAAGTGCAGTGCTGATGATGTTAACGTCAAGTCACGAATTCTTGTGTATGCTGAACAGGCAGGGTCGGCGCTACATCGTTAATATACGGTGTCTACATATACATTCAAGTTCTGTTTGACTAATTTCTTTTGAAGTCAGTCGTTGTTGAGTCGTGCAGAACACGAGTATATGAATATTCCCCCTCCCCCTCCCCCGTAAACAGGTGCGTGGATGCGGGTCACGGATATTGAATTGGTCAACTATTGCTTCTTAATTTAAGTCAAGCATTAATTATGAAATTTGGAAGACTTTTTTGGTTCCATGCAAGTAAATGAAAATCAGTAGAGTTGAAAACTAGTAGAATCGATGTTATTGCTCCCCGATTAAAACTGCATAACTATCTTATATCCTCCTCCCGACAGATTGAACAAAATAACTGGTTTCACGAACACTGTCAGTCTCGAGACAGCAGAAAGTAGACACGATTTTCTTTTCTTCTTAGGCGAACTAGA
Source organism: Muricea muricata (assembly GCA_963855995.1). Taxonomy (NCBI): domain Eukaryota; kingdom Metazoa; phylum Cnidaria; class Anthozoa; order Malacalcyonacea; family Plexauridae; genus Muricea; species Muricea muricata. Next base: position 62,411,507 of record OY979717.1, read on the forward strand.
TGCAAATCGTCCTGTACCATTTCGACTGACTCCAAACATCAGTGAACTGATTTCACCGGTTGGTATTGGCGGTGTGCTGACGTCATCTATGGTAGCGGCAGCAAGATGTTTGGTTGATCCTAAATTTAGTGTTGATAGCATTCTGCGAGCGGTTTTAAGAGACGAGATGATTTCTTGGCATAAGAAGGTGATCTTACCTCACATTTTAAAGACAAAATTGGTATTTTTAGTACCTGCTAAGTAAAGCTCAGTGATTAATTTTACATTTGTCCGCTGAAGATATAGTATACAGAATGATGTAAGGTAATCAGTTAATATAGACCTATCTGTACAGGATACGATTTGCATACCCTGGCGTATGTGATCGAATAAACACGCATAAAAATGTCATTTACAAATTTCACGCCATCGAATGAGCAAAAATCTGGCGTCAGCATCATTTGCATACGCCAGGACCTGGCCAGAATGATATTCCTATACTACTAGTCGTATCGTGTAAATAGGCCCCTAAAGCCTACAACATTTATCGTTTATGGTTTTCTTTCAGAAACATGATTCACAGCTGCATTCTAATGTGCAATCTACTGAACAAGTCGACAACGAGGTCTTGATTAATTTGGTGAACGGTGCCGTTAGTTCTATTATGACACGCCTCCAAAGTATGTATTAACTTCATTGTATAGTTCTGTATCTTGCTCGACCATTAGTAAGTTATAACTCAATTTCTAGTGATAAAGTTTGTCAGAACAACCGACTGGGTGTTTTTCACAGCTTGTTGTGGTTGTCATTTTCATCCAAAAACGTAAATTGAGAAAGTTTTGTCACAAAAATTTAGGAGGCTTGCACCTATTGACGAAATGGTCAAATTCCGTACATTCTGAAGATTAGCACGATGTTTCAGAACCATCCTCAGAGATATGAAAAACTAGATTCATATTAATCTGACACTGCAGAGAACAACGAAAAATTCGTTGTCTCGAGCGGATTCGAACTCGCATCTTCGGGTTTCTAGACCGCCGCTCTACCAATTGAGCTATCGAGTCAACTGGGATTGGTAGCGAGTCTTATCCAATTAAGTGCACGGATCGAATCCCGCTCGGGACAACGAATTTTTCGATGTTCTCTGCAGTGTCAGATTAATATGAATCTAGTTTTTCATATCTGTGAGGATGGTTCTGAAATAGAACTGAAACACTGCGCGTCCTCAAAGACAAGCATTAAGTCGTCACGAAAATATTTCGTGTACTTAAATTGGATAAGACTCCCTATCAATCCCAGTTGACTCGATAGCTCAATTGGTAGAGCGGCGGTCTGGAACCCAAAGATGCGAGTTCGAATCTCGCTCAAGACAACGAATTTTTCGTTGTTCTCTGCAGTGTCAGATTAATATGAATTTAGCGCGATATGCTTATGTCATCCTGTCCTTGTTTTAAGACTTGGCTGAATTTGAAGGCGCAGAAACGAAAGTAACAACGTTGGTTGGAGCAGCAATGAGTGCAGACAATTTATGTCGCATGGATCCCGCATGGCACCCGTGGTTGTAAAACGTCTGCATGACAAAATTAATGTAAACTCTTGCGTACATCATCTCCTGGTTGAAACGAAATCCTGCGTACATCGCCTCCTGGTTACAACATCATCTCCCGGTTACAACGAAAGATGCTGGCGACACACTGTACGCCCCATTAAACTGCATGCGACTACAATGTACATTGCGACCATAAAAAAACGTTATTTTGACGTTATGTTACTACAATTGCTGTTGTTTGGTTTCTGTTAACTTGTTCTTATGAGAGTTAAACATTTCGTAAACAGTCCTTAATGGCCAAAGAACGCTGTATATAAAAGTTTAGGGCTCCTGTTCTCTCTGCAATGTTTAAACTTTCTCTTTGTTTTTCGATAGAATTAAATCGAGCTGTTTTTTAAATTATCCACTGGGCGTATACAGTACTTTCAGCGAAATTCATATTTTTCTCAACAGATTTTGTAACATAATGTATACATCATGATGATATGTGTTCTTAAACCTGTAGTATACTGACTATACATACTTGGAATTTTAATGAGAAACTGTACATAAAATCTCACATCTGTGTCATATTTAATTTCAAATGCCAAAAAAAATATGGCAATCGGAGGGTAACTGTTGGGTAAAACTAACCTGTCTCACGACGGTCTAAACCCAGCTCACGTCCCTATTGTCGGGTGAACAATACGACGCTCGGACGCTTGGCCAACTCTGCTTCGCAATGATAGGAAGAGCCGACATCGAAGGATCAAAAAGCAACGTCGCTATGGACGCTTGGCTGGCACAAGCCAGTCATCCCTGTGGTAGCTAACTTTTCTAATCAGTGGTAGGTTTCGGCAATTCCGTTTTTCACTAAATCTTGATTTTTGAAAACTGAATTTTGCACAAATTTCAGGTTTCTACTTTTTACTGTTTTTGATTGATACGAATTTTCTACCGTTTTTCGCGTTTTCCATCAGTTTGATATAAGGTGCAAAAGGGTAAATATGTCAAAAAATGTCCACCTTTTTTCATCTTATCACAGCGAATTGAAAAGCAGCGAAAAAGGTAGCTTTTTCGAGCTTATCGCTCCCGGTCAAAAAGCAGAAAAAAGGTACCCTTTTTGAGCTTATTGCGCGGAGGCAGAAAGCAAACAAAAAGGTGTCTTACCAGATGAGGACTTCCTGAAATATTAGCAGAAAATCTTCGAATACTATCAACTTCCAAATTACTTCTTTTATGGATTTCGTGTTGCGAGCAAAATGGTCGTATAGCCGAAAACCCTCTCGTTACTTCAAGAGAATTTTGCTTTAGCGTATCGCTGATCATACGATGAGGGTAATTTTCTTTTACCCACAGTCGAATTTGCTCGATACTCCATACTGATATTAACAGTGCGACAGACGGCGACGAATTTTGCGCCAAAAAATTATCATAGATTATATATTAAGTTCAAAATTGCGCGCTACCATTTTGCTGCTAATCTTTCAGGAAGTCCTCATCTGATAATACACCTACCACTGATTTTTTCTGACACACCTTGCTTAAAACTCGTAAAAACGAAGGGATCGATAGCCCATGCTTTCACAGTTTGCATTCATAGTGACAATCAAAATCAAGCGTGCGCATTTACCATTTTACCCTTTTGTTCAACATGAGATTTCCGTTCCCATTGAGGCACTACATTACTATTGGCTCTTCATATTAGAAAACGAATTTCGTTTGAGACAGAAACACGACATGGCAACAAAGGGAGAGTAATATGGATATTATTTCTAGGATGGATGCTTTGCTACTTTTGCATGTTGTTGCCCTTCTAGCTGTCCAGCATTGTCCACGTACTATATGACTAGCCAATTTTGGAAATTACCTAGGAAAAAAAGTAAAATAATTCACTCCATTACAGCATTACTGAAAATGTAGCTGTAAAAATATGGATGTCGAACTCAATTGGTAGAAAGAATTTTTATAGTGATAATACAAAAGAAAACATTTTTTGGTAGCCCATAGAAATAATAGATATATAATGCGTACTCCTAGCTTTTCTCTGAAAAATGGGTCTGCACTCCTACTGTTTGGCTCACATTATCTACACTGTAATTGGCATACATGAAGTACTTCTGTGTCAATTTCAATCATGGCGTCTTCAAATGATGTTTTAGAAAGTGCGATGAAGTCAGCGTCGTACAATGTCCTTTTACAAATTTCACTGCGGATTATTACGTTTCTTATGAATGCTTTCATTCTGAGGTTTATATCTCGAGAAACACTTGGTCTTGTCAACGTCAGATTGACCTTACTTTACACTACCATTTTATTCTTGGCCAGAGAAGCTTTCAGAAAAACTTGCTTGAGTAATTCTGCGAAGAACAAGGAAACAAAATGGGATCAAATTATCAACCTCGTATGGCTTACCGTCCCTTTGGGTGCTTTTGCTTCTCTAGTATTTGGATTTATTTGGCTGAATTGGTTAGAAATGGCGCCGTTGGGATTACAAAGAGATTATTCAATCAGTGTTTTCTGTTTTGCATTTTCTGCTGTACTAGAATTAATTGCTGAACCTCTATGGATTGTATTTCAGTGTCATTTGTTCGTACGTCTCAAAGTAGTGATTGAAGGCTTAGCAGTGTTATTTCGTTGCATAACGGCGATGATGCTTGTGTATTTCATTCCATCATTGGGCCTCCTTGCTTTCTGCTTTGCTCAGTTTGTACAGTCATTAACGTATTTCATGCTTTACTATGCTTACTTCTCTCACTATATTGCTACTAATGCATCACAAAATGATAAAGGATTTCCTTTACGATCATTTAGTCGTATTTTTCCCACAAGTAAATCATTGAAAAGTCTGTTTGTGAATTTTGAGTTGCTTTCTTTAACATGGAGTTTTTTCAAACAATCTTTACTCAAACAAATCCTTACTGAAGGAGAAAGATATGTGATGACTTTCTTCAATGCATTGAACCTTGCACAGCAAGGTGTTTATGATGTGATCAATAATCTTGGATCATTGGCAGCAAGATTTATATTTCTCCCAGTGGAAGAAAGTTATTATCTATTTTTCAGTCAGACTCTGGTAAGAGATAAACCAGCATCGAAACAACCACATGAAAATTTGTGTCTTGCTGCAGAAACATTAGAATCCGTGTTGAAATTTGTTTTGTTGGTTGGATTAACAATTGTTGTGTTTGGTTATTCATATTCCTTGCTTGCCTTGGATATTTATGGAGGTTCCATTTTGAGTTCTGGAGAAGGTAAGTAATAGAGAAAATTGCAAGACTATTGGACTATTTAACCATTAATCTACATTGGATCCTGATGCAGCTTATTTTACCATTCAACTGTATAAACTTTACTTGTTTCCATCTTTTAAACTTATAACACCACTTTGTGGGTAAAAATGCAAGTGCATTTTTGGTATCTGTCACAGATCCACTATGAGCACCATGGATTTTTATACTTTGTCACAAAAAGTTTCCGGATCGTTTTTCTCGCACATATTTTTAGGGTTTTCAAAAATATTTTCACTATTTCACACAGATGTATATATATATGTATCAAAAGAACAAAATAAAGCCAGACAGATCTCACAAAATGAGCTCGCTTTTGACAACATTGAAGTATACTTTGTGCCTGCCAGAAACATGGTTTAAGAACAACAACTTGCCTGCAGGCTAATTTAAATTAAGCAAGCTTAACATTAACCTTCACGATTCGTTTTGTCTTGTTATAAACATGACAATAATTTTTTGGTTATACTAACAGTCAGTCAAGATTCACATGTTGAAAATTATATGAACGTAATTCGTAACTAAGTATTTCCATTGGTAAGCCTAGTTTCTGGCACTCCTTCCAGCATATTATACCACCTTGTCACTTGTCTATCTGTTTATCAGGAAGTGCCAGAAGAGGCTCAAAACTAAAAAGGTTAGGTTGATGAATTAAAAGACTCAGCGAAAGAGGTAAAAGTGTCAGACTCTATTTCTTTAATGCTTTAGGCTCAATTTTCGACAGACTAGAGACTTTTCAACAGTCTAAAAATGAGTTTTTCGAAATCTCGGGGATCATTTTTTTAAAGCTGGCAACTATGGAAATAGGCTCGGATTCCAGTCATTAGGGGCGGCCCTGGAATCCGAGTCTACTATGCAAATGGATTCATAGAGGATGGTAAAGGCTGGTGTCATGCTTCACACTGAGAAAAAGCAGTATAGTTTCACAATACAGTGAACATTTAACAAAGCAGATTCGCATTTCTTCAAAAGTGTGTGCACAAGATTTCTGTTTGATTGAGAAGAACGTCCGTCGACCTAAAAAAGTCTCCAAGGAATCATCGTACTCTTATTTGAACAATCGAGTCACAGTTGAAGAGACTGACATTTATTATTCTCATTTCACTGAGCATTTTTATTGAGAATGACGCCTCACAAATCACACCTAGCCTTTGCGAGATATGTAGGATTTCTACTTGAATTAGCACATCTTTACCCTTTCAAATTCTTCCAGACCGAGGGAAGTACCACAATATCATAAAAGTTCTAGACTTTTTCAACAGGATAATTGCTGTAATTATTGGCACTGATGAAGATCCGAGCCCACGGATTGAAAGCTTTGTGATAATAAGTTTACACTGTGAACTGAGATTTATATTCACCATTCATACGTACAATTAGGAACTTAAGAAAACATATATTCCTATTGTGTGATTCTACTCTCACTGTCCAACACCAAGTTGCATTAAAATATTCAATTTGATAAAAAAAATGCGAAAAAATTGATCTTACATTATTTGTAAATTTGATGACATTTTTTCCGAGTTAATCAAATCCCCCGTAACATCTCGCATTCGCATTTGACGTTGTTATGAAAAAGCATACCCTCTGTTAAAATACGTGAAGCTCCTTATGGATTTGATGTGATAATTAGGTTCAATACCCATCATAAAATGTGTTTTTTAGTTTATTATATAATAATCTTGTAATATTATAACTTTGTAATTATTACACGATTTACCATGGGAAGAAAGCGCGCAGGGTTTTTTAAACTTTTTATTAACGAATTCGTCTTTTTGTATCTACAGTTATATACATTAAAAAATGAAATCTTTATGATTGTGTTTTCAGGTCCAACTCAATTAAGATGGCATTGTTTCTACATACTTATAATTGCTGTAAACGGGATAACAGAATGTTTCATGTTTGCAACTATGAATCAAACAGCTGTCGATAAATACAATAAGAAAATGGTGATGTTTTCAACTATTTTTCTCTTCTCGTCATGGTTCCTCACGTACTTTGGAGCTGTTGGTTTTATTTTTGCCAATTGTTTAAACATGACACTGCGTATAATTCACAGGTTAGTTACTTATTGGCAACTATAGTTGAAGTATTTTAAAGGAAACCAGCATAAACCTTGTCTCAGGGCAAAAACTAAACAGTTCATACCATGTTAATTTTTGTAGTTGATGTCATCTTTTATTTTTGCTGTTGTGAAAACGGTCGAAAACGCCCGGTAGTCTAAACTTTGATTTTTCAATAAGATAGTACATGCAGTTTTCTGAAATCGATTCATTTGTTTTCATTTTTAGTGTGGTTTATATTAAGGAATACTTCCAAGATTGCAATTTAACACCATTACAAGGTCTTCTACCATCTAAACCAGTGTTAGTGGCCTACGTGATTGCACATATTTTGATATCAAGTTCAGAAACCATGTTTTGTTGTTCCTTTGGAGTGTTTTGGCGAGTATGTCACATAGGGACTGGTGGAGTTTGTTTGCTAACTGTGGCTTTGACCATATACCTCTCTGAAGAAAATCTTGTGCAATTTGTACGGAAACAACTATTTTCTAGACTTCGTAAAAAAGTAGAATGATTTTATCACAGTTTCTACTATTGGCGTCCGCTGACTCTAATGTTGCATTTTTTTCTCTTATATACTCATAGGCGGCCCAATTCAGTGTGTAGTTTCATATAGAGATCAGTGCCACGTAAACACTACACTTCGTAGTTTATGATATAGTTAATTTCCATAGTTAATAGGAAATTAACTATATCATAAACTACGAAGTGTGTTTACGTGCGCACTGATCTCTATATGAAACTACACACTGAATTGGGCCGCCTATGATATACTTCACTAAATTAACTCAACTAGAAGTTTTGTATACGGTACAATCAGTACTAGTGTTTATATTACGAAACAGTCAGTGGCGTGGCCTGCTATGCCAGTTTCAACTGTATAATCACTTTTGATTTCTTTAGAAAATGATTGTTTTCACACTCATTGAACACGAAAATCTTTGCATAGCAGCACCAAGTCGTCGGGCGCCTGAATGTAATTTACGATATAAATCCCATCAGTGTGTTTTTTAGTAATAAAAATTGCACGATTTTAATTCATTTAAAGGTTTGATTAACTAAAACGATGTATCCAAATTGCATTGACTGTTCACACTCCACAGCTGTTGATTGCTGTACCAAACTACTTGTATTTCCGCTTGAGGTTTCAATGTACATGCTCGAACGAATGCCATGCTCTATTATCAATGGTTTTATAACATTAATAAGTGCATGTTCAGTCATGTTCTTTCAACGTTTCGCAAATATGACCGACCATGTACGTTGGTGATAAAAGAGCCGGACCCAAAGCCTATTAAAGGGTAAGTTGCAGCTTGCGATTTAGATCCCCCAATGAGAGAGTGACAAAACATACAGTGTATATGTCACGTACACAAGTCACGTCAGGTCAACATGTGGTATAAATAATTTTAGGTCAGTAGTGTAGTGTGAACAATCAAAAATATTTGCGCGTGAAAAAGAAGTGTCAACTGTTGAGTGGCGGTGCATGATTGCTAGCACAAATTAGATATTCTACCAGATGTCTCACTTCCTACCTATTCCTAATGTTTTCGTGTCCGCGATTTTTCGGCTGATCACGAATTGCACACGCGAGATGACGCAACCAGAGAGCACGAATTGCACACGCAATGGCACTTACCACGCTGACGTGTACTGCTAACGTGAGAGCACGAATTGGCACGCAATACTTCTGGCAAGTGCATTGAATGGGCAAGTGTAACGCACATTTTTTATTACAAAAAAGATAGGGAAGTGCAGTTAGTAGCAAATTTTGGCAGTTAAACGGCGTTTTTAGGCGCAACTACCTATTGATCTTTATTTTCTTGACGAATTTTACTGATAAATGATACGCTGCTTCCCCCCCCCCCCAACACACACACACACATACAGTAAAGCTACAACAAATCAAAGATTCCTTTCTGTCATAATTTCCAATCATAATAATATTAATTTTACTACAAACAGCAATTCAAAACTAGTATGACTGGATTAAATCTGATTAAACATATCTATACTTTTCAACGTGTCTGGGAACCAAACGTGCTAGTTTTCTTTTCACCTTGCCATACTGACTTACCCCTCCCGCGGTTGTCAATTTTGCCACGTGTGCGTCTGCGCTATGCTCGAAGGGTTTATTTGCTTTTGCCGGACTTCTTGTCAAAACAATACAATACCGGATAGTAATCAGTCATTGGATCATTGCACTGCCGTCCGTTAGTTATTGTTGTGGCTCGTAGATTTTCCCCTTTTTCTAATCATGTCAGCCAAAGCAATATACGAAGAAGACGCGAAGAGATTGTTGTCTAAGTATTTGCAGAATACCGACTTTGTGAAGTGTCAGAATGCTTTGATATCATCAAGCAAGCAATGGGATGATGTGATCAGCAACAATGAATGGCTTAATACTCAGGTAAATTTGAAACAGGATCAGTATTAGTTTGCATTGAATAGTGTACGCATGTATTAAACAGAAGAAATATAACTTTACATATGTATCAAATAAAGTTATGTAATTTGCCCTGAATGATGCTTTTATATGTAATCTGGAATATGTGCTATGTCAGGTGGTACCATCCAGTTGTAAGATTGTCCAGACAGGCAATAAGTGCAGGATAATGTATGAGCTTGTAGTCATTATTAAGTATGATTACCAAGAACGCAGCACAGAACTGACAAGTGAAACTTGCTGGCATTGGACCATTCCAAAAAAAGCCATAGCCCACGCACTGAGGAAATTTCTGCCACCATACTTCAATTTGTTTAGGATGTCTTGAGAGGGGAAGAGGGTATTGTTAATCTCCTCCATAAGGAGTGATGGGTTTTTGTGAACAACCCATTAGACAAGTTAAGAAAACATGTTTTGTGTTGCGTTGTTTGCGTTTAAGTGTTGTTTGCAAGATTTCTTTGACATATCAACCTATGGGAAACGTTATGATTATGCTCTTGATAGATATAGTTCAATTCTTCATACTCGACTTCGTTTCAATTGTTGCGCATTAAATTATCATCTTTTTGAAATTAATTGTGTAACATCTCCAGCATGTGATTGTGGATTTAATTGCAAATCGGTTATTCACTACTTTTTATATTGTCCCCGATACGCTGCTCTTAGGATGTCTTTGTTAGCGGTTATGGTTGAAATATTGGGGAATGGCTGGTATTATAAGTCTGATTCTTTTAAAACTATAATGGTTTTGTTTGGGTCTGAGAAATTGAGCGTGGATCAAAACAAGGCTATTTTTTCCATGTACATCATATATTAAAGGATCAGGGCGTTTTGAAGTTTGTAATGATTCATGATCCTGCTGTTTGCTAAATATGTTTGAATAAATAAAATTAAAAAAATTATATATATATATATATATATATATTATCGAATAGAAGAAATAAAATCTTTGGTGTATAGTTTCAATGCATAATTTTCTACTTTGTATCCTTGACCTGTGTTTGCTCATGCTAGGCTGTATCTGGTTCTTCTAATCAATGTCATTTCAAAAACAAATTGAAAAACTTTGCTAAAAAACAAATTGAACTGAAAAAATAATAGCAAGTCAGTGATTATATCCCATTTGATTTAAACCTTTAAAAAGTTCTATTAGAAGGTTCCAAATTCTATTTCAGGGGACCAAATTTTAAAAATTTTCTGCAGGTTGTGTCCCAGACCAAATCACAGCTTCAATGCTCAAACATTGAGTATTTAGTAAACTGTACGGACACTTTACTCTCCCCCCCCCCCCCTTACTCTTCCCACACTTTTAAATAACTTCTGCTGTAGGCCTTCCAGAATCAGAACTGGCGAAGATGAATTTAGGCTACAGCGAAATGGTTTTTGCAGTAACCAGGTTACCGCAAATTTTAACGAGAGAAATCTCAAGTAGACCTAGTAAAATAGGATACTGGAATAACTGTTTACTCGCATAACAGTTGACATTGCGAGTTTTGTAAACATTATTTGAAAACTGTTAAACTAAGCCAAAGTGCCAAACAAAAAATGTATTTAATGAGGTAAAATGAATCTCAATCTTAGTCCTAGATGGAAAACCAGATTAGGTTACTGCAAATCATATTTTGCGGTAACGTGCCGGTACTCAGGTTTGGTTGCCGCAAATTTGGTCAGCAGGTACAGCCCCGGTTTTAGGTCGAATTGCATGTATCCTATAGTTTTAAAGGAGTAGTCAAATCTACTCTGCACATTCTGCGTCCTTTAGAGAAGAGTTTAGGATATAGATTCTTAGGAAAGCGATCGATTCTTGTCGGAAAACCTCCTTAACAAAGTTACATAGGAACTTCGAAAGTAGGTATTTATATCACATAAAGACACCGAGAACGCGCGACATCCGAGGGCTTCATATGACGTAAATCCCGTGTAGAGAGTTTTTACCTCATTCTCTCCTTCTCGTTGACTTTTCTCTTAGTTGGAGACGGTAGAGTAATATTAGACATCAACATTATCAAATGACTACCGATTTTATTCATGCAACCTCGTACCCAGGGTATTTTGCTGGTTATATCGTAGGCTAGATTATTAACGCTCGCTGTTTAGTGAGTTTATTATTTAATATGTTGTATTTAGAAACTAGTAGTGAAACCTGATCAGTTGATAAAAAGGCGAGGAAAACTTGGACTGATAAAAGTTCAGGCTGACTTAAATGAAGTACAAGATTGGGTCAAATCACGTTTGAACCAAGAGATTCAGGTGATCTATAGATAATGATAAGTTAAGTCCCGTACAGACGAGCAAGTTTTCCTTGACAAGTTTTATTTGCTCGTGTGTACGCGAAAAAGGAGCCAAGGAGCCTGGTTTAAATGTTGACCATAGCAGCGTTTCAACAAGGAAACTTGCTCGTGTGTACGTGCAACATGGAACACTTGACAAGGAAATCGTTTGTTTACGTACCTAATTCATGCGGCCTCGTTAAAATTGTCAAGAAAAAATGTTGTCAAATTTCGCGTACACAGGAACAAATAAAGCCCGACATGGAAAACTTGTCAAGGGAAACTTGTTCGTCGTACAGACGCGTAAGTGAACTCGTCAAGCAAGGGAAATTTGCTCGTCTGTACGGGGCTAACCGTTACGTCTATTTATTTGTTCATTATTTTGCATTTTAGACAGACGCGCGTAAAAATGTCATATATAATGTGAATTATCAAACATTTTCCACTGTAGATTGGTCAGACTAAAGGAATTTTAAAGAGATTTCTTATTGAACCGTTTGTGAAACATAGACAAGTAAGGACAAGAAACTAAAAGAATAATTATATAAATAAAATTACTACGAATATCTCAACTGGAATACGTGAAAATGAACTGTGTGCTGGAGTCAAGTGTCCCATTGCTGAGCATCGTGCCTCCATGCATGCCTGATCCTTCAGGGGAGGACGGCGACGCCTTGGAATTTCGTCATCCGGATTAATCGTGTCAAACCACCGACCTTTTTCTGTTTTTAGTTGGTTCATGTCCGTGCCAGACGTTTCTCTCTCTTACCTTAATACAGCTTAAAACGGTAACAAAGTAATGACGGTTTGTCCATACAATGAAATTAAGAAAAAAAATTCAATTAAAATCTTATGAGGTCCGTGAGCACTATTATTAGCACTGATGAAGATCCGAGCTAAATTTACGTGGTGTTTCCACAAAATTATATTTTTATTGATTATCACGATGCAAAAATACAAGGTAAATTGCGAAGTACAGTATTATAATACACCAACTCTATAACAACGAAATTCTATCAGTCAACTTTCGAAATTAACAATTATTGACTTTTTATTATTTATCGTGTAGGTTCGATTGGCCAACACATGTAGAGCTTATTTTTTATTTATTTGTCGATTAGGAGGAAGAATATTATCTGTGCATTTATGCACAACGAGACTGTGATACGATTTTATTTCACCATGAAGGAGGTGTAGATATTGGTGATGTGGATAGCAAAGTGAGTACCTTTAGTAGTTGTATATCAAGAAAAAAAATTATAATTTGTTTATATAACGAATACAAGGATCCAGACTGTTCTGTGTATACGCATGTGCAATCTAAGCACTCTGAAGACTATTAATTCTGTATAGTATGCGTAGGTGCAACCCAGTGCCCTCGTAATTAGATATATAAGCCTGTCATCAAAAGGAAATTTGCCGTATGTAGCAATAGCATGTAGCAATAGCATGTAGCAATAGCATGAAGCATGTAGAGAAAAGTGAAACATGCTGTATAAGATGGTCAGCAGAGTCGCGCTAAAGTTTATATTTATATAGATCTTTGCTCGACGAGGTTTTGTTGCGTTCTTTGTAATTCAGTCAGTTGTGCGTAAGGATAACTAGCGCACCACTACTTTAGGTCATGTTCAATTTTTTACTTGTAAAATTCATTTACGTTCGTGAAGGATGTAAATCTTGAGTGCCAGGGCCGTACCAGCCTTGGTGGCAGGTGAAGGTAATTCTTGGCGTCCCGTGCATAGTATAATTGTATAAGGAATAAGTCAAAGAATTACAGGGTAAATGAACTCGATAAATACTCTATTTTTAAGCCATGTAGGTCAGAAAGGGGTACTGTTAATTTGTATTATAAGACGTATTTGCTGGACAATGCATATTTTCTCCCGAAGGCGAAAAAACTGAATGTTGCTGTTGGGGAGTCAGTTGACGTCAAAAAGATTGAAAATGAGTTATTGGCAAATGTCTCTGGAGAAACGAAAAGGTTTTTAAGGAAATGTACAAATATGTAGTAAATAGAATCATTTATAGAATCATACAGGTACATATCAAAGTGGCGCTTGTCGTATTGTTTTTGACATATTCCTCATTTCTTACTTTTTATATGTTTAATTAAAATCGTTAAAATCCTGAATTTTAAGTAATTAAGATCCTAAATCTTCAATAATCGTTTTTGTTAACTTATACATTTTTAATGATATTTTTGATAGACTATTGGTGAACTTTATATCCGCCCTTTTTGCCACATTTACGGATCTTTACTTTACGTATCTGGAAATTAATCCGCTTGGTATGTTTTAATATCATTGACTTTATAGCATACTCAATTGTGATTGGTTAATTTACCTACAAATAACTGCGTGCAAATATTGATTTTGCTGCAAATAACGGGTGCAAACAGTTTCCTGAGCATGCGCACTTTGAAAATGATTCGTCAGCGAGAATTAAAAAATATCGTTCTTGTTTTAAAAATGTAAACATGGCTCGTTTTGTCGATTTGTCCGAAAATGAATTGTCCTTTTTACTACAAGAAAAAGATGCAGAAAATACAAAAAAGTACCTTGAAGAAAAAGGATTGAGCGAAGGCGAATTAATTACGATGTTTGAGTAATATTTATCGTTGTGTAAGTAAAATTGAATTAGACTTTTTTTTCTCGTTTGACTCTTCTTGTATTTTTTATTATACTTGCTACCCATCAAAGTTTACTATGCTTGTCCGTGAATGATAAAACAATTATTGAACTCGGCTATCGCAAAATATCGTGATTTACCAGTGGCTCGCAAATAAATTATTTGCCTCTGCCTTCGGCATCGGCAAATAATTGATCTTCTCGCCACTGATAAATCACGATATTTTGCTCAACCTCGTCCAATAATTGTATAATGTTTACAAATTAGACTCACGCAACTTGGCATTGCTATATTATTTTAACAATAACTTGACTCGACTCTCTAAATTAATCTTCAATAACTTTACACACAATCCAGGAATTGCTTTCTCGTATTTTGCAGTTATCATAGACAGTGCAATTTATGTTCTGGACGTCGCTGCAAAACTTGATCAAACTGCAGATTTCATTTGTAAACCAAAATGGGGAGAAATACCATTCCCGCCTCCGTTCGGGCGGGAAGCTTATCCTGAGGTAAACATTTGCATTTTTCGGCATATGAGTAATTTTTAGTTAATTTAATTAATATTAAAGAAACTTTGCAGTATTGTGATGAGTGGCGAAAATTCACATCAGTCAGTGAGTCAGTCAGTGAGTCAGTCAGTCAGTCATAGTGTAAACTTTCCGGGGGGAGCGATGATACACGCATATTTTGTCGTTTACTTCAAAATGTTTGCAGTAAGCATTTTTCAAAATTTTGAAACAGTATGAATTAATACTGCTACTCCCACGGACTTATATGTGGTTGTTGTCCAAGCCTGTAGGATTTAAAAAAAAAGAAACAAATTGTTCTAAACAATATTTTCCGTTCAGAATTTTCAAGTTCTTTCCTCCGGAACACCCCATTCGTCCTTCTTTAGAACCAAAACACGGTTAAATGACGTGTTTGCCATGGATTTAGCGCTTCGTAATGGTGAATACAAGGAGCGAAGTGGAAATCAAGTATTCAGTGGCCTACAGGCTGACGTAATAAATTAATATAAACATACGTTTCAATCGAATATATTTTTGTATTTACGTTCAGTGATGCATGTTGATGGGGATATTAATATCTTTAGTCCAGCTGTATAAAAACCGAGTTACTGCAGCGCTGGTCGGCGGCTATTGTTCGACGCAACAAAGCGCATGTACATTCACGTATTCGCTGCAAGTCGCTGTAGCGTCTTCAATATTGAATATTTTTCGCTCAAAAGCGGTAAATATCTTGGGAAAACGATAGCGATTCATTCAGTGGTATTTTGAGAAAGATACAATAAAGGATGGCAAGGATTTTCGCAGCGAAACGCCGAAAGTCAAAATAATTTTAGTAATTAATATTTCGACGTAAACAAAGTTAACGCGCAATATTTTAGATTTCGCTGTATTTTTTTTAGTTTGTAGTATTTTCGTATGAAACTTAGCTTAAAATGTAGAAAAAATGCAGCCATATTTTTGGTGTTATTTTGAAACATATATGTACTGTTTCGGCTGAGATATCCGGCATGGTGGAAAAGACGGGTACCGGATACCGGATGGACGGATACCGGATAGACGGATACCGGATAAACGGATACCGGATAAACGGATACCGGATAGACGGATACCGGATAAACGGATACCGGATAGACGGATACCATTATACTAAAAACTTAGAATTAATTCGTAAAACAGCTATATTTTCAACTTTAGGTGCATGACAATAAAATCATGTACGAATTTATGATAGACGTTTAGAAACATTGTCTCAAACAGGTTTTGACACAGGTTTTAGCTAAATATATCTTTGCGGCAAAATCTTTGCAATCCCTACATTTGCACGTCCTATATTCCTCAAAAAATACCACGGAATGAATCGCTATCGTTTTCTCAAAGTATCTACCGCTTCGAGAGACTTTAAATACGAGAAACTTTGATCATGATACCCTCAACGAAGATAGTTGAGTAATTAAAGTATGCAGTATGTATAAGTTTGTTTTACTTTTATAACGATCCGTTCAATGATAAATATATAGAAACGTAAGAAATATATAGAAATTGAAATATGCATTCAATACTTTGTTGACAGCGAAGGCCTGTTTCGCTATAAAGCGCCAATATGCCATAACCAGAACTTAAGACATTTAATTAGCCTAAATTTAATCGCAAGTTATATCAAAAAGCAAAGCATGTTGGTGATATGAGTACAACATCGCACTATAAGTAGCCTGGTAACAGACACATGATTGGGTTAACGGGCATTTTCGTAAATACATTATGTACATGAATGTCCACAAGACAGGTTTTTCGGCTGTATTTCACATATCAGTCATGATCTTCAAATTGGCCCATTTGATACATTTAGACCTAGATCACCAAAACGTCTTCCAACAATTTCATATACTTTTTTATCAAAACCAGATTAATTCGTTTATCCGGTATCCGTCTATCCGGTATCCGTTTATCCGGTATCCGTCTATCCGGTATCCGTCTATCCGGTATCCGGTACCCGTCTTTTCTACCATGCCGAGATATCCCGGTGTATATTATTTGCATACCACAGTAATTGACTTTTAAATTGTGAAGTTTGCTGCATTTGAAAGAGCAAAAACGCTTTTTATGCGTAGTAAACTTACAAACAAACGTCTAAATTGAAAGCTATTGAAATGGCGTTTAATCTGGTGTTTATTTGGTGCAAATAGCTTATACTGAACCCGAGATACGGTTTCGCAAAGTCATCCGCCACTAGTGACCGATTTTGGTAGGGCCCGTCGAGAACGTGTTTTAATTAAAGTCAGACACTAGCGAAGTGTTTGTTTATATGATTCATTTGCAAAATACCAGCCCAAACACTTGAATAACAAAATGTATTTTTTCAACTAACAACAAAACCAAAATGAATGCTCACATCAGCCGTGTCGGAGGCTAGCAAAATGTTTGAAACTGAAGGCATTGTCATTGAATATATTCTATATTATAGCATGTTGACTCGATGTCGACATTTGACCTTTATAATACAAACAATATGCTTTTGATTTGCTATTTTGACCACAGGTCACCCGGAATGCTACAGTGCTAATATAGCGTTCAGTGGGACAGCATCTGTTACATAATGTATATATTAACCATTGACATAAATACATCTGGACTGCCTGCTCTCGATATTTTCGCTTGAATTTTGCGTTATCAGTTGAAAATCACGAAGGCTGACGAATACTGACGAAAAATGACGAATATGAGAGTGATTGAACATCGCTGGCTCTTAAATAATACAAAAAATACTGGTCAGCAGTCAACTTCATGAGCAAACACTCTCATATTTCGGCCATCTTTGATAACGCTTTTCAAAGCCGAGCTGGCAGTCCAGATGTATATATGTCAATGATATTAACACAAAGGTTGGCAAGTAAATACAAATTTGAACACTCGTACAAAATTTAAACCACAACAAAATCCGCAAAAAGACTTCGATATTCATTTAAAAACATACACATATTGAGAAGGCATACCTGAAAAGCATATACGTTGTATTTTTGTGTCAATTCAACATTTTTTACCCAACGAAATTCGCGAAAAGTCATCAAATTTTTAGTTGATTTTCGCTAAGACTATGCGCGATGCCGGCTGCCTGCCTTACGTCACACGAAAAAGCTCCCTGATTGGCCTGCTGAGAACTCAATTTTTTTACCGCGAAAGCAAAACCGGGGGGAGAAATGTTAAAATTTTCAAAGAGCTACGCCAACGCTGCGGAGGGAAATTTGAAGTGAAAGCTTTTTTAAAAACAACAACTCAGTAACAAGTGCAAACAACTGCGAAAAATTTTAAACTGAAGTGCTAAAGATGTGAAGAGGTTCGAAAGAAGAAACATTGTATGTTCATTGTATATTACGTAGCTCCCCGGTTTTGCTTTCCCGGGAGTTTTCACCTGGCCAATCAGGGAGCTTTTTCCTGTGACGTAAGGCAGGCAGCCGGCATCGCGCATAGTTTTAGCGAAAATCAACTAAAAATTTGATGACTTTTCGCGAATTTCGTTGGGTAAAAAATGTTGAATTGACCCAAAAATACCACGTATATGCTTTTCAGGTATGCCTTCTCAATATGTGTATGTTTTTAAATGAATATCGAAGTCTTTTTGCAGATTTTTTTGTGGTTTAAATTTTGTACGAGTGTTCAAATTTGTATTTACTTGCCAACCTTTGTGTTAATATATACATTATGTAACAGATGCTGTCCCACTGAACGCTATATTAGAACTGTCCGCATTCCGGGTGACCTGTGTTTTGACAGCGAGCATCAGACGCGTTGTTTAGCTGCTTTGCTATATCAGCATGACAGCATCAACTATATATTATGGCCCTATAAACCTAAACGGGTTACGGTTCACTACTCACACTAGTCCGAAGGTCCTAGTCCGAAGGTCCTAGTCCGAAGGTTCGCCAGTCTGAATGTTCACTGGTCCGAAAGTGTACTAGTCTAAAATATGCGCAGTAATATATAAGCGAAAATTAATATATAACTTGTATAACCACACATCTCCTCAGTTATCCTGCCTAAAGAACATTCCTGACTTAACCAAGCACACCTATACTGTAAATACGTTGGTTATGGTGCCAGTTTTATACCTATATACTCGAAGAAAGACATTAGTATACTAAATTAAGCCTTGTCATACCTGAATGATATGGGGAAATATATTATTTAAATACTGACTTGTATAGTTGTGCTATTATGATTCATGAGGTGCTAAACTACTCGGGTTTTTATGGCAGAATAGTTTGCGGACCACACCATTTGAAGAAAGAGCAAAGCATTTGCAAAGCTAGAAACAACGTTTCCTTAATTTTTATTGTCAAATGTATTTTCAGAAACTTTGCACTATCCTTGGATCCCTAGTTAAATGATGTTTTGTATCCCCTGCATGTACAAAAAGCCTCCTGTTATGTTCAGTGATTAATGAACTTTCACGAAAACGGCAGCTTGTGTAAATTAGCCAACGATGTAGGTTGAAAACAGATGTTTAAAACGTTTAGAAATGTTTGAAAATGTTTGTTGTCTTTAGGAAGCGTTTATTGCCAATCTTGATGCAAAAAGTGGTGCATCTCTCAAACTAACAGTTCTCAACAAGGCGGGGAGAATATGGACAATGGTTGCAGGGGGTGGAGCTTCAGTTATTTACAGGTAAAATGCTAAAGATAAGAAGAAGATGCACTGGAGTGAGAGAAAATGTCTTAACGCTCTTGCATGCAGTAATTCTAATATACAAGAAGGTTCATCTTTAAACGACAGTTGTAGCCTTTTACTCGAATAAATACAGAAGTATAGTAGCTTTAGACAGGGGTTGTGCCATGCTGACCGGCAAGAGTCATAATATTGTAATATACAACGTGTGCCTTGCCAGATGATCTGCAAAATGGTACATCTTTTGCTCATACTTACCACTAACACTGCCCAGTTGCATTCATTGTCATTTATTATCATGCATATACAAATTACTTCACCTCTTTTTGTTTAGACAAGATGTAAATAACTCGATATTTCTAATACGACAACTGCATGAAACAAACGAAAACCTTATATCACAATTAATTTCAGCATATGTCATCTTTTTAAATAGTGACACAATTTGTGAACTTGGTGGTGCATCCGAACTGGCGAATTATGGTGAATATTCAGGCGCCCCGACCGAAAGTCAAACGTACCAGTATGCTATGACAATTTTAAGGTTGTTGACTGATGGAGAACCCAGGCCTGATGGTAAGTCTTTATCAAAATCTTGTTATGTCAATTAGTACAATGATCCAGTTAAGTTTTACCTGTATTCACCGTAGAAATAGATTGGTTTTAATCTATTTCCGACAGTATTTTCGCTAATCAGTATTCATGGTTTCTCAATTCAAATATGCGTGCGGCATGCCAAAGAATTAGGTCGAGTCGATATGAATTAATAGAGTATAGGCGAACTGACTTGGCCTTGGTTTAATGATTAGACGTTGAGATTGAAGCTTTTTTATCTTAGGGAAAATTCTTATCATTGGTGGAGGAATTGCGAATTTTACCAACGTATCCGCAACGTTCAAGGTATGAATTGCATTCCTGCAACATTAGGTGGTGTTTGTTGTCCAAAACTATTGCAACTTCGCTTGAAGGAAATTAAGAAAAACCCGGCGTCAGTCTGCTATGTTCTGTAACTATGGTCCTTACCCAGTTTCCGGCGGAATGAGGATGTGAAAATTATGGAGGAGATATTACAGCTTAACTTTTAAATCAAGTTATAACCGTCAATCACAACACGCATATTCAGAATGTACAATTTATGGGTTTTATGACCGCTTGCTATTGGGTATATTGAATTCTTTATTTCATATGTGCTGGTGTTTGATTTTCCCAACAAGTTATACTGCCACCATATATGGATCAAATGACTCTCCAGGTCGAAAAACGTACATATATATGTCTATGCTCTATTAAAACTCTTTAAAATTATGGTGAGGTGAACAGAAATACTGTTTTCTCACCCTCCCAAAACTTTGCATTTTATGAATAAGATCGGTCGCGCACTTGACAATCCCAGATATGCACAATATAACACAGTATAATATCATGTAATATTTTCCTCCAGGGCATTGTACGAGCACTTCAAGAATACCAGGAAAAATTGATCCACCATAAAGTGACTATTTTCGTACGACGTGGTGGTCCAAATTATCAAGAAGGTTTACGAGTCATGCGAGAAGTCGGTGAGGAATAGGTGCCAGTAACCTATAAAAAGATATGAAAAACGAAAAAAATCGTTTTTCGGTAAATTTTTTCTGGTGGCGTTCCATTTTTTTGGTATCTGGAGTTGACGCCGCGGATTTGGAATCCGTAGACAGTCGGTAGCATCTTTAATGGTCGGTGGCGTCATTGATCTCGATCTCAAGCCTATGTGTCTAATAAAACTAATAGATTTTTCTTTTTAAAATTTTAAATAATCCAATCCTTACAAGAATCGTATAAAAGGGAAATAATATAAGAAAAAAAGTTTGATGAACTTTAAAAATAAAAAAGCCTACGGTGGGATTTGAACTCCTGCCTATTCTATTAGAAATCGCACGCCTAAACGACTGAGCTAACAACGAGCTAGCTGAAAACCGTCAAAACAGTTTCTATTTACAATAAAACTTCGTCTAATTTAGACGAGAGGAATCTGGGAACGAGATCAATGATGCTACCGACCGTCTACGGTTTCTAAATAAGCGTTGACGCCAGCGCTCATGTGTGATACCGCTGATATTGCCGTGTGAGCTCATATCTACGCATGTTTTAAACTCATTTTCCGGCAGAATATCTCAACAAAAATACATTTCAACATGTATACTGAAATAATATAAATATTTGTATTTATTGGTATTTTTTCTTCTGTGATGATTATTACTCAGTCTACAGCTGTATTGATTACATATATTATTAGGAAAATATATGTACAAAAAATTGTGTTTCCTTAAGGTGCAACCCTTGGCGTTCCAGTGCACGTGTTTGGTACTGAGACTCATATGACTGCCGTGGTTGGTATGGCATTGGGTAAACGTGAAATTCCTAAACAACTTGTGTTAGACTCAAACACCGCCGCTGATATGTTCTTCAAATCTGCAGATAAGGTACCAATGGTCAATAGACGATTTAACATTTTCACCTCAGTTTAACTTAACCAGAATGTGAAATTAAACTTTCTTTTTTAACAATATCGAAGCGCGTACAGTGCAGTTAATTCTTATATTCGTAAAAAGTGCATTCAGTTCAAAAACCATAAACGTTTTCTATTTTTAGGGTCCAGTTCTTGCTGAAACAAAGCGCATCATCTCTGCATCTGACTTAAAAAGTATGAGTTCAGCAAAGTCTGCTCAAGGTTTTGATGTCACGAATACAGAACCGTTGTTTCATAATATGTCTCGAGCCATTATATGGGGGATGCAGTCAAGGGCTGTGCAGGTATTTACCAAGGCCATCTTCACCACTTCTTTATTTTTAAGAAACAAATCTTATTTGGAGAAAATGTTCCTGTCTTCTCAAGACAAATTTCTTGAAATATGATTTTCTTCTTATAGTAAGAAAACGATATACTGCATGCTGCTGTGCACTTTTTGAAGCTTAATTGGCACAAAAACATTGCACAGTTTAAGTGAGACTTATAAAAATTATTGCACAGTTCAGCCAAAAAAAAATAACTACGTGAACGATTCGAACTTACAAAGGTCCTAAACGTAGTGGACAGGTTTGCTCACATAGATTTGTTATTTGCAGGTAACTGAAATGATTCTTAGTAGCTTCAGTTCAAGTTATGTTCTGCTTCTACATTTTGTCATTCATATTGATGACCAAGTGTGTAGCTATATGCTATGAAATATGCACAAGTTACGACAATTGATAACGCAATTAAATGATATTCTCTATACCTAAAGCAAAACCATAAAATCCGCGCTTTTCCCCCTTTGCCTTCTCAATATAAAAAAATGCCTAGACAGGACCACTGAGCTACCGTATTCAGTTGGAAGTTGTTTAGTTTGTTTTGTTTTGACGTAACTTTTAGGGTATGCTTGATTTCGACTATGTCTGTGAACGTCGACTGCCATCGGTTGCAGCCATAGTGTACCCATTCAGGTAAAATAGAAATTTATGTGCTAGAGTACTTAAAATTCTATGGACTTCATGTCTATTTGACAAAAAAGGACGCTATAGGACATTTGAAATGCAATCTTTTTAATATGTTGCAATGGATGCCTTATTTGTTATTCAGTAGGGAAATGGGAAGGCAAATTTAATAGATGATATACTTTATTTATTTTATAAATTATAATTTTTTTCTAGCGGAAATCATAGAAGCAAGTTTTATTACGGTCACAAAGAGATCATGATACCTGGTAAAAAATAATGAATCAAATTCAATAACGAATAAAAATTTAATACGGGCACAGTGTTTTGCTTACCTACATATTTAATTTCTAGCCCGCCGACCTTGTTAACAAGTTGTTGTTCCTACATTTAGATGTTCTTAAGGTATTTCTAGAAACCGAGTCATCAATCTTGTTTTCTATAGTGTATAAAGATATGAAGGAGGCAATGCAGAAACACAGTGAGGTTGATGTTATGGTGAATTTTGCGTCACTGCGATCTGCCTATGATGCGACTATTGAGACATTGAACTATGAGCAGGTAGAATGACACTTACTGTAGTATTTATACATTAAGTATTCCTTTATCTGAATGGCAGTACACTTTGTGATTCAATATACTGTAAAAGAGTTACTGTGATTACAGTTGCTTCTAGATAAACAAAAAGTTGTGTGGTTAAAAATGTCACTCTTTTCTTTCGCTGTTTTGCTGTTTGTTTCCCACTCCTTTGATTCTTTTTATGCCATTATATGTATTCCCGCAATTACCCATGATGCAGCCGTTATGCAGATATTTAGTTACATTCATGCATTTAATATTAGATAAGATGTATCGCTATAATTGCTGAAGGAATCCCAGAAGCTATGACAAGAAAAATAAACAAGAAAGCCAAGGAGAAAGGTGTCACGATAGTTGGACCCGCAACGGTATGAACTGGGTGGTCTTCATCAGACAAGTGTTTTATGCATAAATGTGCAATGTAGCCCTTAGTTAAACACTTGACACTAATTAAGACTGGTAAACTCGTGCATGTCCATCTCTAGTCTCTACCCCTGCGCCTTGCTTTTTAAAGGAAAGAAAATTGGAAGTACCCTGAAAAAAACTCTCGAACAATTAGAAAAATCAATTACGAGAACTTCACTCAAATGAAACGCCTCACACACCAGGCTCAGCTGAGGTTTTTTCAACATACTTTTCAATATATATTTCAATATATATCCCATACTCCTTTGCCCAATTAAGTTGTGACAACAGAAGGGGGTCAATAATAATTTGTTTTTGCTTCTCTCGCCAAAAAAGTATAAAAACATGCATACTTGAAAATGACCACAAAATAATCCTACTTGTGGATTTCAACTAACCCTTAAACATGTATTAATATTTGTGTATTAATTTATGTAATATACAGTGGAACTAATGCATCATAGCTTTGTTCCAATTCATGCCATGAGTTAATTGGCATTTTGCTGTAAAAATGGTTACTGATTTTTCTATTAGGTTGGTGGAATTAAACCTGGTTGTTTTAAGATTGGCAATACTGGTGGTATGCTCGATAATATCCTCGCTTCGAGATTATACAGGCCTGGAAGGTAATTTATAAACCATAATATATTTTCCAGAAATACTTCCTGCACCAATAAACGGATAATTCCATGTGACGGATGTTACATTTTAAAGGAATATTTTAAAGCAAATTCCTCTATACTACTTCACTTGTGAAGTCCGTATGCACATATTTTTTTATAAAAGTAGAGAAACACAATAACAACCTATCGAAAAAGTCTTTCTTAATTGAAACCTGCAGTAGTCAGCAACAATGTTTATAGAAATGTGTGTGACGGACATAACACAAAATGGACAAAGATTTTTGTAGTACATTGTACCAAGTGGGCTAACCCGGAGAACCGCATGGAGTTAAGGTAGAACAGGAGCGTGTAATGGTTGTATTAAAACAATAATAAAAGCTGGTTAAAGCATCATAATTTTTTCAACTCAAATATTTATAACTGCATCTCAGGAATCAATTCAATGCGTAAATTTCAAAGTTACATCAGTCAATAATTGCACTATATGTAATATATATTTGCTTGCTGATGTGATCTTCTTGCGCGTAAAGTTCCACACGCTAAATCTGTTTCGATGACAACACCTTAATTTAGCACAGTTCGCTTCGCTTGTTCAGGAGGTTCTCTGACTTTGACTTGATGATGACTTTCGAAACAAGTCATCAAGTTGACTTTGACTTGTTCCTTTTTTTGTTCTTGTTCTTTGCTTGTTCCTGTTTTTGTTTTTGTTCTTTAGATCTGTTTCGATGACAACACCTTGAGAACAGTTCATTTCGCTTGTTCAGGAGGTTCTTTGACTTTGACTTGATGACGACTTGTTCTTTGACTTCGACTTTCTTTTTTCTTGTTCTTTTTTTTTTTCTTGTTCTTTTTTGTTCTTTTTTTTTCTTGTTCTTGTTTGTTCTTTTTTTACTTGTTCTTTTTTGTTCTTGCTCTTGTTTGTTCTGTTTTTTGACTTGTTCTTTTTTTTGACTTGGTTTGCGAAATGCAAGTACTCAATGACATATAGGCAGAGCAAAATGTATAATTGCGCGAAATACCTCAAAAACTTATCACTACAGTCTGTTTCATCCATAAGGATTCTTCAGGTGGTATACAAATTTCAGAAAAAAACGAGCTTCTTTTATTCTTAAGGAGAAAACTTGGGCCCCTGTGGGTGTTCAGATAGCATGTATTCCTCTCTTTGTTTAGGTTGTTTACCTGAAATCTATTTTTGTGTTGGCAGGCTGAAACTATTTCCGATCTTTCATTAAGCAAGCAATTGTTTTTTTCTTTCAAAATACTAAGTTTTTCGTCCAAACATAAATTACATCTTTTGGATCCTCCCGTGTAAGAAATAGACCTTTTTAATATAGACCATTTTATTGTGAAATCTGTTTGGTTGTGCTAAGTCCCGTTTCGTTTGAATGTTTTTGTGTGTCAAAGAATATTCCAGCTTGTGGCTGAAATTGCTATATCCTAGTGCATTTTGATATGCTTGTGCTGCATCGTCGACGGGCGGAATATTTTAAGGTATCATCCCAGCATCTGTCAACAAGCGGATTTCAACGCTGTCGTCTGGCAAACAAGTATTCGACGATGCAGTACAAACATATCAGAACGCACTAGGACATAGCAACTTCAGCCACAAGCTGGAATACATGCCTCATGTAACACAGCAACCACGCAGGAACAGGCTACGCAACATCTTTTGGTTTAACCCTCCATTCAGCAAAAACGTCAAGACAAACATTGCACGCAGTTTTCTCAAGCTTGTAGACACGTACTTTCCAGTAGGCCACAAGTTACACAAAATTTTTAATAGGAACACAGTTAAGGTCAGTTACAGTTGCATGAGTAACGTTGAGTCAATTGTCGTAAACCATATTCTACCGTGTTTTACAGTGTTGCTTATGTGTCGCGTTCCGGTGGTATGTCTAATGAATTGAACAATATTATATCCAGAACAACAGACGGTGTATTTGAAGGAGTTGCGATTGGAGGAGATAGGTAAACTGTATATTTATATATATACCTGATAGCTCTGTAAGTTTTCTACCTATGATAGTCGCTTGGGTTGTCATGTGACTCCTGACGGACACTGGAGTATCAGGGTAAAGAATAAAAACCTTTAAACTGACGTTGACAATGAAATACGATATGAAATGTGCTTCATCATTTAATTGATGTCAGACAAAGTAAACTCTCATCTATTACTCCCCTTCGAGCTAGAGTACATTGTATCAACCGCACGCCTAACTTTGAATAAAAACGTTAAAATGCCTTCTAATGTTTTTATTTTTGCGTATTTATAAAGATATCCTGGCACAACGTTTATAGATCACGTGTTACGTTTTAATGATCATCCAGACGTGAGGATACTTGTTTTGTTGGGAGAGGTACGTACATGCAGTCAAACGTAATTCTCATTATCTTTGTGTGTATTCTGATTGGTCAAGTTATCTAAAAATAACTTCGTTAATACTCTGAGCATGCGCAGTTGCTTTCAGTTTTGTAAACAATAGCTACTTGCTTTGCTGAACGTTCAATTAAAAGATGAAAATAATTGCCAAGCTTTCTTGATGGAAAAAATGCAGAAAATACGAAAGGAGAAACCAAAGTTCTGAAATCGCAAGTTTTCTGTGCAGTGTTTGCCTTTGTGAATAAACGTTCGTGAGAAAAGCTCGTGTTCCCAGTTACAAAGTCTTATATAAGAAGCTTTGTAGGAGAATAGTTAAAGAAGTATTGAATTCGGTGCAAATCACATATTATCGTGATTTGTCGGTGGCTCCCACACCAATTATTTGCCTTTGTCTTCGGTATCGGCATCGCCCTCGTCCTCATGTGAAATGATTTTAAAGCCCTTCAGGTGTCTGAAAGTCTATCACACTAAGCCAAGAAATAAGAAGACTAACGAATGCAAGGAGAGCAGATTTTAGGCCGAAACTGGATTTTACGACTGTGTCTTTGTGAAGCCATCACGTAATAAAAGGTTTGCGGGGGTTGCTTCTTTGAAATCACGCTTCTTCTTCAAATGAATGCAATTTTATTTTTATACTACGTTGATCATTCATATTCAAAAATACATGATTGTTACTAACTACGTCATTTTAAAATTCCATATCATACTTACGTCAGTCACAAGAAGCTGTCGTATTTTGATGACCTCTGATGTATGTAGCAAACTAAACCATGACAGGATTCCTTGTAGTCAAAGTGCGAATTATGTCAGGATTCCGAGATCACGTACCAAGTACTCTGTTTAACTCGATGTGTATCAATTAAGTATTGAAGTGTAAACTGAAGTCACACCGTGCAAGTCAATGTCCACTTATTTTTGAGAATTGCCAACAATTTTCGTGTTGTTATTTTTAACAAAAAGTCTTCTTGTAGCTGGCTATAGCTGAAAGAATGTTTTCAATGCTGTCTATCTATCTTACAGTGGTATATTTTTAGCGTTCTTAACACTCGTGTTTAAAAAAAATAATTGCTTTCCGAGTGTCTCTAATTTATATTGTACAAGTAGGAAAATATTCACGCCTACATATAATCACGCTTCTGCTTAACCAGCGAGTTCGCTGACTGTGGCTAAAATTTGTAAAGAAACAGGATTAAGATTCTTTCGTAGGTGACAAGACACGCCCACTAGACTATATAAAAATCCATGTAAGCAAGAGATATTCATACTTGTTCGTACTTTTAGCAAAGACCGTAGCAATGTTTAATGAACGTTTACATTTTTTTGTTTGCGTGTGGTTGTATTATGTTTTAATACAACTCAATAAACATGTACAGCCATTAAAGGTTAGTGGTAAATTTGGTCATGAATTGAAAAGAACTGACACTTATAATCTGAGATCAGAACACCGCGAAAGAACAAGACGTTCGAAGGACGAGAGATATCAATGTGGCTCGACATTATATTGCCAAGGAAACAGCACATCATTTGAGAGTACCCGTCATTTTAGTTGCTACTGTGACACTGCGTGCTACAAAATTTTCTCTGATTGCTGTCCAGACTACGAACAACACTGCGGTCCGCAGAAACTTGACAAAAATGTCAAACCGAATGCATGGAAATGCGTCGAATTAGGGGTTGATGACGGAAATATTTCTGGAGCAGTGGGTGTTTGGATGATTGGAAAATGCCGAAAAAGTTGGCCGTCAGATGAAATTAAAAAAAAGTGCGAAATCCCTCAATCTATGATTAGCGTGGACACTATACCAGTTGTGAGTGGTAAGAATTATACCTATCGTAATCTACATTGTGCTGCTTGCCATGGGGTTAAGAAGTATACCAGCTGGGATATTCCTGTGTTTGCCCGAATAATGCCTCCCAAAGATTTCGATGTACGTTCAAAGCTAGCGTTTATTGTTCAGAACGGTGGGAACATTAAATCTGTTGGACCTAGTTCTGACCAGCCTCGACGATACTGCGCTGGTAAGAATTTTATTAATTACTGTACAAACACAACACATATAGATAATAACAAGTGTATAAATGGTCCTGTCGAAGTGGTAAGAGGTGGACATGAAAAAGAGTACTATAAAAACAAAGCATGCAGTTCATGTAATGGTCGACCTGGACTCACAGCCTGGAATAAGTATGCTTTCTCGAGCAGAGGGAAGAAGGTACCCTTGCCTGAAGGTTTCAATATATTAATTATACTACGTAAACCGCAAGGAATGCCAAGCATTACTGTATTTGGAACTTGCCCAGAAGGAACAGTTTTTGATAACGTTTTGGAGTTCTGTCGCAAGGGTTATAAAGTTACATCCAAAAGCAAGTTCTTTGATGAATTCTTAGTTGCGTTCTGGTTTGGAAAGTCTGCTATTCAGAGATATATCACTTCTACTGTGTTATACAATTTTAAATTGGCTTTAGCTGACAAGTTTGCGATCTCGGCTGATCAAGTTTCTGCAATAACGTTTCACAAACAGGATAGCAAGAATGAATTTGTCGTTGTGACATTTCGGTTAACATTGACTCCATTTCAAAGTTTAATACTAGCTGATCAACATAAGTCTAACATAAATGTCACCACAGGAAGCACGTCGTTTTTATTGCTTTTAAATTCTACTACTGAAAAGTTTACAATGTTTCGGAAAAATTATACATTTCCTGTTGTTAAGGTGGCTAGCAAACAGCTAGCCTGCTTCAAAGGAAGAAAAATTCAATCGCGTGATTACAGAAGAGATATGAAAAAGATTGTGGTGAATAGCACTGGGGAGACGTTTTTGTTGCGTGGTTATACTTTAATACCGGAAGAAGGCGGGAACATTTCATTATGCCCTAAACTGATCTTTTCCGATTGCAATGGCAGCCACGTACGGTTAACTCCTGGCACATACAAGATCTTCCCCAATCTTACACTTTACCATAATACCACGAATAGTACTTTCGAATTTGGAGAGTATTTTACGAGTGAAATTTTAAACAGACCAAACATTACGAGTAGACATCAAAGCAAAAGAGACTTAACGATTTACATTTGTTTACCGTATTCAAATGCTTTCAACAAAACTGAAAGAAACAACGGAAAGAGTAAAACGCGTTTTGGGCTACGAATTGCCACACTGGTTGGTTTCACTGGTTCCGTAATTTGCCATATATTGCTGTTGATCACGTATACACTGTTTAAAGAATTGAGAACTGTCCCGGGATTGAATTTAATGAACTTGAGTTTCTCAATGTGTTTGTCCCAGATCATATGGTTAATAGGTACTACTTATTTTGGCGGAACCGTAGTATGTGAAGGTGTTGCAATCCTGGAACATTATCTTCATAAAGTAACATTTCTGGCAATGTCTGTCATTTCCCACCATACATGTCACGTTTTCTCTCGGCCGTTTGTTGGAAGAATTGTTAATAGAGCACGGTCAAAATTTATTAAATATTCTATGATCGTTTGGCTTATTCCATCCGTATTTGTCATGATTTGTGTCATTCTGGACAAAACTCGAGCGTTCGCTGTAGATTATGGAGTAAAATGTTGGTTGGGAACCACTGATTCTAAACTGTATTTATTTTTATTGCCCTTGGCAATAATGCTACTGTATAATGTCTCAAAGTTTATTCAAACAGCAGCAAGTTTATCTCGCCATTACAAAAACGCACAGACCATACAACGTAGGACTGGAAAACAAAATCTCATCACCTGTGCAAAACTTGGAACATTGGTTGGTTTTCCCTGGCTCTTTTCATTTCTTGGCGTGATGTTTTCCGATGTAGAAACGTTTGAATATTTGTTCATTGTCTTTGTTTCTTTACAAGGAGTATGCATGGCGATAGTGTTTCTCGCTAAAAAGAGAACTGTAAGACTCTATAAAAACTGGTGGAAAACTAGAAAGAATAGCGTAACCGTTAGACCAACAACAAACCCAGCGTTTCAAATGTCTTAAGAATTTCACTAAATGTAGCAATAAAATAAACTGTGTGATCAGTTGTTAATATAAGATACTACGTGCTTACTATATAACAGTAAGAACCTACAGAGGCATAATTATGGGGGGGATATGGCAATTATTATTCATTGTAATATATTCCTGTATTCTCATTGGTTAATAGCCCACATAATTATGCGTTATATAATTATATAATTATGCGTATTTCAAAGCAGACAAAATAAATCTCGTATCTGTCAAGGTCAAATTTTGAATTTGACAAATACGACATTTATTTGTCAAGGTCAAATTTTAAATGAATTTCAAAAGTGCCGTTATTTTTAAAAAAAAAGTTAAAAAACTAATTGTTTTTTATTTGTATTCGTATCGCCGATTTTTCGTGGGTATTGAATAATAAAAGAATTATTGAATTCGGCTTTCGCAGGATATCAGAATTATTCAGACCTCTGTCAGCATTATCTGCCTTACCTTGTCTTCCGGAGATAACGCTGACCTCGGTCTTAATAATTCCAATATTTCTGCTTCGGAGCTCTTTGGAGAAGATAAAAACAGTCTGTAACTTGATAGAAACTTTTTTAAATCTTGTAGTTTGTACATGACTATTTGCGCAGAGCCGCAGACTACTTCTCATGTTGTGTGAGAACATTTATATCGCCTCCATCTTAGTCTAAACCTTTTTCCTTGCCTGTACCTTTCCCTCGGGTAGGTCAGTACAGTATGCATCTCTCTATTTACAACCCCTTCTCTTTTCCAAACACTTGTTAGCAATCCCAGAACAAGGATATCGCTAATTATACAGTTTAGCAGGGCTTACTGTATCGTGAATGTTCAGAATTTTGATTTATTGGCCTCGTTTCCCTGCTGAAACGTCCTTCCAGCAGCGGTGACGACATGGTTTTAACCCTTTTTGCAAACAGGTTGGAGGAACAGAGGAATACAAGATATGCGATGCCATAACATCAGGTCGTATCACCAAGCCGTTGGTATCCTGGTGTATTGGAACCTGTGGGACAATGTTCACATCGGAGGTATTCTCTTTTTTCTCTTTGTTTCGAACTTTCGATCAGTCCTCTAATGTTTCAGCTATGTCTCATTTAACTTCTAAAGTCTCTTATATACCTTCTATAATCTTTTCGTATGCCTTGCATTATTATGTTCTCCTGAAACATGTATCAGATAATTTTCACCATACATTCTGTTCAAATGCATGTCAAAACTGTTCATGTATATTGTTGAATTCAGTAGCGAATCTAGCGTAGGTCAAAATAAATTACCACAGCTCATTCTTGGATATATTTACATTTTAATATACCTTCAAAGCAATTTCATTGGTTAGATTTTATTCTTTTGAAATTCATAACCTATGACATTGTTATAAAGCTATTTTGAATTTAAAATTGGGCTGCTATAATTTATTCTCACCTACGCTGGATCCGCCACTGTGTTGAATTTCTGCTGACGTTTTGTTTGTGATAATAATTTAGTTTGTAAATTGATTTTGGCGATGTTCACTTCACTTTATTACCTGTTGCGTCCTGTCTTAAAGAGCTTATGATGTGAAAATGTTTTTGTTTAATCTATGTGTGATACTATTCAGGTTCAGTTTGGCCATGCTGGATCAAGTGCACATTCAGACAAAGAAACAGCCGTTGCTAAGAATAAGGTTTGCCAAATTGAACACGTTCAAGTAAACAAATTGTTTACTTCTGATTTTTTTATCAACCCATATTTTAATAGGCTTTGAAGGCAGCTGGAGCTCATGTACCTGACAGTTTTGACAGTCTTTCTGACTTGATAAGGTAATTAATTAGCTATTTATTATATATAATATAATAATTTATTAATGTAAAATGTGTTCTGGTCACAATCTCGTCAAAAATTGTACAATTTTAGAGTCTATTGTAATGAAAGCTCTTGTTTATATTCTTGACAGTCAAATATTTTAAAATCCATTTAAATTTTAGCATGTAATCGTCAGAGAATGTAAGATGTTTTATAATAAACTTGCTATCCAGTTTTGGTTTTTAAAACTAACTTGCTGTAGACTACATGGTGTATCCCAAAAGTCTTCGGGTTACAAGCTCTGTAATGCACATTTAGCACTAAAATTATTTAGAAATTTATCTTTGTGGGAATAGCCAGGAAAGTGTTACTGAAAGGCATTTAACAAAAATATAGCTTGCGAACAGAAAAAGTGAGTAAACACGATATTTGAATAAATCAGATCAAAATTTAGAGTACATGCATGCATGTTTGCTTTTTGAAAATTTGGTGTACGCCAAGACATGTATTCAAAAACTGGATTTTCCGCCGTTTCCTTAATCCAAACACCGATACTAATTATTTTATGTATGCATACTCGGATTTTCGTATTAGTTCCAATTAGTAATTAACAAAGCTAATTCCCGAAGATGCCCATGTGTTATTTTTACACAACTACCTTTGGGAATTAGGTTACGAATTTTCTACAGTAATTAATTTATGCAAACATAGTTGAGCATGCAATCAATCAAATGTGTATAATAATGACGGGAAAAAAGTGATTTCAAAACGGAAAATCCAGTTCGTGTGGACGTGCACCAAATTTCCCGATACTTTGTCTCTTTTGACGCAGCCACTTTTAAAATGCCTTTCACTAGCACATTTCCTACTCGAAGAAAAATAGAATTTTAAAAAATTTAAGTGCTAGTTGTACGAGAAAGTGTTAAACTTCTTGGGTTACTGAAAGGTAAAGCAAACGTAAAACTCTGTATATTAACGATTTAACGCCTTTGAAAAATCGAAGTACATTGTGTTTTCGATGGTTTGGCCACGACGTGCAACCAATACTAGCCTGCCTCGCAGACGTCCTTATGCTGGACCTTCGCTTTATTCTTATACAGTGCTTTTTATAAACTATTTAGAGATGTATACAATGATCTTGTCAAGAAAGGAGAACTGGTTCCCAAACCTGATAAAACTCCACCCACTGTTCCGATGGATTACAGTTGGGCCCAAGTATGTTGGAATATCATTGCATAGAGCCTATTTAATTTAGAATTTGATATTTTTTAACAGTTCTTTTGCGTAAAATGTTTAAAACGCTGCAATTTTTATAAGCTCGACAATTTCCAGAGCCTTTTTCAAGACGAAGCTTTTCTTTATGTTCATGATGACAAATTAGGGGAAGGCTCTTGGTGCATTTTGCGTTTTTGTTCAAACACTGTGGACAATGTGCGTTAAATTTTAAAACGGCTGAAGTGGAAGAAGAACAAGGCGTATAACTTTTATGGTTTTAATATGACTGTTTTTCAAACTGCTCGAAATCAAGTCAACCCTATTCTTCGATGTTATTTCCTCGTCACCTGTCATTCTTTTATCCCTGCCTTCAATGTGCTTCGGCTCTTTATCATTTTCACTATTATCCGTCGTTTAAATTGCGAAAGCCAGGAATGAAACGTTTGTGTCAAAAAATGTTGAACGAAGGTATTTCTTACAAATCTAGGAGCTTGGTCTAATTCGTAAACCGTCATCATTTATGTCAAGTATTTGTGACGAACGAGGCGCAGAACTTCTTTATGCTGGTGTTCCCATTACAAAAATATTTGAGGTAAACTTTCATGAAAGATAATTATTTATTGCATTATGGTAATAAACTTCACTCGCTTTACCAACAATACTGCAAATTCAAAATAAACCAAGTCAAAAATTATTGTTTACATTACGCACAATTTTACACACGGAACTGGTGAAATTGGTGTTATCCGTAACTGGACCAACCAAAATCTGTTTTTTAACTGGTTTATAAATTTTAAGCTTGTATGTATGACTTATTTGTTATCCTTTAGGACGATCTTGGAGTGGGCGGTGTACTAGGATTGTTATGGTTTCAGAGGAGGTTTGTTTTAAATCATATTCTAATGAAAACCGAAGATTTCGGTCAGAAATCCTTTTTTTCTCAAAACTTTATCTTTCTATTACCTGCATGTAACTGTTTTTCTTATGCAGACTTCCAAACTATGCATGTAAATTCATTGAGATGTGTTTGATGATAACCGCTGACCATGGTCCAGGTAAATTCATTTAAGTCAACGTCTGTAAAGCCTGTAGTAAATTTGATACTTTTTGATGACTTTATGGCAGGAAATGTTTGATAACCATTCATTCTGTGTGTTTTAGCTGTATCTGGAGCTCATAACACAATTGTTACTGCTAGAGCTGGAAAAGATTTGATGTCCTCTCTTGCTTCAGGCTTGTTAACTATTGTGAGTAGCTGTATGACTAAAAATACATCCCAATATAGCAAGCGCGGCTGGATGAGCACAGTCGTACACCTTTATCTAGCCACTACTTGAAGGGAGCCTTATTAACCTAAAATATTTTCCGACTTGTTTTAACATTTTACATGTTCCTATTTTGTCATAGGGCGATCGTTTTGGAGGTGCATTGGACGCTGCTGCTAAACAGTTTTCTGAAGGATGTGACAGTAAAATAACTCCCATGGAATTTGTCAACGAAAATAAAAAATCTGGAAGGCTCATTATGGGAATTGGTCATCGTGTAAAATCGGTAAGAATAATATCTTAACTAACGTTCATGCAATGAACTTGTATACAGGCTGTTTACATTATAATGTTGGGAGAATTTCGCTACGTATATTCGCACAATTTTGTTGCGAGATAGTGAACGCTAATTGTGACGTTTTTGCAGCGATTTAGACTGCTTCAGGTGTGTGAATATAGTCCAAAACGTTTCATGTCTTGATCGTTTTCGCTCATTCTTTGGAGATCAATGGTTAATGACCTCTTTGTTTTACTGGAGCGTAAAATACAAACGATTGAGACTATATTGAACTGCGATTTTGATGCTTGTTAAATATTAGGAAATTAGAGAAAAAAGTCTATCGAAACCTTTACTATATTCGTAATTATAGTAACTCCACAAATTTGATCCGCTGACTGATTAGCTTGTTGTGTTTTTTTAACTTCATTTATGTCTGTTGGTGTATCTCAATTTAAGGTTAGCTCAAACTTGTTGTAAGAATCACAGATGACTTTTCTGGCCGGTGTGAATAATTGAATGCTATATGCAGCCTTCCAGAATAGGCGAAATTAACTTTTCAATGATCTGACTGCATTTAATGAAACACGACTTGACCAAATATAACTAATAACATGATTAGCCTGGATGGCTATGATGTTATCAGAAGGGACAGATCAAGGTGGAGGGGTTTGTATTTACTTACGTAGCTCCATCGATTACAAAATAAAAAAAGATCTAGTTCCCCTGAACTAGAAGAAGTTTGTGTGGAAATTATTAAGCCACATAGCAAACCATTTCTTGTTACTACAGTACAGTCTATAGACCACCCAGTTCATTACCAGAATTTTTTGATGATTTTAAAAAATTGATCAAAGCTATTGACAATGAAAATAAAGAAATGTTTATCCTGGGTGAACTAAACTGTAATATGTTAAAAACAGATAAGGGTGCAAACATCCCAACAAAGAAAATAAAGTCGTTATATAAATTATATTAATTTACTCAAATAACCGTTGAAACTACTCGAGTGACTAAACTTCTAGCCTTATTGATCATATTGTTACTAACACACCAGAAAAAAATCTCAGATTCTGGTGTCATTCACTCAGATATTAGTGATCATAGCTTGGTATTTGGAATCAGAAAAAAATTTTTGTCATAGACAAGCAAGAAAATATTCTTGAAATTAGAAACATGAAGAAAAATTTTATTGAAGACTCATTAAAACAACCCTGGGAACATATATATCTCCCTGCAGAAGATCCAAATGCCATGTGGGAAATCTGGAAAAAATATTTCTAGATGTCTTAGACAAAGATGCACCACTTCAGCACAAAAAGATAAGATCAAAAAAGCCCCTTGGATTACAAATGATATAAAGAATCTTATGTATGCAAGGGACAGGTTTAAAAGAAAAGCCATATTGACTAGCAATGAAAACGACTGGTTAAACTTCAGAGCAACTAGAAATAAAGTAAATATAAAACTAAAAAATGCAAAAAAAAATTATTATTCCTCGAAAATAGCTGGTCAAAAGTCTAATCTTAAGAAAGCTTGGAAAAGTATAAACAGCTTGTCAGGTAGGCAAAACAAACCTCCAGTAGTAAATGAACTAACTGTAGTAATAATAAATTAACTTGTCCTAAAGATATTGCAGAGGGCTTTAATGAATATTTTTCAAATATTGCTCTAAATCTGAGTAGCAAAATAGATTCCTCAAATTACAATTTTAAAACGTATATCAAAAATGCTAAATCAGAATTTACTGCATTTCAGCCTGTTACTGTCAGCCAAATCTCTCATCCTTTCACATGGTCTTTCTGGCGATAGAGACACTGGCATTGATAAAATTTCTTGCAAACTTATAAAATTAGCAGAATCAGTTATCTCAGACTCACTGACTCTTATTTTTAATCAGGCTATAACTCTATCTTCCTTTCCTGACGAATGGAAAATAGCAAGGGCAGGACCTCTGCATAAAAATGGCCAACGTAGTATTCCTTGAAACGACAAGGCTATATCAGTCTTACCAGCCATTAGTAAAATTATGGAACGAATGCTACACGATCAACTATATAACTATTTAACAAAATTTGATCTTTTCAGTGATAGTCAATGTGGATTTTGAAAACTACAATCCACGGCTGGTGCATTACTATAGACTGTACTAACGAATGGTATATAAATCTAGACAACAAAATGTTTATCCTAGTAGTTTTGATTGATCTGAAAAAAGCTTTTGATACTGTTGATCAACAAATTCTATTAGGCAAACTAGAGCTTTATGGAATAAAAGGACAAGCTATAAATTTGCTCAAATCTTATCTACCTACTAAAAACAAAAGTGCCAAATAAGAAACTCATTTTCATCCGAGCATCTGATCAAATGTGGTGTACCACAAGGCTCTATCTTAGGGCCATTACTCTTTTTATTATGCATCAATGATCTACTTCACCGTCAAAGCAAAACAAAACCTCGGTTGTTTGCTGATGACACAAATTTGACGGCTTCAACAAATTCTATGACTGACCTCGAAGCTGCAGCAAATTCTGATTTGGAGAACGTTAGAAAATGGTTCATAGCTAATAAGCTTATCCTCGATGTGGCTAAGACTGAATTTATATTAATTTGAAATCTATGATAAAAAATATTTCTAATTCACATTCGAGTGTTTTCATTGAAAAGAAACAAATTAAACAAGTTTATGAGTGTAAAACTGTCGGGGTAAAAAATGACCAGAATTTGTCTTGGAAAGGTAATACTGATTAGATCTGTAAAAAGGTAACAGCGGGAATCTCTGCTATTCGTCGAATTAAATCGTTTGTTGATCAAGATACACTTGTTTTGATCGATAACGCTATTGTTCGCCCGTACTTCGACTACTGCTCTGAAGTATAGGATGCATTTGGTGAAGCTCAATCAAAACGACTGTAAAAACTGCAAAATAGAGCAGCTAGAATTATTTTAAATGTAAACAATGACGCAGAACATAGCATTGCTCTGCATGCTTTTGGTTGGGAGCCACTCAAATAGAAATGAAAAAAGCCAAGGCAAAATTTATATAGAGTTATCAAACAAAATAGGTCACTCGCAGATATATTTTCGTATAAGAGTGAGAAAACAAATTATCACCTTGGGGACATTTCAAGTGGTCTTTGCTTACCAAAACCACGCACAAATAATATGAAGAATAGTTTTATGTACGACGGAGCACAGCTTTGGATCTGCACTGTTTTAAGCTAGTTAACATTTAATTGAAGTAGTAAACATAAAACATGTAGAGCAGTGGATATTTTGTCAATATTTACTGGGTGATCGACATCAAAAGTGGCCAGGATTTTTGTAGATATACAGACTCTATCCAGGTTATCTATTTTTAGATCAATGCTTCTAAAAGCGTGATTACATATTACAATTTTTGCTCGTGAAATCGACAGCTGAGTAGTATTTTGATTTTCATAAACTTCCATTACTGGCTCGGATTACTGTAATAGTCGTCCAGATAAATCAATATCAATGCTTTGTATAGAACTTACGAAGTATGTTTATGTGCATGCACACTAACCTTTATTTATTACTGGAACTACACAATGAATTAGGCGACCTATAAGGAAATGACAGCGAGAGTAAGACATCTCGTTAATGTACATTATCTAATACTCGTTAGGAAATACAATGCAGCTCATTGGCTTTAATGTACGTCCTTGTCATGAGAAACTGATAGAATTCAAACTATTTTTCTGCATTATTTTAGATTAATAATCCTGACAAACGTGTTGTACTAATCAAAGAATTTGCATTGGCCAATTTCCCTTCAAATGATGTTCTTAATTTTGCTTTGGATGTGGAAAAGGTTACAACAGCCAAGGTACACTGGGACTGTTTTAAAAATGCCAAAACCATAATAACCTCTTATTGTTTTTAGCAATTTACCATGCCCTTCTCGTAATTTTGTATAATTATTACCTTTGTTATACTCATAATTTTTTCCCAAGCTATAGTCTACACCTTGATTGTTGTAATCCTGTATTAATGTAACCTTCACTACCCTACCAACATATCTTACATATAAGTGAAAAGAGTCGTTAAGATTAACGTTCACATATAGCCAAACGCTGACCAGAAAGATCAGGCCTCGAATAGACTACAGTGTTAAAAATTATAAGGTTTTTTTAAACAGGATGCACCAATGTTGTGGGTGAGGCAACATTGTTCAATGTTGTTAGTCTGATTATGGGCTGATTCGGTGGCGGATCCAGGGTAAGTCAAAATAAATTATAGCAGCTCAATTTTAAATTCAAAATAACTTTATAACAATGTCATAGGTTATGAATTTCAAAAGAATAAAATCTAACCAATGAAGTTGCTTTGAAGGTATATTAAAATGTAAATATATCCTAGAATGAGCTGTGGTAATTTATTTTGACTTACGCTAGATCCGCCACTGGGCTGATTCATGCTCAACAGTATTGTTTGATATTGTTGTCAATCATACAGGAACAATATTATTCCCACAACACTGTTGCATCCTGGAACAACTTCTTCCAGGGTCATTTGCGTTATTACGAACAAAACAGGAATTATATTAACGCGATTTAAACTTTTCAGTCCGCTTTCATTCATTCTACATTTAAAAGTCCAGCTGAATCTTGCCAATCCTTTTTTGCATGTTGGAAGATTAATATTTTTTATATTTTTTCTCACAGACAATATATGGAAAGACAAAGAGTTTCTTTGTCTTCGAATTGCTCGCTGCGTTATATTAATAGAGAAACAAAACTCTTTATCTGCCTACGTTATCACAAAACGTGATAAAGCCATACATCCACCCTCTGAGCGATGTAATTTCACATCTCAAGACATTAAACATTGCGAATGAACTAGCACGGTGCTAGCTCAACAATTTGGTCCTGATCGTGCTATGCCAGTTTCAGCTGCCATGATCATTAATTTCAGTTCTTGAGAAGTTGATTGTTTTTACAGAAGACAATGAACACAAAATATTTACAAATATAGCAGGACTAAATCGTCAGGCTAGCTATACGCTGTATAGGATTCGTCTTTTTATAGATATCTGTAAAATGGATCATATCTACTGTAGTGCTAATAGCGATCATGAGCATGTTATATGTGCTCAACAAAATTATGCACTCAAAAACTTTAACGATTTATTTCTTGGCAGAAACCAAACCTTATACTGAACGTTGATGGTTGTATTGCTGTCTGTCTTGTTGATCTGTTACGTCATTGTGGGTCGTTTACGAGGTTTCTATGTTGTCGTGTTTTACATTTTAATGATTCTTTTAGCAGTATCGCAATGGTTTTCATTTGCACTATTTAGGCAAAAAACATAGTTTAATACTTCAGCAAATAGTTGCAAAGTAGTATTGATCAAAGTTACTCTTACACACAAATTGAGCATTCGGGTGTCTTTTTACACCTTTATTATTGTAATATACACTTAATTTCTTTAATATCTAGCATGAACCTGTAGTGCAATGTAAACATGCAATAGCAAGTGACTTTCCGCCATAGTTGTGTGCGAAAAAGTCTTTGTTTAATGTTATTTATTACGCTTCTAAACTTTATGCTGTTTCGTATCTGCAGAGAGGAGGCAGACGAGTTTGTGTCCATTGGAGCACTCAATGGCTTGTTCGTTTTAGGACGATCTATTGGATTTATTGGTAAGCACGACTACACTTGTCAAACATATTACAGATTGTTACTGATAATACGCTAGTATTATTGACTACTACATACAAGGCACTTGCCACCCTAATACAAACCTCTCAAATAATGGAACGTTTCTAAAATGCTCTAAAAATATTTTGAAACTTTCTTTACCAACATCGCGCTGCCATGGTATAGTGGTAGTTGATGAATCAATATTAGTGATAAGTATGACTTAGTAAGCAGAGTATAGCTGGTTGCTGCCACTGTTGCCAGTATTCCTGAATAATTAAGTCAGACCATCATTACTTCATAACTGAAAAACAAACATCATTGTTAAAAGTTTGGCTAACTTAAAGTCACGAAATCTGGCAACCGTGGTTAGCATGGACATACATTGAACTGGTGTTACATTGATAATAAGCAATGAACTATCAGCCTGTCTTTATAGCTACTGAGAATTTAAATGTTTCAATGCAGTTCAAAATGATATTGATTTGAAACTTCCGTTCTACAGGGCGTCCCAATTATATTTTAATTTTTATATTTTAAAAACTTCCAATCGTGATCAGTTAATGTACCATAACTTGTGACTCACTCGTTCAAATTTCATAAACAACCTATCCAAAGAAAGCTGAATAAATACGCTTTCAAACGAGAATAAACACACTTTCACACGAGAATAGACACTAGTTTTACTACTTAAAATTCTTTTCAA
Source organism: Muricea muricata (assembly GCA_963855995.1). Classification (NCBI taxonomy): domain Eukaryota; kingdom Metazoa; phylum Cnidaria; class Anthozoa; order Malacalcyonacea; family Plexauridae; genus Muricea; species Muricea muricata. Next base: position 62,453,215 of record OY979717.1, read on the forward strand.
AATTTAAACTTGAATGCAGAACTCCGTTTTTTGGACACCCCGTGTAACCGTTCGTGCTCTTGTTAGAGGGATTTGGTCGTGTTTAGAAGTTGAACCCTGACAATATAAATACCCACCTTATATAAATATTTTGTTTTTGGATTTCTAAACGTGATCAAGCTTCCTATAGACGAGCAAAGTTTTCTATGACAAGTTTTCATGTGGCAAGTTTTTCGAGTTTTTTCTAAGACAACTGCACTTGATCAAAAGCTAGCATGCTAGTTTTTCAACAAGTTCACTTGTGATAGAAAAAATTGGCAAAATGAAGACTTCGTCTATACGGTCAACAAAGAAAACTTGTCAAAGTAAATTAAGCCCAATAGTACGTTAGCCAGCGGTGTATGATACACTTTATATTTGGAGCCAACAACGTTTTTTGGCATAAAAAAACTTATCATACAAAACATGCTCGTCTGCAAGTGGCTTCAGTGTTTATAATTCGAATTTCTATACTTTGTTTTTTATAGTCCTTATGAACTATCACAGATTTATATAACTATAGGTATCGACCAATCTATAGGAAATAAAATAAAGCAAAATCACGATATTAATTTTTATGCTTGTTTAAGATGTATAGAGTATGAGTTCATTATGTTATTTTGTTGCGTTCTAGGTCATTATTTGGATCAAAAGCGGCTAGGGCAAGGCTTATATCGACATCCTTGGGACGACATTACATACCTACATCCAGATCATCTACATCATCAGGCAGGATTTGAATAAACCTCTCGTGGAGTACATGCAAAGGATAGAAATCAATTTCAGATATTAAAAATACTCGTAGGGTTTAGTGGGACAATTATATTAAATTAGTCAAAACGTTAAATTATTGCAGATGAAGGGAAATAGGGACGTTTCGATCCTGTGGAAGCTAATATTTCTAGCTTATTATCTAGCTCACTTCAACTATAATAACTATAATAAGGCAGCCTTAAAAGTGGATGCGGAAACATTTCGTCCAGCCAATTTGTCCAGAATATTTAATGTATTACTTGATATCACTTCTAAACATTCAATTAATAAATCTGTCGTTACAAATTGTTGCTTGATAATAAATATATTTCTATATAAAAACTGGTTTTTGTACAATTTTCACTTTCAAAAATTCGTTATATTGCAGTCAATTTGACAAAACTAGATGTACATGCATCGTGTATATGTTAATTCAATTCGAAATGAATTGTCCGCCTTTGTTTTGGAAAAACAGTTTATTTGTCCTTAGAATTTCTAGTCCAGCTCTAAGTTTAAAATGTCACCTAAAGTGCAAAATTAGTTTAGTATGCAAAAACATCTTACAGGATGTCTAGCCAAACTTTGATTTTAATTATTTATGATAGCGATATTATTTATTAATAAAAGTTTGGTTAACCAAGATAACTGCCTAAACAATACATCAAAAATCTTTAAACGCTCCATGACACACGGTCCCATTCTTAAATTCGTTTTCGAATGCATTAGAAACATCTCACAACAGTTGTACTGCTATGCACAGTAAAGTAATGTGGATTAAACTTAAGCGCGAGGGGCGGTCTCTTCATGCACGCCGACCCCCCCCCCCCCCCCCCCCCACGCTGCTTTTTTTAACACTGTATCCACAGTTAATTTATTTTCGAGTTAGTTTTCTTTGATGTACCGCGGGTTATATCCAGCTGGTTAAGGCTGTTTTCTAGTTACGCGTTTTTCACACGTACGTACACGCACGTAAAAGTCTAAATTTAGAAGAGTTTGCCTTTAAATTTTACGTGCGTGCACGCTCGTGTAAAAAACGGATAACTAGAAATCAGAGCAGCTGGGAAATTTGCCACCGCTGTGCAAAAATATTGTTGGCGGTTGAACACAAAATGTAATTAGCATATTATTTGCGAAATACAGATAGGTTTCAGAGGGGTTCTGAATTTAGTTTCTTTGACGAGCCAGTTATAATTTTGTTCACAATTTTTTATTGATTTCAGTAAAGGACTGATATAGCTGTCAGTTAATCATATTTTGAAGTGATGACATCGTCTGTTGAAGCAAATTTCCAAACTTTGACATGTGAGTGGGTTGCCAAGAATTAAGCGCGATGTTGAATTTACGTTTGACTTAATACTGAAAAATTTAGCTTTTGCTCCAGAAAGATATTTGTTTCCTGTTGCTTCCAATATGTTTATGCTCCTTTCGAAACCAATTTTTTTGTTTTATAAATTCCGCTCATGGCCAATAGTTTGTTGTGAAACTCGCTACCGGAGAAGTACTTTAAATAACGGTTGTTGTTGAAATGGTCGTGAAAGTGATAAACCATCCACAATCACGTGGGCCGTCAGTGCAATGATGTCTTTGATACTGTGTAAATGTTTTCGTACAAATGGTAAAGATATTTTTCAATTGACTAACGCGTTTAGTCGATCGATTTCAGTGACATTTTTGCACTGTTGTTAGAGTACGAGCGTTGACTAGTTTCAGTCGAATTTTAAAAAATCAGCCTTTTGCTCCAACATGATTTTAGCTCGAACTTGGCCTTCATGTTTATATGTACTCACCTGATTTGTTAGCGTGCTCTTAAAAATTACGCTAAAAGGTCGTTTAGTCCACTGAAAATGCTTGTGATCCATGTTTGTTATATGATTTTTAAATATCACGCGTAAATCACGCAATTTCCACGCGTTCACGCAGGCTTATCTCGCGCATGCTCAGACAAATTTCCCAGCTGCTGGAAATCAGCCTTTTATTTACCTTGAATAAATAATTAGATAAAACTTGCGGCAACATCTCGAAGAATCTCGAAAGATCCTACTAGAAAACCTCCTCAAAAATAAATTAAGCTAGTTGGTTAAATACCTCGAGAGTCGGGTATGTCATATAAAGCCTCGGACGCTGCGCGTGCTTTTCGGTATTTAATTTAACCTTACGTAGGATCTCTCAAATCATGGAGTGGCTTTCGGCCAATATCCTGTACGTAGTGAGCAACAACCTACGCTAAACTAAGGTGGAAGAACGCAACAACGAAAGTCGAGGCGCACTATCATGATCATTTGGTTTTTAATATACATGCATTCTAGCGTGTACCATTCAATTATTATTAAGCACGCATGTTAACCAATGAGAAACGTCCTTGTAATAGAATTGCGCTTTATAATGAGGTATTTGTACTGAGACCCCGTTTACACGGTGCGGGATCTGCATGGTCACGATATTAAATTTACTAGTTCCACGACAAGTGTGACTCGTACACTTAAGCTAGTTTGCAGAATTTAACAACAAGTAGTCATAGAAAAAAGAGGTGGGAGTAAATATGACCGCAAATTATCCGAACTCGATCTCGTGACCAAGCGAATCCGGTACCGTGTAAACGGGGTCTGAGAGCCGTGTGGATATATATATCTATGCCAACACGGAAAATCTCTTAAAGCTCTTTATATTTTTTGTGCTATATTATAAAGAAAATATAAAACTTTTTTTCGTATTGATATTTAACAATTATTCGCCGAAGGCGAGGTGATTATCGGGTGGTGGTATTCGCCGAAGGCGAGGTGATTATTTTATGTTTGAGTCGGTTTTCTTTGATGTACCGCGTGTTGTATATCAGATACAGTTCTTGAATAAATAATTAGATCAAACTTGTGGAAAAATCTCGACGAATTTCGACTTAAATTGTTTAAAGTCGAAATATTCTACTAGAAAACCTCCTCAAAAATAAAATAAGTTAGTTAAATACCTCGAAAGTCGGGATTTAGTCAGAGTTAAATACCGAGAAGGAGGGCTGTATGTCACATACAGCCCGCGAGGACGCGCTGCGTCCGAGGGCTGTATATGACATACAGCCCGACTTTCGAGGTATTTAACTAACTTATTTCATTTTTGAGGAGGTTTTCTAATAGAATCTTTCGACTTTAAACAATTTAGGTCGAAATTCGTCGAGATTTTTCCACAAGTTTGATCTGATTATTTATTCAAGGGCTGTATCTGAGATACAGCCCGCAGTACATCAAAGAAAACCGACTCAAAAATAAAATAATGGCGTATACAGCCCTCGGACGCTGCGCGTCCTCGGGAGCTGTATATGACATACATCCCTCCTCGGTGGAGATGAATAGTCGAGATGAATATTTTCCAAAAATCACCGAGCCTGAGGCGAATAATTGTTTTAGAATTTTTCCACAAGTTATTTTAATTTTGTTCATTTCTTTGTCCGTAATTTGCACAAAACGGCAGCTAGTAGCCATTTTGTAAACTTGTTTTTAGTGTTGTATTCACCTGTAGGTGAATATAAAGGAATGTCACGTCATATTGGGTCAATCACAATGTCGGATTTCTTATGTTCACTTGTGTAAAAATACTAAACAGTTATATAAACACTCGTGGAAATTTAAAAAAACTCGAAATTTTATGACTGCGGACGTCGTGTTTCCACACAATTTCTCATTTTGCCATTTTCCGCTCTTGTTGATATATATAACTGTTTAGTATTTTTACACAAGTGAACATAAGAAATCTGACGTCGTGATTGGTCCAATATGACGTGACATCCTTTATATTCACCTACAGGTGAATACAAACAAGTTTACAAAATGACGACTAGCCGTCGTTTCGAACAAATTACAGACAAAGAAATAAACAAAATTAAAATAATTCGTGTAAAAATACTAAAACTGATATTGATATTCACCATGCAAACTTGCAAGGAATTAAAAATAAACCTGCTATATGTTATATTTAAGAAATATAAAACATTGTCCGTTTTTATAGTTAACAATTATTCGCCGAAGGCGAGGTGATTATCGGGGAATATTCACCGACACGAAGTCGAGGTGAATATTCCTCGAAATCACCGAGCCTGAGGCGATTAATTGTTAACTATAAAAACGGACAATGTTTTATATTTCTTAAATATAACATAGCAGGTTTATTTTTAATTCCTTGCAAGTTTGCATGGTGAATATCAATATCAGTTTATTAAATTTGTGGAAACACGACGTAAATTTATTGTTGCAATTACTTTTGCCTGATCAAGTTTCGAACTTTTGATCAGTTTTAATGTACTTTAATCAGTTTCAAAAACGGTTGTTACACAGATGTTGAATGACTACCACTGCATTTTCCTAAACAAATATGCATTTGGTTAACGGTTTTTTGGTTGAAATCAATTACCTTTCGTGACACAGCAGACAATGTCATACACTCGTGCCGACTGGGCGCTAGGGCCAATACTTGGGACGATAAAATTGTTTATATCGCTCCAATATGGCTTGTTTGGCAGCTTTGATTTAAAATTTCGAAAGACGCGAAATTTGGGCAACGTTTGGATTTCCTTATCCCCTTGTTATGGGTAGAACATGTGAGGAGGCCGTTTTAAGCATGTGAGTGAAATGAATATTCATCTTTCGTAAGAAAATTTAGTGTTGGTTTCCATGTGAAATTCTTTGAGTGGGAGAATGTAATTTTTGTTTACTTCCCTTTAACTGCATTCTGACTGCATGGTGACTTAAACCTGAAATTAACCTGAAAAGTTGCAAGGCGTTGCAGTACATCTCTCAGCCTAGTATCTATAGGGCTCTATGTATGCTTCCGGTTTATACCCCTAGTGTCAGAGATATTTCATATCCGCGTTTGAGGCTGAATGGTTATACTGTATATTCACTAGATTGAGCACTTGTATGAATAAAGGCGTCTCAGTCAGGGGATGTCGGGATGTTGTTAGTGGATAAATAGGAAGACCCTCGATTCTCTACTACAGCATGCTCCATCAAGTTTTCGAGTCAATTGATTTTACAGAAATAACATTGAGACGTCGATTTCATACGAAATCGTAGACTTGCACCAAGTGTACCTCTCGAATGGAATTTTGAATTAGGGAGGGAAATGCTTCAATAGATACTTTTTTATAAAGTAGTCCTTGGATATAGAGTAATTAGTACCCCCCAGTGAACTGTAATACAACTGGAACGCTAACTCAAGACAAAAGTTCAGTTAATGGCTGAAGCCAGGTTAGTTTTTCATATTTTTGAGACGAAATACTTCAGTGGCGGATCTAGCGTAAGTCAAAGTAAACTACCACAGCTCATTCTAGGATATATTTACATTTTAAAAATACCTTCAAAGCAACTTCGTTGGTTAGATTTTATTCTTTTGAAATTCATAACCTATGACATTGTTATAACGTTATTTTGAATTTAAACAATTTTAATTGAATTAATGCTATAATTTATTTTGACTTACGCTGGATCCGCCACTGAAATACTTCACGCGAAAGATCGGACTGTATATCAAATTGAAGCTATTAAAAAGTTACATTTAATATAAAAAATTCAAGACTTTAGACAAAAAAGAAATGCCTAAAAAATACGAAAACAACTGCAATTTTAAAAATACGGCAAATTTCCCTTCAATGTTTAAGGTGTTTGTTTTCCACCTAAAGCCTCAAAATTTTTACTCCAAATACAACTTTCTAATAGCTCTCATTTGATATACGGCCTATTTTGTCACGTTTAGTATTTCAACTCAAAACTCAGAAAAACCGAATCAAATTGGCTTCAATTTCCTTCCTGACTTATTGTTCCAGTTTACTTATAATTCAATGGCACCCCTTGGTTCTGGTTCTCCGCTCCCAGCCGTTGGGACTTGGGATTCTTCGTCTCTCGCTGTGCCCCATCAGGAGAAACTAGAAGTTGCAATTCTTGGAATAATGCATAATTATTAATATACGATGCTCTTTATTTACAAGTCAATTACGAGGCAAGAATTGTCACGTACGGGTCACTTCAACCTGTCGTCAACAATATCATGTTATGCGGGTTTTTTCTCCATAATTGCAATGACATTGTGTAATCTGAAAGAGCTGCATTGGTAGCCATGTTTCCAAACACGAAAATTTTCCAAGCAATTCGAAGTATCTCAGAGACCAATCATCGTTCCTCACTTTTTAAGTGCGCTGTAAAAGCGTTCTTTGAAAATTTATCGACTGCTATTGGCATCTAAAACTCACTAAAACTGAAGCGGAATATCAATAATTAGAATTTAGACTAATTAGGAGAGAAGATGAGAGATGTACTTGTATTCTATGATCCAATTTTATATATTTTGGAAAGATATATTGTGAACAAAGAAACAAAGGTTTTTTGTTCAAAAATGTCCGTGAGTTTTCGCCCATGTTCCACCGGAAGTAAGTGTTGCGCTTGCGCAGTGGTATATTTACATTCGACCACAAATTTGTGAGTTTATTTCTGTGATCATCAACTAACGATCGTATTTGTCAAGTTGTTGAGATCTCGCATAATTTCTGCTCTTCTGATCACAGAGAGTTACAAAGATAAAGACATTTGAATGGCCGTGCAATACTTTGCCTGACAGCCATGTGTAAAGACGTCAAAATATACGCCCGCATTCACAGAGTTTTTGAAAGATTACCAAACGCTTTACACGCTGTGTTTAAAATCTAGCGAAATGGACAACAGTGGTTTGTCGACAATTTTACTGGATAAACATCACTTAACAGTTGGTGAGACAGTTACACTGTTCTGTCATGGCGTTACTACAAGCGCTACAGACTGGATCGGATTGTTTTACACAGGTACGTGTCCTCTGAACTGTCATGTTACGGATAAAGTTTACATTGAACTTTGCTCGAGAATCTTACACAGTTTCACACGTTTCTGTTGATAAAACGCTGTGTGGTAAATGTTGTTCTATAATCAGTAGCGATCATTAACTCGAAGTGACGCTCCCAATCGAAAACTGAAATGCAATTACGTCGTTCTTCTAATGTCTATCAATAGGCTATATTTCGGACACCAAAAGACCAAATATCAAAAACTATAAAAATTACTGGATTTTAAACGGAGCTGTCTGCCTGTCTGAACCCCTAGGAGAAGGATATCCCTGACAGATAATAATTATTCATTTAATATGTTTTCGGGATGATTTGCCAAACTTGTATTAAATGCACGTACGATTAGTTTTGACAAATCAATATTCCGCTATCTCTTAATGTTTATAAACCTAATAAATTTGGTAAATTGTTTTGACCGTGTCCAAGGGCCCTTGAAATGTCATATATAGGTATTGCCATAGCATTTGTTTCCTACTCACTGGGAGGCATCTGTTATTTAGTCATTAGAAATCATTATAAAAAAATAGCATAATTGTAAAGGAGATGGCGATTGTAATTTGTGAGGCAGATAGTTCCTTTTTATGCAATCACCCCTGTAATTTGATATATTCGCTACCGCCGTTGTCCACGAACGTTGATAAGCATTTATTTAATAATATTTTGTTAACTAGATTGGTAACTTTGTTATGTTAAAACTTGAATGTGATACTATCTGGAACTGGGCTTAGCTTATATATTACTGATATTTGATTGCAACTAATAGCATTCACTTCTTAATTCTTATAGCCCTGGGGCTGGTTGTATCAAAGGCGTTTAGCTTAAACCATGGATAACTGAAAAATATAAAACAAGTTTGCATGTTGTATAAACAAACCAGCTAAAGTTATTTCACCTGAGAAGAACAATTATTTATAAAACTAAATATTTATTTTCTTACACTCATAATTTCGGTTCGAACTAGGTGTAAAAGTTTATTTATCACAGAATAGGATTTGTCCGATTATGTCCAATAGGATTTGCTGGATTATGTCCTAAACATTGCAAATGACCTTGTTTGTTAATGGAAACATGGAAATAATTACAGTAAAAACAGACCTATTTAGCTATTATTACCTTTGGTTTACTTACCAGCACAGCCCTGACCATAAATTTTTATGAGCCTAACTATAATATACAGGTACTGGTAGTAGAAATTAGTCACAATTATAACCTGCAACTGAAATTGCCATTGAAAGACAATTGACTTGTCACTTGCAAGTATAAGTAGTATTACTGCACACATTAATTTATGTAAATATCCAATGCAATAAATTAGTGATTACTGCAAAGTTTATGCCTTATGATTGTAGCTGATTAAAAAGCATTCATTGATCATTAAAAAAACAAAAAAAACATAGTTGACATATTGGAACTTTAACCTAATTCCACCATAAGTACCGGTAGTGCCGGTACTGCCTTACACTGGGAACAGGCTGATAGCTGACTCTACTACTGTGTAATAGTCACTTTATAGTATAATAGTAGTTTAATGGATGTCAAGTAATGTGTGGAACTTTAAAATAGTTTAATGTAGTTTTGTGGTCAAAGATTTCTGTTTGTGATATGCATCATTCCAATGAAGTGGTCCTTGTTTATAAGCACAATATAAAGTACAAGAGAAGCACTTTTAAATGCTTTACTTACCACAATATTTTTCATCAAATTTCTATTGTGATATTGTGAAGAAATGCTATCAGCCTATCATCTACTGTACATCTGATATAATAGCACTTGAAATCACTTTGAATCCCTGCATTCTATAGTTCATAGTTATACATTAATGTTATTTTTATTAATGGTTACTTTAAAACCTGTATTGTAGTTTAAATGCCAGGCAGAAAGGTTTAAATTGAGTGAGGGGAGGGGATAGTGTGAGGGTGAAGAGTGTTAAACCACCCCCTTGGAAACCTTGTTGAAAAATGTGATTTGTATGATACCCTAAACTTCAATATTGTGTTATGATAGTTAAGGCTTAAGTAAGATAGCTATTTTGACCTCGAAGCCAGGGTTGAGTACAGGCTTCTATACAATAATGTGATAAAGAAGTAGCAAATAAATGTGGAATTATTGAATACCTAACATAGGGATCTTTTTATAACTAGAAATCAGAAGAATTTAGAGACTGTTGACCCCACTCTTACTCTGATTAGTGGGTGTGGCAGTAATCAAGAATGGCACATTTTTAATTATTTTGTTAGGGTGAGAATGGGTAGGTAAGAAGGAAATCAACATTTGCTGTATGTTTTGTGTATGTTTTAAGGTGATGTTGACTCCATTTCTAATTGTTTGGACTATAAACAAAGTGGAAATTCCATGGGCAAGAGAGGGTTGAAGTGGATCATTGCTAGCAATATAAATTTTGATGAAGGTAATGTATGTGAAAAATAAATGCAAATTATTGTATGTGTCAAGTCTATATCCACCTAGCAATGTGGAAAAATATAGCCCTAACGAGATGAACATGCCAGTTTTACGTCACAAGCTGGCTTTAAAAATTTTATTATGCTTTCCATTTACCTTCCCCCAACACATGCAACCTTTTGCAGGCTCCGTAGAGGGCTCAGTAGATTAATTGGACTAATTCATCCAATAAGGTGATATTATTATAGTATGGAATTGTAAGGCCTAATTCAAAGTATTTTGCAGTATTAATAAAATATTAAGACATCATTAAAATTTAACTGCAGTCAAAACCACATTGTTTACAAATGAAATGATGCATATAATTAAAGTCAATAGTTGTTGACGAAAGCAATGTCTGACTCTGTTAATTCCAAAAAGTAGAAATTTATTGAATACTGTTCCAAATCTGCATCCTGATTAGTTATGCTGATTTAATAATAGAACATGAGAGTTTTCAGAAATGAAGTGCAAATGATTGAATTGGGGTTTTTTCCATCCAGTTTGACTTGGTCAATAGATTCTAAGCAGTGTTAGATAAAGTGCTGGCCATGCAGACCAAGCAAAACCATAGACAGATTTTCTGGGTAGGGGGTGCAGAGGTGCCACTCCCAAATATTAGTTTTACCCCCCTCCTGAAAATATTCACACCTCCAAAAATACGTTTAACCCCCTAAGTTATTATGGCGTAATAACCAGAGTGAACTACATCTAAGTATCTAAGATCTATCTCTTCAGCATTGTTGAGTCTGTGCGTAATTGTGGTTATTAACCAATAATTAAAAGCTGGTCACTCAAATGGTTGTTACCAGAGTCTTGCATGGACGCATGGCGTTCGCGCCAACGTCCTTACGTCATGTATTAACAAAAAATTAATGACATTTTGAGATTTAGAGCTTTGTCATGTTACCGTACGATACGATTGAAGCGAAAACGGCTTTTAGTAGCATTGAGATTCTTTTGGACAAAAAACGGTTATTCTTTCATGTTACAAATTATGAATGTAGCGCTTTTGATCACGAATTTGAGATTGAGATCAAAGAGCGGAAGACTCGTGATCGTAACATGAAAGCATAACCCTAAAAAAATACCCTAGCACAGGCGCGTGCTCATTGTAGACTGGATCCTATTCTGTGCTTTATTAGTATGGAGCACTGGTATGGGGGCACAAATTTCATCAATTACGTCATTGTCTTCAAAAACGGAGGTTAGCATTGCGTCAGTACACTGGGTTCCTAGGTATAACGATACACCACTTACCAGTACATGTCGCAAACACAAGCGGTAATAACATCTTCAGATGGGCAGGGATGGAGACAATATGTCTTAGTACAGGTAGTTTGGTCTGCAGGATAATGAACAATGTCATGCCTTAAAACTGCACTTTAGAAAACTAAATCCTGGTCAAACAAGGGCGAGAGCTGATGAAAGTCGACAAAGTTGAAATTTCCTAGAATTTTCGTGACTGAGAATCTTCGATACGTGACATATACTGTAATATGCAAATATAGTTACAGTACTCAAGCAGAATAATTAGCGTTTACTGTCCTGATTTTCCTTGTGTCGTCTAATTCTTTGTGCTGTTCCGAATAACATTACTTCAGTTCTACCTTTTTTTAAATTCAAGTGCTACTTATTCTCTACTATATTGACTCGTTCAGAAGGTCCTGAACGAAGAAGATATGGAACAAATTGGTCAATACTGTAGAGAGAATGAGTTGTTTTTGAATTTAAAAAGGGTGAAATTGAAGTGTTTGCAGTTTTTTGTGGTGGGAAAACATCATTTTTTCGGTAAATTCACAAGCAAAGAAAGGCGATCTACATGCATATCGCTCGAACTGTTGCACCCCATGCACCAGATTGTTACTGTGCATGCTGAGTTCATACAGAGTTCATACATAATAATAGCTTATTTTTATTTAGCTGAAAACAAATGTTTATTTAAATACATCAATGGCGCTTCTGGTTCTGTTAAAGCTATCAGCAAAGTCATTCATATTATTAACACAGATTTACAGGTATCGTAAAATACAGCAATTACCGTATAATTTTTGAAAAATAATTAAGAATTATTGAATGAGGCTGAGCAGCATACTCGGAATTATTGAGACCGAGGTCAGCGTTATCTGCCGAAGAGGCTTCTTTTATTATTCATTCCGCACGAAAAATCGGCGAAGCGAATACAAATAAAAAACAAATAGTTTTTTAACTTTTTTAAAAAAAATATATCGGCACTTTTGAAATTCATGCGAGATACCGGTGAAAAAATACGCGGGCACCGCATGGACATGCCAAATACGACATTTACTTGTTAAGGTCAAAATTTGATCTTGATAAATAAATGTCGTATTTGTCAAGTTCAAAATTTGACGTCGACAGAACGAGATTTATTTTGTCTGCGCCGAAATACGCATAATAATCTGTAGGCTCTTAACCAATGAGAATACAGGAATATAGTACAATGAATGAATAATCCTATAAAATATATGTAAGATCCAGATGCGTATTTAGGGAAATTAAGGATGCAGAGATGTGCAACTCGAGGCGTTCTTGTCTTACACAGCCAAACATCACGAGCCTGCAGTATAACAGGATTGAAGAATGTTGTGCTGCCCGCATTGTTCATAGTTGTCAACAACATTGAACAATATTGTTTAGCCTGAATCTGGTGCAACAATGTTGTTCAACAATGTAGTGGGCAGGAAAAATTGTTCAATCTTGTACTCAACAACATAAATTGCAACAGGTTGATGATTTTTAGCCGTGTACTCGAATACGTCATACCCACGTGCATTTCTGGCAGGTCAGCGCATGCAGTTTGTTTTGGGCGTTGCATAATTTGGCTTTCTTTGTCTCTTTAAATCTTTATTACTGTACGTGTGCGTATATATTTGACATTTTAATTAATTTTTGAAATTTCTTCTGCAGGAAACTATGTCACCATCTGGAACACTCAACAGTAGCTTATTTTCTGGACAACTTTTGGAGTTTACGATTACAGGTAATATAAGTAAATGCTTTTTATATTTGAACTTACGGCCTGCCTCGTTATCTATTGCGAGAAAATATGACGTAAAAACGAAGCCTAGCTGGTTTAGGTCAGTTTTATGTTATACGTATATCGTTTTGGCAAGCAATCGGGTATGCCTTGAAGTTTTATGATGTATAGTAATGGATGCTTGTTCACGTCAATAGATTTACAAAATACAAAATGGCTGCGTTTCATCGGGGATGTTATTTAAGCGCGTTCATGTATCGTGATAACGTTTTAAACACTATTTCTTTCAAACTTATGAACTGTTTTAGAGGGTCAATTGTTTTGTACATTCTAAGAACCGTAACGTTTACTCAATAAATCTTGTACAAATGATGTAAAGTCTATATTTTCTATCGACAGGCATGGAAGCTCAAAACTTGAAACGTCCTTTGTTCGGGCGTCCTTGTCCATACGTTAAAGTTAGCCTTCAGCCAGGTCGCATGCAACGAAAAGCTTGGCGTTCTCATCATGGTTCTGTTGGTAAAACGCGTTCGCAGATAAATACAACTGAGCCGTCCTGGAGTGATGAGGTAGATTAATTAACACTGGTAATGTGAACCGAAGTAAATTGTTAGACTAGCCTGCCCTAGAGGGAGGATCAACTCAATTTCCTCGCGCTCGCTTTTTCTCGCGTCGCTTCTATCCCCCATCTTAATTTTGTCCGTTCGCAATCCTCCCCCTAATAAAGCGAAAGAAGATGGTGACTTTAATTTAACTATTGTTTGCCTATAAAATGACTGAAGTCCTAAAGATTACGCGTTTTGAAGTCGAATCAATGAAGCACATATTCTGGCGTCAGAAATTTTGTAATAATGTAACTTGATAATTTTACTCTGAGGGGTATAGAAGGATACACTCTGCACTAACCCTCGGGAAAAGAAGAGCTATAGGAAGGAAATGTAAAGAAAATAAACAGTGCAAAGTAGAGGGGAAAGAAAAGAAAGAGGAGGCACATTCGTATGGGAGTAAATGGACAAAGATAAATTTGAAAGCAATGAGTAGTTATTGCTTAATCTGCAAAATATAACTGCTATATGCAAAATCTTTGAAAAATTTAGGTGTTCGCGTTTAAAGCTAGCATTTGGGATACATTGGAAATTGAAGTGCGCAACAGATCTACTGGAATTAAACCGACGTTCAGTAGGTTTCTTGGCAAATTACATTTCCCGTTGAGAGAATTATTGACAAAAGGAAGAAACAGGTGCGATACTTCAATTTTGTTTTAATACATTTATACTGTTTATATCCAACCAGTGTTGGCTGCCTGCGTAATCGAATCCCAAAATTTATGTTTGTTATTCCCGTGAAGTGATTGGCCAGTGAGCTAAATAGCTATTTCTTAAGTTCGTGATTTTTGTCTGTTCTGCAGGTACGCTGAACCAGGTTTTGTTTGCGACGAACCGTATGATTTTTATTGGGGAGGGGGCGATAAATTCAAAAAATATCGAGTATGCTTCGGATTGAATAAAAACATCGGGCATCGTCAGCAACAACGAAAAATTGAGCGAAGAATTTTTAGATGAAGAACACTGTTCGCCATGTTATAATTTTTTTAAAATTCTTGAACAAAAAAATTAATATAAATATTTACAAGATTTTAATATTGATTTTTAAATCGAAATATCTACCTTTGAATCTGTGGTAGTAAATCGTCAGCGAATAATCGCGATACGGTTTTGCCTGTTGAGAAGTAAAGAATCGGCCACGCTATCTCCATCAAAAATCAAATAGTCTGTCTCTTAAGACTTGTTCGGTTCGGACTAGTTTTTAGCTGGGACTATTTTGGTTCAAGAAAGACTAACCGCAGATAGTTATTGAACACCCAACTGACAAAAATTCTTCCGTTTGTCGGCCGCTTTCAGTTTTACAATTTACGTCCAAACATTTTATTAATAAACGGGCTATTTAAAATTAATACTTTTGAGGCATTGAAGAGGTGTAGATGGTGTGATAAAATCACGAGTTGTGTAAAACACCAGATATCTTTAAAAATTAATTAGGTTTTGTCTAAAACTTCGATGTTTTACGTTGCATAATGTTTATAACTTTGACACGTCTACCAACTTGTTTTTTAATCCGTTAATTAGTGTTAAAACTTTTTCTTGAGGTTAAATCTTTAGAAAACAGACAATCTTTTTCAGTGAAAGCATTGTGAAGTATTGTAGATAAAAACAAGCTTAAATCGTAAACTTGTGTCCATTTTATTTACACAGGACGCAAACATTCACTGGACCATTGATGAAAAGAGAACCGTCTCGTAAAATTCTAGGAACATTTTCACTTACAATAAAAACCGATCGTGATCTTCCTGGTTCACGGAATTCTAGACGTAAGTATACATTCTCATATGTCAGTAATGCTATTGGTTTATTATTTACAATAATGACTATAGCAAAACATTTGTTAAATCTCAGCCTACAGGCACCATGTGATTACAATTATTGCTAGCACGGTATAGCATAGTACATTACGGTGCAGGAAAATGCAATAACGTGCAGTACAGGGAAGTAACATTACTGTACAGCAGAATAGATTAGAGTATGGTACATCACAGCACAGGTGCAACTTCGCGTGCACTGTGTAGTGCAGTGCAGTACAGTACATTGCAGTACAGTACAGTACAGTGCAGTACAGTACAGTGCAGTGCAGTGCAGTGCAGTGCAGTGCAGTGCAGTGCAGTGCAGTGCAGTGCAGTGCAGTGCAGTGCAGTGCAGTGCAGTGCAGTGCAGTGCAGTGCAGTGCAGTGCAGTGCAGTGCAGTGCAGTGCAGTGCAGTGCAGTGCAGTGCAGTGCAGTGCAGTGCAGTGCAGTGCAGTGCAGTGCAGTGCAGTGCAGTGCAGTGCAGTGCAGTGCAGTGCAGTGCAGTGCAGTGCAGTGCAGTGCAGTGCAGTGCAGTGCAGTGCAGTGCAGTGCAGTGCAGTGCAGTGCAGTGCAGTGCAGTGCAGTGCAGTGCAGTGCAGTGCAGTGCAGTGCAGTGCAGTGCAGTGCAGTGCAGTGCAGTGCAGTGCAGTGCAGTGCAGTGCAGTGCAGTGCAGTGCAGTGCAGTGCAGTGCAGTGCAGTGCAGTGCAGTGCAGTGCAGTGCAGTGCAGTGCAGTGCAGTACAGTACAGTACAGTACAGTACATTGCAGTGAAGCACGTCATGCAGTTTGTACAGTACAGAACAGTGCAGCGCGGTACACAGAAATATAGTGCTGTAGAATACAACGCAGCACGCTATATTGCATTTCAATTCATTGTGTGTGCGATGCATAGAATTCTGTCATGTACTATTTCAATTTAGGCCAAGCGTCCCCCGATAGTATTGACTCGGGTGATCAAAATGGCGAGTTATTAAATGGAACTGATGAAGAACATGCTGAGAGTGACGGAGATAGACGACCTTCCCTAAATGCGTCGACACCAGACGATGATCTTAGCGTACGTGAACGGACGTCGACTGTACCAATTTCTCCTGCGCGAACAATAGCTCAGGTGTACATGAATCAATCTGCAGAGGCTCAATCACAACCCGACTTACTGGGCATTCCATATACAACACATGAAAATGTGCTAGTGAGGAAAAAGAACATCAATAATTCTCTTGGTCCACAACTTTCGGCTGATTCTAGGTTATCTATGCCTCCATTTGTGTTCTCATGCACATCACTACGAAGTTTTGATAATGCACCTTCGACATCAAGCAGTTATGCAAATGATATGTCATTGAGGATAGGTGATAATGAAAGCGAAAATACTGGTGAAAATTCTGAGACTGACGACACTTCATTAAATGAAAACGTTAATAGGAATTTAAACGATGAAGTTGAAGCTTTGCCCAACAACATGCAAACTAGCTCACTCGGTGCACCGAATTCTCCTAGTGAGATTTTATGTGAAACAGGTGCATCAGAACACCAGATTTCTAGTGAGGTTGAAAGTACCCATCCTTCTACTGCTGTTCCTGCTGCTGATCGTGAAAGCACTTGTCTCGGTACAGAACATACCCCAAGCACCTCAGCGAACTCAGATACAATAATTAATGGAGTTAATAGCGAGGAGACTAGCGAAATTCGTGATGTCAATGCAAATAACGTAAGCTTAGGCAATTCGGATGAAAACAATTCATTATCTAGTGAACCAGGAACTAGTGCTGTAAATGATGTCAGTGAGACTGTTGTTGAACAGGATGAACCAGTGGCGAACGAGAGAAACATTGATAATATTAGTAATGTAAATG
Source organism: Muricea muricata (assembly GCA_963855995.1). Classification (NCBI taxonomy): domain Eukaryota; kingdom Metazoa; phylum Cnidaria; class Anthozoa; order Malacalcyonacea; family Plexauridae; genus Muricea; species Muricea muricata. The sequence continues at coordinate 62,470,532 of OY979717.1, forward strand.
AACACCAAGAAACAGAATCTCAAGAAACAGAAGACAGCACAAACGCGTCAGATGTAGTTTGTTCCCCTGAAACATCTTTATCAGAAGACAATTCATCTTTGGATCAGCAACACTCAGTTGCATCTGCTGAAGTTGCACCATCAAGTGAAGATAGTTCAACCCTGCCGCTACAATTGTCGTCACAGCATGACGCTTTGACAGTTAATCTACCTCCTGTTGAACCAAGTATTTCGTTACGTGAAAGTGATGTTACGTTAGGTGAAGAATTTTCAAGACGAAGTAACGACATAGAGGGAGCGACAAGTTCAAACATTTTAGAAGGAAGTGAAGACAATAGCGCCAACAGACCCAATACATTACCCTTGAATAACGTTAGTACATTATCTGTGACTGGAACTGAAGATCCTACGAGTGGTAGAACTACTGACATCGAACATTCTAATGAACAACTACAAATACCGGACGAAAATAACCGTGGTCAAAATTCTGTTGAACGTACTAGCTTTTCAATGTTTGGTGCTGACGTTACTGGAGAGTCATTCATGAACCTAGAATCAGAACCAGATATCATGAATGTTTTATCGCTTTCAAATACAAATACGTCTGATGTGGTAATGTCTACACAATCTGCAGATATCGGAAGTACATCTCCCAGAAGGACTATGGCTACTTATAACCTTCGAACGTTGTTTCAAATTCCTGATGGAGACAATACAGCACAAACAATTGACAACTCTGTTGGAAGAATACAACAACGAGATGACACAACACCTAGCGAAGAAGTAAGTTCTGATACACACGTTTTGGAAAACAGTGCCACAACTCAGAGAGTTATTGGTAGTGTTGAGACCAATGAATATAGTGACGCGATTGAGCAAGCAACTGGGACATCAGATTTGAGTGCTAGTAGTGTAAATGCATTTGGTACTGCCGATATTTCAGATATATCTTCTAGCAGTAGCACATCAGTAGTCGAAAATTCTACTTCAAGTGAATTACTATTAAGTGGTGGTAATGAGTTAGCTAACACGGAGGTGCTGGGTATGCCTTCGGGCCAGTGTGAGGAGGAACAGGTAGAGCAAGAGAGAACGTTTACTAATACTACTGAAAATGAACAAAGGACGAGAATTGAAAGTTCAGCCAGTGGAGCAACAGTGAATGCTAGCATGATATCACAATCATCTACAAATGATGAACTAAGATCCCCAAGAACTTCACTTTCATCTCCAATACCATCTATAACTCAAGTACGATATCTCCGGTCTAAAAATTTATCCATTCGCTTACCATCCAGGACCTCTACGCCTTTACCAGTTGTCCATGTTGTTCCGCCAAATGTTCCAGTTTCTCGTAGAAATTCTGAAAATGATTTGTTTTTAAGTCCTATTGAGGCCGATCCTATATTGCCGGCAACTCGTATCGATTCTCGTTCCAGAGAGTCAAGTCCGGTAGTTACCAGGTCCCTTGCACGAGATGTTTTTGATGCACCAGATGGGTCAAGGGAAGTTATTAATGCTGGTGCTTCCACTTCGCATTGTGGTATTTCACTTTCTGAACCTACTGCTTCGACACCAATATCATCTACGTCTGATGTCTCAAACTCAGCACCACAACGACGAAGTTCAAGTGGAAGTGGAAAAAATAGGAAGAGAAATAAACCAAGGAGTAGGTCAAATCGTCAACCCTCCACCAACGAGCCAACTGAAGGTGTCGAATCTTTAGAGCAGGCTCAATCAGGACGAAGGATAATCGGGGAAAGAACAAACAGGAATGCTGTGGATAATCCCTCGGAACAAACAAATGATGAATCAAGTCCGTCCAATCATCGCGCTTCTATTTACAATCAAATTTCTGATTTCGCAAGCGATGAAGATGCGTTGGATGAGTCATTGCCTCCGCGTAAGTAAAATTTTTTTATAAGGCGAAAATAGCCATAAATATTACAAATAGAGAAAAAAGTTCCTGAACAAAACATTTTCATCACATTCTGTATGATCAAAAAGTAGCTAGGTTTAACCTATAGTGATGCTAACCACTCTAGTGTCAAGAATGTAGTACAATGGTACAAACTGAAACTATTTTGTACTATCTACGCTGTGATGTCTCATTGCTTGTATTGTTGTCTTGCTCCATCATATTGTCCGAAATTATTTCAGATTGGGAGAGAGCAGTTGACTCGTATGGTCGTGTGTACTATATCGATCATGAAAATAGAATCACAACATGGATAAGACCAAGTGCAGGTATGTGTGATCAATAAGAAATTGGTATCAAAGTACGTGGCGTTTGTTGTGTGAATGTTTCTTTAAACTTATTTCTAGCATCTGCATCGGAAACGTCTTTGAATGAAGTGAACCATCACAGACAAAATCTTGATAGAAGGTAACTCATTATAAGCTAACTACTGGTGGTTGAGAAGTTGTTACATACCTGTAGTTTTTTTATCTAAAGTTTTTACTTCAGCAAATCAATAATTCAGCAAGGGGAGTAGTTATTGTTTTCATTTTGTTTCACAGTTTTAATTTGCTTCACGTGGAAACAAATGAATGCATGTAAAAAAAAACGGGATCGCGTGTGATTGTTTATTTAGATATCAAAGTTTCAGACGAACGTTGTCAGGTCGACGGCGACGACGTTCTCACGAGGAAGCTGTCAGTACAAACGCAGACGTGACAATCACCTGTGAAACTTCAAGTTCTAACGATACTTCAACTGGCACAGTTAACACACGTTCGAGTACAGACACCAACACGCGCGTGACCGCAGACGCAAACACGACATCACCGTCAACACGACATGCTACGCCATCACGTTCAAGTGAAATGACGTCTAGCCGACCGTCTGGTGATAATCGGCAGTTGTTGAACTCATCTTTTGTGAAGTTTCTTACTCGGCCTGATCTAATATCCTTCCTCAGAAACAGTGGGGTAAGAACAGTATCACCTGACTGGGATTAATCTTTTAAGCAATGTCGTTTTTTAGCATGGTATTTACAGTAGGGTATTCAAACAAATTATTCTCTTGTAATCCATACAAACCACAGTTGGTTAAATCGCAGGAAAAGATCATTCGCAGACGCCATTCTTTCGCAATTTCTTCTCGCTAGACACTAGTTGGCATAGGTGATTATTCAGTAGCGATACAACAGTCTTATATAGGAGTGGTCTCACCAAAATAGTCTTCTGGGTCAACCAGGCTGATGTGAACAGCCAAAAAGGAAACTGAGAATTCCGAGAATTGTTTCTCTATTACTTTTTCGTTACTAACGTTCTATTTTTTATTTCAAGCCTGCTGGACAGTATTATTTTAGTCATCCTGAAGTTAAAGATATCGTGAAGAGAATCAAGGAAGATTCACGGAACTATCTCAGGTATGTTTATTATACGACATATGTATATGGGTTTATCTACACGATACGGTTTGTCGTGTACGATTCTTACTCTGGCGTATGTGATAAAACGTGAGATTTCAAATTTCTCTATCAGCAAATGAGCAATAATCTGATATTGGCCCTCGTTTTCGTACGCCAGTGTAAGATTAATCGTATACGGCAAATCGTTTCGTGTAGATAGGCCTTACGATGGAGACCTTTATGAGACATTTTTATGTTAAATCATATTTTTATGCTAAATCATATTTTTATAACAAGTTAGTATGATGTGAAATGCGTGTGCAGACTATTTTATATAATAACTAGTTGCAATGACCCAGCGTTAGACCACGAAGACAAGAAAGTACCAGAAAAACCCATGGGAAGAAATATGATTAATTATAATCCTGAATTAATATAAAAACTCAATATTGTAATCTTAGAGCTTACGTCACCTGAAAATTGTAGCCCCTCCCCCTATCCTATAACTTCCAATGCATGTTAGCTTTAACAGAACTAATTTTTGTTAAACTTTAAACCTCCATCACTTCTCCATCCCCGGTATTTTAACCTACACCTTCCATTACAGATTTTTCCTTCATCTAACTATTGCAGGTTCATGCATGATCGTAGTTTAGTGACGTTTCTTAATGGTTTTGCTGACACATCGCAACCACTGCCTCGTGGCTGGGAAGAAAAAACTGATCAGTTTGGCCAGGTACACTACACTATAGTACAATACTATAAAATACTTAGGCTACATGTATCTACAAATTATATATACTGTTAAAGTTATGTACTGTATAAGGTTAAAAATGTTTTATAACAAATGTTTCATGGTCACTCAAAAAATCGTTTTCTACGAGCACCTGAAACCGGGCTGGCGAGGTCACCTAGAAATTTTTATTCACCTTTCTATTCTCCGGCTTCGAGATGCGAACCGATTTCTTTAAAAAAATGTCCAAACTGCTTCCCCATTTGTGGAGTGATAGTACAGGGGACAGTTGTTCAAAAGCCGGATAGCTTAACCCTAGGTTAACGTAAAATTCAAATGGAAATATTCTTCCGAAGTCATGCGTGGATCAACAGTAGTTATACATTTCAAATACGCGTATGGATACTAGAAATACTGAAACTAAAACAGTGGACTTAACGGTGACCCTGCTTTGGGCCCAGGTGGACATCGTGAGTCGTTATAAACGGGCGCATATGAAGACATAATTCAAGAATAATTATTGTGGGGAATAGTTTATGTTTATAATTGCTTAAAAATCGCAGCTTAAAGCCGTTGTTATGAAATAGTATTATAAATATCTTCTAGAAATATTTTGTGGACCATAACAGCAGAAGTACAAACTTTGCTGATCCCAGACTACCAGTTGATACGACGCTGAGTAGAAATAGATCGAGAGCCACTCTAGAGGTAAGCTAAAGCATTGTGCTGCAGGTTAGTGCTCGAATAACAGACTCAATCCACATATGGCTCAGTCTGTGATTAGTAAGCTTTATTAAAGGTGTGTTACCGTAAACTAAAAACACTCGTATTTTTCATGTTTTCACTAGTGAAGATATGAAAAAATATGTAACGTGTTAAAAACGCGTTTGTTTTCACGCGGGATTTATATGTTCTCTGTTAGCTTGTTCCGACTTTCACCCTTCGAAAATAATATCCATCTCTTCGCGCCACCGTGTAATATCCTCTATATATTACGCGAGCCCAAATCCGTGTACAAGCTAAGAAGAAGCATGTCGAAGCCTGGCAAAGAACTAAACGTGATTTTGTCTTGGTTTGAGTACGAACCTTTTTTCTCTATATTTATAGTACATAGCTATTCAGAATAGCGAATAGCAGGATGGATATTAACCAAAACCTAACCAGTATTACTCAAATATATATTTTGTTTGCAGTGAATTGGTTAGAACTATTTGTAGTTTTAATGCTTTATGACATAAAACGCCTTCAACTACTTGGAGGTGGTGATTATTCTTAGATTCATTAAAAGAAATATCTTTAAAACTTTGTGGTTACCTGATTATAATGATCAGTATGGTGATATAGCATGTTAATTTGGTAGTAGAAACTTAGACGCATGTAAGCATTGCGTACCTATGTTTTTTACTTCCAACGACTTCGCAGTTGCATATCACATAATGCATTTTAGTATTCGCAGATGAAACCATAGTGTTCATTAGTAAAAAATAACTCTAGAATTTTGGCGTCCAAGAGTGCTACGTGAAACACGCCTATATTTTATTTTTTCGTTTGTTGCGCAGACGGCATATTCTGATCGTATAAGGCGTCCTCCACCACCTGGCATGCAGAGAGCAACAGCTGTGAATACACCGAGTTCGAGTACACAACGAAATCAACAGCAAAGACGATCAGGAAGACTGAGTTAGTATTTTCATCGTGTGTGTACTATATAAATATAATTTTAAGGAACAAACGAATACTGAGGTTTAATAAGATGTGCACCAGGAAATGTCGTTGCTAGATACTGTACTGGGAAGATATAGTCTGACAGGTAAACGACGAGGTGTCTAAGTAAAGTTTTTCCCCTTTTTAAATATGAAATCCTATAATAAGTTTAGAAATCATTGTCACTGTGATACCAATGCACTCATGGTTCTATGTTTTTACATTCTTGATAAAGCTATTAACTAAACTACACTTTTTGTCTCCACTTATGAATTGTTTTAATGTTATATTTTTCAGCGTATAATCAACAGATTGTCGAATTCCTTCGTCAACCTAACATCGATGAGATTCTGGCTTCCAAGGATCCTTCTTATGCCAATAGCGTTGCATTAAAGTACGTTATCACGTTCCAGTTTATTTTAAATTTTCTGCGATAGATAGCTTTGCTTGTAGATGTTTTCATGAAAATCTTATTTAAACTTGGCTACATCGTTCTTCATCTATGATTTGAATATGTGTTAGCTAAATAAAAAGAAGCTTCTCCATCAGTTTCCTTCACGACGATGATTATCGATAATTGCAGTGGCGCAATCGTTGCAACCAGCGCCTTTCACTTCTAACATACATACATACATAAAATTTTATTTAAAACACGCTAGCCCCAACAACAAGATGCTGGTTTCCATGGGGGGCGTGTGGACAAGTTACAGATACATAGACATATAGTATTTAAGAGGAAGAACACACACGTACAGTAACAAATGATTGAAAAAGAAAGTGAAATATATAACTAATTACAAAATTATTAAACGGGGCTTTAAGGAAGTGTCGAGCACCAATGTCAAATGAGCCCCTTAAAGGAAGTAAAAGTATTGGCTTTTTTAGCTTCGACGCTTAAATTGTTCCACAAGAAAGCCCCATTATAGGAAAAACTCCTTTTTTTAAATTCAGTTTTGGGTTGAGGTAGCACCAAATCAGTATCACTATTTCGTAAATTATAAGAGATGGGACAATTACTCATTTTGTAAAACATGCGATTTAAATTTGGTGCAGCTAAATTATTTAAAATTTTATACATGAAAATTGATTCCAGATAGTCTCGCCTTTTTTCTAAGGTTTCCCAAGCAAGTGTCTCGAAAACGTCAGCCGTCCTTATATCATAAGTTGCTCCCGTTAATATTCGTGCTGCTCGATTTTGATATTTTTGTAATTTTTCTTTAAGTCCTATCCCACAGTTGTCCCAAAGAGGGCTACAATAATCGAAATATGATTGGACTAGAGCATTGTAAATTACTTTCAGCATCTCGGGAGGTACAAAGGGTTTTACTCGCTTTATGGCTGCAATGCCAGCGGCTACTTTTTTACAGATCATTTCGATATGATTGTCCCAACACAGTTTATCATCCAAATTTACTCCTAGACACTTATAGTTGGTAACCCTAGGAACAGGTGTACTGTTGATTAGAATAGGCTCACTACAGATATTATTTTTTATATTATAAGAGGATCCTATGAACATGTATTTTGATTTTGTGGGATGGATTTGTAGCTTATTTTTTTCATCCACCTACTCAAATTTTTTAAATCTTCGTTTAATTTGGAAATGAGATCACTACTGTTATCAGATGATGCATAAATTTCAGAATCATCAGCATATAGGGAGGGAGTAGTGTTATTCAGACTATCCGGCATGTCATTTATATATAATAGAAAAAGCAAAGAACCAAGAATAGAGCCTTGTGGAACTCCGCATATTATCTTTTTAGAAGAAGATAACTGGCCATTTACGATACACTGTTGTTCCCTATCTTTGATGTAGGAATCAAACCATTTCAGCGCATTACCAGAGATGCCAAAATTTAGATTCATTTTGTTAAGCAATATTTCATGGGTTCCATCCTCTTAAGTCAATACCGAAAGTAATCCGTTTACTCGGAGAACCACAGAGAATCCGCAGAGAACGTGACCATTTTGAGACGTGGCCACAAATATTGACTACCGTTGTTGTTTCTGCCCACCCTAAAGGGGAAGTTAAATCAAAGAAATAATTGTAATGACTAATACCGGTATTTCAATTTGGAGAGAATTGTTGTATTGGAATTACTGCAGTTTTTACAAGTTTGTACAGCAGTAATGTTTGCAATTAATATATTCTTGTTTTAAAATGTGTTTAGATGTAGTGTCGATAAAATCCGACGGGATGGTCAACGAGCTTTACGGCTTCTCTCTGATAATGTGGATTTAATAGTCTTGTTAAGGTACTGTATGTCCCTTTTGTGTCTATTCTGACTAACCCTTCCAAGATTCACCAAGGTCACGGCAGTCGTAACTATACACTACCATTTCGTCGATAGCATTTCCGTGATTTTAAGATTTATGGTCCTTCAATTTTTTTAGTATGTTTGAAGACGACATTGTTTCATGGTTGCCGACAGAATCAAAAGAGCAAAAACCTACAGCACAAGACAAAAAACGAAACATGCACAATGGACATGACGATGCAGGTAGGCTAAATGCAGAATTCAACTTTACGATTGTTTCTCTTAAGTGTTCTAAGCCACATTTAAAAATTTTTTGCGCTGTACGCCTCCGCTAAGAAGATTTCTTCTGTTGTCGTATTGAAAGCATGATGACGGTGTGCATGCTTGTTCGAACATTCAGGCAGTTTTTGCTTTCTCAAAGCTAACGATTGCGAGCTGACACATGAATCTTTCCTAAAACGTGTTTCAGATTTGCAATGATTATTTTGTATTCTAGGTCCCAGTTCCCGAAAGGTCAATAAACCAGCGCCATATAAACGCGATTTTCAAGCCAAGGTTAAATCATTTCATAAGAACATCATTCATAAAGGACTGGGCCAAGGACCAAATAAGATACAGTAAGTTTCTACTGTTCGCGCTTGTAGTTAATATTTGTGTGACGTAATAGAATGGCTACATTTTTATATTGACGCTATACAGCACCAGAATGAAAAAGCAAGCGTTTTATTCAGGCGAGATAAACTTCACCTAATGCTTCTCGATCACTTAACAGTTTCCGAGCTGATCGATATGGTAATCTGGGGTTGTTAATGAATTGTATGTAATTTGGTGGGGTTTTTTGCAGACTAATTATTCGTCGTGAACATATCCTGGAAGATGCATTTGATCAGTTAATGAAGCAAAATCCAATATCTCTTCAGAAGAGCAAATTGGAAGTAAAATTTTCGGGCGAAGAAGGGTTAGTAACTGATTTTGAAAAATTAGTTAATAATATGTAAATAATAATATGCTTCCCCCCCCCCCCCCCCCCCTTGATGTTTTAAGTTTATTGAGCAAAACACGAAGAAAATCAGCAGCGTGAAAACAACTTGCACGAAAAAGTCGTTGAAATTAAGTTTTAAGAGCCGAAAACGTCTGCCTGATGAGCTGCGCTTTTGAAATGTCATTCTTTGAACTTTGTAAAACGTTTTAACCAGATTTTTTGCCTAACAATGTATTGAGCTATACCTGATTTTTGTAGACTCGATTATGGTGGTCCCCAAAGAGAGTTTTTCTTTTTGTTGTCACGTCAGCTGTTTAATCCATATTATGGATTGTTTGAATATTCTGCTCAAGATACGTACACTCTTCATATCAGCGCTATGTCGTCATTCGTGGATAATGCGCATGACTGGTGAGATTCGTTTGTATTGGTAACATTCAAGTACAATCGACAAATTTTGGTAACGTTTGTGTATACCCAGTTCACATTTTAAGATCACTCACATGCCTAGTTACTATTATATTAGCTTGCGGCTGCGTAACGGAGAACAAAAGTAACTACGCATTTAGAAGTATGGACATGAGTGAATAACTCGTATTCATCATTCGTTTGCTGGTTACTTTTGTTCTAATGTACTCTTCCGCAAACCAGAAAAATGGTGTCCAACCATGTAAATAATCCGAAGATGGGAATTGGATGGCAACGGTAAAAACAAACGTTAGCCAGTTCTGTCTATCACAGTATAATGTTAATCGTGTTATCCGGTTATTCATTTTATAATACTTAATTACCATGAAACTTTAATTAAAGTACTTTATGTTTGTGGAACTACTGTTTTTCCTTATTCCCATCATTTCGCGTAGGTATCGATTCAGTGGTCGAATTATTGCCCTTGTGATTATTCATCAACATTTGTTGGACGCTTTCTTCACCAGACCGTTCTACAAACTCCTGTTAAAAGGGTAACTTCGTATAGTATACAACCGTATATGTGTTTGTACTGCTGCAAAATATATTACCGCTGTCCATTCGTGCTCTTTAGAGCATGTTTCCACCGTATCGTAGCAAAACGTAACGTATCCTACTGCGTACATATCACGTTCTGCCTGAGTATTTAGGGAAGAATGAAGTACGCAACGTTTCATATGTAGTGGAAATCGGCCTTAAAAACATTCTAAGCTGCATTACGGTATTCTTGTGCGTAATTTCTACTTGCATGTTTTAAATGATATACAATGTGCAATCGTAGTAAAATTGTAAACGTTGTTCATTAGCTCCTGTGACCTGAGAGACGTGGAGGCTTTAGACGCTTTGTTTCACCAAAGTTTAGCCTGGATTATGGAGAGCGACATCAGTGATGTATCTCTTGACTTGACGTTTACTGTTAATGAAGAATTGGGCGGCCAGGTATGATAACCACAGTTAGGACCTTTTATCCTTTTTGAAGGAGGCAAAGCTTTGTTGTATACTAATGCTATGGAGACTGAAAGGTTTTAATAAGTTTAACGAAGGCGATCAACAGTTAGATTTTTCGTCCACAAAGTGCAGAAAATCAAGATTAAATTTCTGGCGTTTCAGTTGTGTGTTCCGTATTTTATTGATTCCATGCTATCTCCAAGCTTTAACCTGCTAAACGTTGCTTCCTAAGTAAGAACAATTGAAGCAAAATGTTTTCATGTTGATAGACGACCATACAAACAACCTTTTGAATCAGCTTATTTTTGTCGTGTAGGTAAATGAACGTGAATTAGTAGCTGGTGGTAAAGATATCCGAGTTACTGAAGATAATAAATTAGGTTATGTGGAATTAATGTCCAATTGGAGAATTGATCGTGGAGTATCAGATCAAAGAAAAAGTATTTTAAAAGGATTTTATGAAGTATGCCAACAATGATTTTCTCAATGATTGTGTTACTCGAGACATGATTATTCACCAAGTACACGTGATTTAACTCAAATTACATTTTCATTGTTTTTTAGATTATACACTATGACTTAGTTTCGATGTTTGACGCGTGCGAACTTGAACTATTAATATCGGGTACAGCAGATATTGATGTTAATGATTGGTTTTCCCATACAGAATATAGATCAGGTGAGTTGCGCATGTTAAAATCTTTCGGCGCTCAAAATCCTTAAATTCTCTACCTATATTGTAATTTTGATAAGTTAGATTAAATGCTTCTTGATTCAGCCAGTAGTGTAGTTTATCAGAAACAATTTGCTGTGCTTTTTTGACTTCAGAATTGGAACTGCTTCATAGACCCCGTTTGCACTGTACCGGATCCGCATGGTCACAATATCAATTTAAATAGTTTCAATACGATTGTAGCTTTTAAATTTCTGGTAATATTACAGAATTAAAAACAACAAATCATAGAAATTGTGCAGTGAGAGCCAGTGAATATGATGGCAAACTTTCCAAACTCGATGTCGTGACCATGCGAATTCGTACAACCATGTAAACGGGGACCTAGGAAGATTAAATTGATGAACTGTATATATATTTATCCTTCTTGTAATGCAACATCTTTCATGTAATTTATTGCTTCTAGTAACACTTGTTACTGAGGTTCAAATGTGCCTAGGAACAAACGAAGAGCGTTCTTGTCGGTTGCAAAACTTCTCGTCTTCTAGCGAAAAATTATTCAATCGTATTATCGATCAAACCTATTCCAAGCTGTAAAACCTACGAACTCGTACAACATTTTGAAAATTTTGCTATTTACACAAGTTGCTTGGGTACTTGTTATGCTAATTATTTCACTGAATCTTTTATTTTGTTTTATAGGTTATCATCCTAACCATAAAGTTATTCGATGGTTCTGGCAAGCTGTAAATAGCTTTGATAATGAGCAAAGACTGAGACTTCTACAGGTATTCTATTTTTCCTTGCTTAAAGGCCTATGAAACATATATTTATATTGCATTATGTAAAAGAACTTTAAAAATAGCAATGCAAGTCGTTTTTTGTTTTGCCCTCTAGTTAGTCAAATTTTGATGCCTCAAATAATGCAAACTGTGACATAATAAGTGGAAACATCTCATCAATGAAGCACTGGAACAAAAAAATATAAAATAACTTGTATTACAGTTTTAAAAGTTCTTTCACATCATGCAATAAAAATTTTCGTTTCATGGCTGCATTAACAGTTACATGGCAGTATTTTTTCTTGCATTATTTGAGCCCAACATATTATATACGGCTATTTCAATCAAAGTTATCTCTCCTAAAGCGTAAACTATGAAGTATGAGCCCGCAAGGGATTATGGATTATTGTTTATTTAGGCCCTAATACTTGGGAAATCGTCTTTGTGGCAAGCAAATTTGCCGTCGTAAAGTTTCCCAGGTGCCCTCGATGCTGTTTCAACCAAACAATTCCGAGTTTAGATGTGAAAATAAGCAATAACCCATCATCCCTTGCGCACTCGTAGTTTACAGTTCATGCTTTTTTGAGGGCGACCTTTATAGAAGTAGCTGTAAATGTGACGTGGACATTGTTTATGTCCTATAATATACGTTGTTTTTGTTTAATTTAATATTAATATGTGTTTGTAATTTATGTAGTTTGTCACTGGAACATCAAGTGTCCCGTATGAAGGATTCGCAGCACTTCGTGGCAGCACTGGACTGCGAAAGTTTTGTATTGAGAAATGGGGCAACCACACAATGTTACCAAGGTATGCTGATATTACTTTCGTATTTTACTCAGGCGGGCATGCTCCACTCAGGGGATCATTTTAAAATTTATATTAAAGTCATATGCATGCAATCAATGTGCGGGATGAACTGTATAGGGGGAGGTAGGCAAATGAATGCGAAAAACCTTTTCATCATTTGTTTCCTTGACTTCGTGTGACGAAGTTCTATCTGGAATTCGAGAGATTTCGCTTGTGCAGTTATGCAAAAGTCACCTCGAGGACGCTTTAAAGACATTTTGTTTCCCAAACGTTTCAAAATTTTATTGTTGACTTAGAGCTTTTTAAGTCCTTGCTCTAATCCTAATGACGTGCAATGAATAGGGTTTTCTTTATTTATGAAGTAAATTATTTTCTTTAGTTACTGACTTTCAAATTCGAACAGTTTTATCAGCTTCTCGGCGATTAAACATCTTCCAAAATTGTTCAAAAGTATTTAAAGTTGAAATAACATATTTTCATTTGTATTTTCAGGGCACATACATGTTTCAATCGTCTTGATTTACCTGCCTACCAGAATTACAATGAACTTTTAGAAAAATTAACACTTGCTGTTGAGGAGACGAGCACATTTGGAATTCAGTAAATCGAATTTTTTATTTCGTATGTTGCATCTTAGAGGTTGCAAGTGAGCACACAAAAGGACAGGGCCGGTGATGTGGACTGGGAAGAGGTTTTTATCTTCTGGGGAAGTAAACATGTGGGGAACACGACCACGGTAGTGGCCTCTTTACAAATTTTACGATGTTTTTAATCGTGCGTGTATTTGGTACAGTGTACTTAGTACAAGATAATTTCGAGATGAATGTTGGAACAAAAATGATATTAGGTGTAAGTTTGAAAAATTCAGGTTCATTCAATCAGTCAACGTTTCTGTATATCCTCTTCAAACGAACGCAAAAACTTTACTTTGTCGGGTTTTAATGATAGTTTTCAAAATATCAGTTAGTTTCATTATTACTCTTAAATTAATAAATTAAAATTTTAACGGCAGTTTTATATACGAGTGATATACTACTTCAACTTTCTCCCTGAGGATCTCACTTTTAATTGAGTGATGGAATCCTTCGCTCAAACTCTATCCTGTATGTACAGTTATTCATTTACAAGTAATTGGTGTGAATATTTTTTACACGTTCTTTATGTGAAAGTATTGGTGTTATTTATTTGATTTTATTGGTGTCATTCCAATTCCAAATTTTTATCACATTTGCTTTATGAAAGCACAATAGATTTCCATTGAGCACATGCTGGTTCTTATGTGCAGTATTTCAGGTTAAGGTGGATGTGTTATCAATATGTAATGACGGCTTGGTTGTATTAGATTAAATTTAGAAAAAATATGTAAATAGTATTTAGACAATTTATTAAATTATTTTAAAATATAAGTTTCGTATTGTCTCCATTATAACGAATTCTTATAGCTACCCAAGGGAATTAATCACGTTAGTGTATATTTCAGTCGGTTTTCTGTGTTTTCAATAGGGCTTTATATGGCATAGACTCTTAACGCAAGGAGAGTGATTTGATATCTCTAGGGAAACGTGGGGTTGATGAACAGAATTGAATAGCTAATAAAAATTTCAGGGTATCTAACTCCATAGTGACTTGTAAAAAAGATCACTATGGAGTTAGATACCTTGAATACTTAATCACTTGAATACTTAAAAGTAATCTGTGCAAACCAATATCACGCATGTAACCAATACTGTCACGCACGTAACATGCTTCCCTTCACCACGTAAATCACACAAGCCGATAAGTTAGAAAAGTTTAACTACAATAAACCGCTAGCTGTGTGTGATAGTCAGCATTGTATAATGGTCAAGGCATGATGAGAAGAGTTAAGTAGAGTAAACAGTACACGGTGTTTGTGATATAGCCACCGTAGTGTAGTGGTCAAGGCAAGGTGCTACGAAGCCATGGCGCTAAGATCGATCCCCGTCGATGCCTTAAAAGATTTGAGCTTCGTCAAGGCTAAGAATTAATTATAGATTGCAAGAAAAGCGTCAGCTATGATAAAAAAGGTCATAGCTTTCGCCACTTGAGCTTATGTCCTAGTGGTACCTGCTACGTCTGGCAGGCTGTTCGCTCACGGACCCGAGGGTTCAAGGACAGTGTTGTCAGAATGGGAGGGCAAATAGTAGGGGCGTTTCATCCCCGAAACGTCTGGATATGAAAACTGAGAACTGAAGATAAAGAAGCAAAGCTGTTTTATCCAAATTACTGGATAGCATTTTTTGCGTAGGTATGCATATTTGTTTACAGTAAGACTTCTATGTGTGTATGCATGTCGGACTCTTACTGATACACACTAATAAAAAAAATTAAACCGTCCAAAAATTTGGATAAAACAGCCATGCTTCTTTATTTTCACTGGTGCACTTCCCCAGTTTTCATATCCAGGAGTTTCGGGGCAGAATGCCCCTACTATTTGCCCTCCCATTCTGACAACACTGTCCTTGAACCCTAGGGTCCGTTAGCGAACAGCCTGCCAGACGTGGCAGGTACCACTTGGACATAAGCTCAAGTGGTGAAAGCTATGACTTTTTTATCATCGCTAACCCTTTTCTTGCAGTCTATAATTAATTCCTAGCCTTGACGAGGCCCAAAAGGTTCAACGCATCGACGGGGATCGATCTTAGCGCCCTAGCTGCGTAACACATTGCCTTGACCGCTAGACTACGGTGGCTATCACTAACATTACTGGCCGTTTATTCTACTTAAACCTCTCTCATCTAACCCACGCGACCCAAAAAGGTTAAAGACCTTTCTGTCCTCAAACAAACCGTCGAATGATCATAGCACACGAACTGCCAAGTTTCAAAATTTCTTACACACATGTAATCAAGGGATGAACCAGCAAACTAATAGTTGTAAAGTCCTGATGTGAATCTTTATTCTAAATACAAGGCAAACATGCAATTTCGTGCAAAATTAAGAGCCATTCTAGTATTCTTCTAATAAACAGTATTCTTGTATAAACGGCATATCATCGGGTATATTCTGATTAGTCAGTTTACTCTTGATGAATCGCTTTCATTCTCTTAAACCAACTGTCTTGGAAGCACTTTTACTGCTCCAACATTTCTCTTGGGATGTTTTTCTCCTTGGTTCGACCAAATTTTCGTTTCACGTCACTTATAACATGGCTCATGAATTGTTCTGAGTGTTCTAGAAACGTGAAATAGCTGAATATAAGTCTAAATTGCTCTAATAAAGAGCTATGCATGTATCCAGTGGGTATCCAGTGGAAAAAGTATTTTTACCTTGTAAACAATAGTACCAGTTTAGTTTTGTGGAATCAACACCTGAATTATATACCATTAACTGAAAGCTTTCGAGCTAGGATCGTCAATTAAATTCTGCCCAAAATTACTAATCTCATGTCTGATTAATCATGCAGGACCAGTTAAACACACAATCGCTACAATTATTAATTTCAATTTTCACAATCTTGGCACTTGCTTCATCGCATTTCTTCCTGTCTGCTCCCTCGGATTCCATTGCTTTTGTCTTTCTTTTCGTCTTGTGCCTCGTCATTGTTAACCCACTCCAAAACATTTGAGTCAAAACCACTCTCATCTACATCAAAATGTTTCCTAAAAGAATCTTGTGTAATATGAAAGGCTCGTCATCGCTCTCCATCATCGCTCTCGACGTTGAACTTTAATCGAGTCGAATGCAATACAAGATAAAGAATGAAGTGAGTCGCCCAAGTAGAACAGTTTTAATATATGCCCCTACAAGGCAACTAATCTAAGCTTTGTTTTTTATTATTTCCTACCATTCAGTTTAGTTTTTATCCTGTTACCTCCTCAATATTAACTAAGTCAGTTAGATACCGAGAACGTCGGCACTTAGCCCGATAATCCCTCGGGAGCGTAGCCCTCGGGTCACGCCCTTCGGAATGTATCTGGCTAAGAACCTCCGCTCTCGGTATCTAACTCTTACTTAGTTAATTTAGTGCGTTTATATGATCACATACTACAACCGACCTACCACGTAGCTCAGTTGGCAGAGACCAGTATTTCAAAGATAGTACAAGGTTGATTCTCAGCATAGTCAGGCAAGCGTTGTTAGTATGATTAAATCCAGGATGGACATTCAGAATTTATTTACATTTTCCTCATAGGAGACCCTAATTGAAAGGACGACAAAAACAAACGACTTTTGAGAAGATTCTGTGCTAATAACATTGACAAAGTCATGGACTTTCAGAAAGAAGCACTGACTCGCGTCTCTGCAAAATGGAGCGGAGCGCCAACTATAGCACATATAGATTTTGTCTAATATGGTCCAATATATACTCCAATACGAGCAATCTCCGTCACATGTGGAAGGAACCAATGTCACACACGTAACCACTGTCACACATATAACCGATGTCACACAAGTAATTAATGCCACATACGTAACCAATATCTCACACGTAACCAATGTCACACATGTAACCAATGTCACACATGTAACTAATGTCACACATGTAACTAATGTCACACATGTAACTAATGTCACACATGTAACCAATGTCACACATGTAACCAATGTCACACATGTAACCAATGTCACACATGTAACCAATGTCACACATGTAACCAATGTCACACACGTAACCATTGTGTGTCGAAAAATAGGCTACCCTTTGGAGTCAAGCGCTAGTGCCACGCGTTCGAGCATGCGCATAGCTCCTTACAGACGAGCAAGCCTTCTAATTACTTTGCTAAGTGTACGTGTGTTTTTTTTTAAAACAAGTTTTTCTTCGGCGAGTTTAAACTTTGTACCTACATAGGGTACCGTAGTGACCATACACCTCTGGCCAACGCACTATTGAGCTCAATTTACAGACGGGGACTGTGTAGCAAAGTGACGAGTACAGACGAGGAAACAAAACTAGTGATAGTCCTTGCTCGTCTGCAATGGGCCTAAAACGTTATAGCAGAAAATTTTCATGCATGCATTGCACAGAAGGGCCCCACTCGAGTCGGAACCTTTGAAGTTTGTGTCCCACGCATGTGACATTACGCATCTTCATTATTATGCAGGTTCTGGACAGTCAATTGCATTTTCTGGCCAATAGGAACGCTGTTGCTGGACTGGCTGTTCCGCCATTACTCTGGTCAGTCAACTGCATAAAAATAGGGGGACATTTTGCACTGCTGAGTGGCCCTACTGTTTATTCATTATACCGTGCCCAACAGCATTTAAGTTCTATGGCAAATACATTGTGCAGGCACATTTGCATTCAAGTTAAAAACTTTCCGTTCGCTAGTTTAATGAACCAATAGAATTGTTTTTCACCTGATGCTTATCCGCCATTTATTGCTATATAATCGACTACAAACAGTGCAACTAGTTTCTTGTAGCAGACCACACCTTCATTTTTGGGATCGTTCGGGTATGATTTGCGTATGACTGTTAGCGTTGTTACTGATTTGTAAAAATAACACAACCGTTTGGGCGACTACGGCTGCTAAAATGTTCAGAGGAATACAAACACAATAGCCGCGTTTGTTTTAGAATAAAATTACAAACTCGAGAGTTACGTCTTATTGACGAAGCAACTTAAAATTTTGTGCGAGATAGAGTATATTTATAAAAAATTAAATAATAATTGATTTTTTTAAAATTAAAAGTAGTGTGCATGCATTTACTGATTTAGTAAGGAGAATATTGGCAAATTAACAGGCATAGATAGCAAGAACACAGATGCCAGTTTCTAGGACTTATAATTTTATTTTCAATTTACGATAAAATTTCATGTTACATTTTGGAACACAAATCAGAGTAAAACAAAGATAATTGCACTTCACATGCAGAATTAAGAACATTTAGTCATTGGTACCCAAAAACATGAATAAAAGTTTGCAGTTTAACAGTGTGCAGCATCTGTACTAGCTCATTCTGTATGCCAGATTGTCGCGACAACCACATTAATGCTCTCCCACCATTTGGAATGACACAGTTGCAATTGATAACTTCTTCCACTTTTAACGGCGGTGTTTTATACGCAGAACATCCAATCCTCGTTGAAGAATTCAATCAGAACACCAACAACTATTTAAACTAGTTACACATTGCTATCTTGGATATACACTCGATGTAAAACGTTGATTTTTTAGTAAAGGAATGCATGAACCTAAAGAAAATCCACCGTGATCTGGCTCTCGTCCACTTTGGCTCTGTTTAAAAATTAAAGAAATGCACGTCTTACAAAAAAGTGAGGGGAAAAAACACAAGATTATGTGGAAAATTAATGTTGCTGCTCTCCATTGAATGTTGATGTTGAATGATGTTGCATCAAAACTCAATAGCGAAGGAGCATATGACAGCAACGTTAATTTTGTCTTCAACACAGAATAGGAATGGTACAGAAGGCTCATTCGATCCGGACCTTTTAACGTTTGTCCTCACGGTCCACCATGGATTTTTATTATGCAGGTTCTGGTCACACTGTTACACCACTTTTTTGGCCAGTAAACTGCATAACATTTGTGGGTCATGTTGCACTGAGGAGTTGCCCTACTGTCCATTCGCTATACTGTGGTTGTTAAATTAAGTTCAGTTAGACACCTCCCAAGTTGGCTTGAGAAATCAGGGGCGTACCGAGACAAGGGGCTCAAACGTCGGTAAAAAAGAGTTTGTGTTGGATTACCTGTCAAAGCTAGTTGAAACGCGCATAAATTAATACATCATTAGCTTTCATTATATGCAATTTTCAACTCAATAAGCAACTTAAATTGATTGAAAATCGTCGGTAAATTTAGTTAGTAACTTAATTGATACGGTCGTAAAATCGAAAACATCCGACCCACCCCCAAGGAGAGTGGTCTCGGCACACCCTCTCAACACAAACCAACCTCGTACACAAGTTTACAGACGGAAGAGCCTGGGTACGAGGTTCGAAAGAAGATGGCTGAAGTCTACTTAGAAAATATTTTCATGGAATTTTTCATTGTCAGCAAACAAATGCGGGAAGTGTCTAAAGGAAGTAAATTTATAAAGTTTTTAAGTCCGTGGTCCCCCACCTACACGTTTACGGATTAAATTTGTAGTAATCTATAGGATAACTTCCAATATCAAAAACGGTATAGGTAACTATATAAATACTGCGAAAATGTGTACATATATTAGACCAAAACGGACATGTTTCATTCCGCAAAAAAATATAGATAAATTTAGATCTAGTATTTAATACAATCTAAACCATACTTCTTTTTGAAGTCGCATTTCAATCGAATTTAATTCGTCCAATTTAAACTAATGTCTCACAGGTGGTAAAATCCAAGAAAAAAGCCTAAAACTAAAATTCTGATTCAAAATATTATCTCGGATATCCATTTTCATATCAAGTGCTACGAATTAAGTTCGACCGAAATACGATGCCTAAAATAAGCGTAAGGACTTGCTTCTACAGCTTTGCTCAGATTTTTAATATAGGTTGAATTAGCTTAGTTATTAGCGGTATATAAGAGTTACGGACAGTGAAAAATTGATGTACTTTCTCACACAAACTGACCTCTAGCAACCCTGTGAAACTATAACATCCCAGATGAAGGGGTGGAGGTTAAAAGCCAAAGAACCCAAACAAGGTTTCCATATTGTCGAAATGATTTTGATGTTACACGAATTCGGGAAATTCGTGGCTCTTACCAACCATGATCTCAATCGCAGAAACATTTAGCTGGTAATCGGACTTCTCAACTAGAAACCGTGCCTGGGAATGACATTCCTGTACCCAACGTTACTGGGTAATTCAGCACCATTACCACAACATGGAAACACCATCATGCATGCTAGGTGTCGTATATCATTTTGAGTCAATGGAGTATATGTTGAATTGAAAAATACTTCAACAGTTATTAATTGCTATTTAACTTTTATCTAAGAAACGAACTAGCCATTAAAACAATTCGAATGGTAATATTTCTAGTATAACAATGCATAGTGACGGATGAAGGGTGAATGGATTGTGATGTGGTACAATTTTCGAAAATTAATGAAAATAAAAAATGTTTCTTAAAAAAACTGATAAATTCCACCAACAAAATTTAAAATATCTTCACTACATTATGCATCGTGATAGATTTACCTTCAGAGGGCCGAAAAGAGCGGGTACATACAAGACTTCATATTTTTGTTGCCTAGGAAGGTACTTCATATCACTCTGCTGTTGTGGATCGTAGGTACGCCCCATTTAAGAACAAAGCAATACACAGCATACATCTACGCCGGTAAATTGAATCTCTGGCCTACAACAGCAGCGTTCTATGAAGTAGTTACTGCAGAACGGAGTTGAATGATACTCTTATCCACAAGAATGTTTTCTGGCAAAATGATTACGATCGATCAAGGACTAATTAACTATTATCTATACATGATAATTGAGTATGTTATCATGCCTATAATTGCGAAATTTTAAAATACTTATGTGCGCGAAAGAAACCGAAGTGTTGCGAACAACGCAAATATAACAACTGAGCCAGCAAAACTCTTGATTTGGTGAATTTGGTGTAAACATACCTCACAAATATGCGAGGTTGTAAAGAAATTGAATAATACCGTTTAGCAAGTGCATGGAACAGTTGTGTTATCGTTCTTGTATCCCGGATTTCAAAATGGTTCTAGTTTTTTTAGTTATTTCTCATTTGCAATCTATATGCAGTTGCCGACCTCAACAATACATGATAAATGCGTAATCATAATTTTGATTTTTAAAGGTAATAACTGTGGAAATACAAAACTACCTTATGATATAACTAAACGGACTATAGGTTCATCTGTGTTTCGAAAACAACAGTAATTACCTTTCATACATTATATATACAGGATGCATAAAAAAGGTAGACCCTTTCGAGTAGCCACAATTCAAACCAAACGCAATCTGTCGTATGAATTTGACGGCTCTGAACACTTTGAACTTGGAAAAAACGGCCCAAGGTCTTGTACACTTGGGAATTTCAAGATGTTATTATTCACTTCCTTCATTTGTGTACAAAATCTCATGTTTTTAAGTTCAATCATTCGTAACATTCAGAGCTAACAAATTAATGCAACAGATCGAAGATAATTTGAATCGTGGCTACTCTAAAGATTTAATTTTTTATACACCCTGCATATTATAGATGCTGTCCCAAACCAGCTCCCAGATTTTTACATAACTTATCAACGGACCGGCGTACAGAAATTGATAAAAGAAAGTTTGAAATATAGTCTCGTTAAATAAAGTCTCGTTTACTTTGTGGATAAACTTAATGCATTATTTGTGTTAGGTATACTGAGGTTTAGTAATTTCGTAATGCGAAGTAATACGAGCAACAAATGAAGTATGCAGTTCATGCTCAGAGTGATTTTTAGTGGCTCTTTATTTTGTCAGGTATGATAACGATAATAAATTTATCAAAGAACGACGTTTCGAAGTCATCTTGACCTCATTTTCAAGTTCAAATGATTACAGACCGTTACTTAATTATATATAGCGTTTACAAATAATTGCGCATTGTTTGCTCTTTGTTTTGTGTTTGACCTATGACAATGTTTACAACTTCTTTGGAACGTCGTCCACGTAAGTGCCACAATACCAAAAAAATTGCACTAAAAAGTGTTCTCAGTACATGCATACTAGTTCACAAATGTTCCTTTTCACGTTTTACACCTTTGTATAGGCAATTTTAATATTGTTTCTATACTGCATGTTAATTTTGTTGCTCACATTATTTTCCGTTTAATATGTATAAAACTAATGACTCTACTTGATTATGAATATCTACATGAAAACATGCTAAAAATTCTTCTCACAATTTTCAATCTCCACCGACAAGTTATATTTTAAGTTATATTGATAAAAAAGTTGGAAGAAACTGTGACATCCGTTGTCAAAATGTTTGATAACATGCTCAGTTTCTAAAATATTGAGAAAAGACAAAGGCACTAGCCACCCAACATCTTGGATATTCAAAAATGCCCATGACGTCACGGAGTAAGTTTTGTAGTGTCCACGTTGTCATAGTGTCAATAGCACTTCAATATTTCAGAGACAAAGCAATTAATCAAAAGGTTAACAACGGATATTGCAATTACTTCAAAGGTTTTTATCGATTAACCAAACATTTTTTTGCCATATTTAATTTGCTTTTGACTTTTGTAAATTCTTACTTGCATAGTTTAATCTATAATATAATTTAACTGCATGAATAATAAAATTATATAAATCGTTTTAGTATAATTTCTTTAGTGAATAATGGTTTTCCAGCATTTTGATTGGTTGCTTGACTAGTGAATATTTCATTCACTAGTTGACTTTTTTCAAAATGATACTTACACAATACTTTTTGCCAAAATCAACATATGGAGCAAAATTGCATTAAAATACAAAGTCAAAGAATAAATACAAACTTTGATGTTAAACTATCTTAATGTAATAGATCGTCTGCAAATAAATCTTTTTTCACTATTTAAAAACCTACAAATAAACTTTGGTCTTTACTTAGGAATTTCCCCAAGTAAACTGTAATCATAAAAGAAGTGCATTTTAGACATGTTTTACTAAAGAAATTATACTAAAACAATTATTCACCACAGACTCACTGATTATGGTGAATATTTTTCTCGACTTCGTCTCGGTCAATATTCACCATTAATCACTTCGCTTTTGGTGAATAATTGCCAATTGTTTGGACACACTTTATTTGGCGACGATTTCGAGCAGTAATAGTATGGAAATAAATTATTTGCATGACCTAGCATGAAATCTTTCCCAAATCGGTATTTACGCGTACATAGACGGGCAAGCTTCAGTTTAAGATTGGTATTTTTTTACTGTAAAACTATCGCATTTTTCAACTGCTCTCATTTCTTTCTCTTTCTCTTTCTCTTTCTTATCTATTTTAACGTATTTACATATATTAACACGTACAAATCTTACAACTTGTAGCCAGTCTGTTAGTCTGTCAACAAGGTTGTCGTAACAGCCCTTATACAAACTTGTCGTAACCGGATGGCCATGGAGTTGATAACACACTAATATTTGAAACAGCCTTGTAACAAGTTTGATAGTTCACTCAAGTTGTTACAACAAGAATGAAACATCCATGATATAAATGTTGTTATGCTTTTTGTTGTCAACCTCGTGAAAATCTCGATGTAACAGGTCTGTACATCAAAGTTCATGGAACAAAATTGTAATATTTTCGGGAAGCTTGTTACAAGTGGTTGCAACAACTTGTTGACACAAGTTACGAGATCTTACGCGAGTAGATCAGACAATCGCGTCAAATATTGAAAATGTAAAAATCAGTTTGTCTTGACAGTCTTTTAGGTAAGTGAAAGCAAGATGCACTAGCCTGTGTTCCAGCCTTTAGAGCGCGCTGTGAATGCAATTTAAGCTACAAGGCCATTGAAAATTTAAATCTATCTGCCAAAAAATCAAATGTGCTTGCAATTAGCTTTTGAAAGGTTTTAAAATAAGTGGGTGTTTAAGTAATAAGGCTGCAAAATGGGAAAATATAGCCCGAATCAATTTAGTTAACAGACTTTTGGCTTATTAATGATAACCAGATACAAGCCGAAGCTTTCTCTGTCTCACGCCATGCAACGAAATTTCATCTCATCCGTATTACGGTTTCAGTGTAAAAATAATGTAAATTAAGTTGTTAACTTTTTTAGAATTTCTGTATTTAGCCTCTTTTTTGAGTTATTTCACTTTGAATAATACGCGAATAACGTACCTACATATAACATCACAGTAAATGAAGTGTTTTAAGTACGGCATGGTTTAACGCTTACATCATTTAGGGTAAATTTCTGCATATTTTACCAACATATACAGCAAATGAGTATATGCAAACGAGTATATATGTATTTTTCGTCTGCTTTTTCACAGCATGCACTGTGATATCAGAAGTAGAATATCTGCATATTATTCAAAGTAAAATATCTCAAAGAAATAAGCAAATTAATGAAATTCTACAAAAGAAATTAACTTATTTTACGTTATCTTTAGACTGAAAACTGAGGCTATAAAAAGTTGGGGTGGAATTTCGTTGCATAGACACTTTTAAGTAAACTGAACAATTATTTGAAGAGTCTACACACTGTAGTTAGCATAACCTACACGACTATAATGCAAATATGTACGGTGCTTTGATTTGAAA
The DNA here is from genome assembly GCA_963855995.1 of Muricea muricata. NCBI lineage: Eukaryota > Metazoa > Cnidaria > Anthozoa > Malacalcyonacea > Plexauridae > Muricea > Muricea muricata. The sequence goes on from OY979717.1 coordinate 62,495,415, forward strand.
CACAGGCATCATTAATAAAAGACACGTTAACATGATTCACGCTGAAAACAGCAGTTTTTAACAGTTGATCTTATACTACGAATCAAAACAAAACGAATCAAAACAAAACGAATCAAAACAAAACAAAACAATACAATAACATAACGAAACAAAACAATATATCATCTAACATCAACATTAAAGACATATTTCTCACAGCAATAATTTACAAAAACAACATTTACAACACAAAAACACACAAAGATACAAACAAAGAAACATAGAAATTCTAACCTTCATATTCGGTACGCAATTTACTTCCGCTTTTCCTTCGAAGATGTAAATTAAGTTATTCATCCAGAACTCTGACGAGTTCACAAAAGGAATTGCAATAGACAAAGGAAACAAAGACAAACGAAATATTTTTGTTGCATAATTACGAAGTAAAATACTATGAAATGCGACCTATTACTTACCAATTTGATCTGCCTAACTTCTGCAATAAAATCATACTACTTTATACAAGGTTTAAATTTTCATTTGGGTAGTATCAGTTAACCAGTTAAAGCAACAAAGTCAAAGAGTAAGTCCAGTATATTTGAAAAATTGGCAAAGAACAATTTGCAAAAACAACGAATGTCGTATAAAATTAATAAAGTAAAAAACATAATCCGAAAAAAGAAAACATCTGGAAAAGCCAAGATATGGTTGTATAAAATTATTATGAACATACCTGTGAAATTTGCGCCTGCAAGCTAAAGCATGCTCGTGTTTCTCAAACGTTACCAGCGCTTTATGTTTTGTTGTTGACATTTTGAGTTGCTGGTGAGAAAAAGTTAATTAACATGAATCATCTATCGCGCTCATACCAGGAGAAAACCACAACGTCTATGAGAGAGGCACAGACACAATACAGGCTGCTCGTTTATATCTAGAAAGGTCATCGTCTAATCGCACACTTTGCCCCATTTGAAAATCACAGACAAACGGTAATTAATTACATAACTTGAAATCATGATTACAGTCCAGTTGCAGAGAGATTTGTGATGATTATTCTAATTGAATGTATACAGTCGACCGGACTTTAACATTACATTTATGTACAGTATCAGCCTCGTCCCCAGGCCCAACCATTACCGTTGCGTGCCGTTGCGTGGGTATTGCGTGGAAAACACAGCCGGAAACGCGCGGTCGGGCCTGGCAGAAAATGCAGAAAAAAGTGTATGATTCAACGAAAAAGTGATAAGATAGTATTTTATTGAGAATTTCGTTTTCCAGTCGCGTGTGTTGGCCGTACATGTGTTTGATAGATGGAAGAGATTACCGAAAGCCTTAAGAAATCTAATCTCGAAGGTGATCTTCTTCGCTTATGTCGTCGAGGGGAGTTTCTATTAAACTTGGCAGTGGCTGCTCCACGCATTCCGCCATCTTGAATTCATTTTCTGCCAGGCGCTTTCGCTCCCTTCCCACTATTTTCTCCTAGCGTGTTTCCTGCGCGCATTCACGATATTAAATCTATATACATACAATCCTATACACTTTTCCTAATTAGAAAATTAGAAAGCGCCTGGAAACGAGGCTAGTACAGTATGCACTGTAATCTCGCACATTCAAACCCTGGAGACTATCAGATAGAACCACTAATATTAAGTAAATGTAAAGTACTGTATAGTATGATTTCTGCCATTACAATAACTAAATACTAGAACAGTTTTCCAGTACATATACATAATGTCAAGATTGTTGGGGGGATTCGGGAATATAATTGGAACAATTTCATTTTTATCCGGTTTCTAGTTCTTACCAACGCAGATACGAGATTGCCGTTTTTATTTTGCAGATTCTATTTATACGGCCATACTAAGAATGAGCTTCACAGCTCTTGAAAGAGTGTGGAATCGACTTTCTGTCACAGAATTCTAATGTTGAGCTATTTGTGTTATTTGTACGTCCACTAAGTCTATTGTGACGTACCTCAATTGGTCCTATGGTTGCCAGTAATTCCTTCAGTTTAAACGGAGTAATAGAGTCGGGCAAAGAACCAATGACAATACGGTTCGTTGGTTTCCCAGAGGTACTACCAGATTTTGTCGCCACAACTTTGTTGGCTTTAGTGTCAGCATTAGACGACTTCGTGTCTGTGGAACCTTTCCGAGAATGCTAAAATAACAAGAATAAAACAGTTGTCGTGATAGTACTGTTTCAATAATGGAATGAACAGGTCAAACGTTGACCTTTGACACGGCGCAAAGCCTTGTCTTCTTCAAGGCTGATTTTGCGACACAAACATGAAATATTTCTTTGCTTCAAAGAAAGCAGCGTTGTTGGGATACAGGATTATTCCTAATACAACAAAGTCACTTACCCTGCTGCTTCCATGAGTATCTCTTCGATTCTCGGTCTTTGAACGCCTGCTACCCGCTCTCTCCCTACTCTCATTCTCATTTCTACTCCGCTCACTCTTCCTTTCTCGTTCCCTATCACGAGCTCTTTCTTTCGAAGCCTCACGTTTCGCTCTATCCCCTCGTGTTCTCTCACTATCCCTTTCCTTCTCGCGTGTTTTCTCAACACGTGGTGCACGCCTAGAACGCGGAGACCTGTTCCGTTGTTCTTCAACTCTCGTGCTTCTCCTATCTTTCTCTTTTCTAGACTCTCGACGTGTCCCTCTAGCTCTCTTTCCTGACCTATCTATACGCCTGGATGGAGATCCTGCTCTAGGCATTCGAACTTCCCGTTTTGGGGGAGAGCGGGTACGGCCAACTGGAGATCTGGATCTAGATCTAGATACTGATTTGGACCACGACCGAGTAGGTGACTGGGATATTGAGCGTGATCTTGATCGGCTCCATGAAGAACCTGAGCCCGAGTCTGAACGGGAGTCCGAGAATGAACCAGATCTTGAACGGCTGCTGAAGTCGCTATTGTCGCTGTATTTCCGACTTGATTTGTCACGTGTACGCTGAAAATAGTTGGAATTTTCAATCAAATAATTTATAAGAATCATCATGTTTGATCTGCTAAAATGTAACCTTTATGGGGAATTTTATCAAATTTAGGCCATTCATTCTCGGGAATGTAGTTATTCCATGCCTGTTAACCTACCATACTTTACTGCCTCTCTAAGAGTTTATAATAAATTTCACATACTTTATTTTGGCGCTCCCCTGATTCTCTTTCAAAAGATTGATCTCGTCGCATTTGTTGTTGCCAGTTCTGCATATCAAACATAGCTTGTTGCATGGCCGCCGCTGCAGGATATTGCTGTTGCCTCGCAATGAACGCTGGATTATTATACAATGCAGCCAAATCTGCTCTGTCGCTACCCATCATTCTCTGGTTCAGATACACTCGATGATCCATTGCAGCACTGATTGGTACGTGAGGTGCGGCTTGCAAGGCAGCACGATGAGCTTCAACTTGCATTGCAGGCGACATTGCAGCAGCAGGATGATGTAGGCCAGCTGACGAACTACGTACAGCCATTGCATCCGTAACTGACATCGGCCCTGCTGGTAATATCCTTTGTCCTGCAGGTGTTACAGCTCCTTGAGCCGGCATTGCAAACTGAAAGTAAGAAAGATATATCTTACAACGACCTACAATATTACTTTCACGGCAGTGAATAAAACTTGCAGAGTAATAACTCGAAATCGCTTAGGGTGCGGTGAAAGACAAGACAATCCGTGTAATACACTAAGAATCCAAGGATAGTGCAAAGTTTTATAGTTCTGTAGAAGAAACTGAGAGCATGCAGCAGTTTACATGCAAAATATTGAACATTTATAATGATATACAAATACAAACATGCATCTTATATAACTTTCAGTAATCAGTAATTTTGCTGATACGCCTCGGTCAATCACTACTCCATACAAGCTGGCCAAATTCTTCATTCCACTCTTAACTCCTCTCACAGCCAAGTTCCCTCATCATTACTGATTCCCTTTTCTTTCGTCCAAGAACTCCTAAACAGTGACATTGACTCAAGCAATGTTGTCATGGCTAGTTTTGATGTTATTTCCTTGTTCACCAATATTCCTGCGAATGAAACTATCGATATAATCTGTAATTTTTTGTTTTCTATTTGCCAGTTCTTTAATGGTCTTGATCGCTCTGAGTTTCAAAAACTTCTGTCGCTATCTGTAAAAAACTGCCACTTTATTTTTAATGGCCGCCTATACCAACAGATGGACAGCGTGACAATGGGCAGTCCCTTAGGTCCACTCTTTGCCAATGAGTTCATGTCCTTTCATTAACAAATCTGGCTCCAGAACTGCCCTTCTTCGTTCAAGCCTCTACTCTACCGACAATACGTTGATGACTGCTCTCTTCTTTTCCGATCCCTGAACCAAGTGCCTCTTTTCCTTGATTATCTCATCCAACAGCACCCTAATAAAACCTTCACCTCTGAGGTTGAACGTGATGGGAAGCTGCCGTTCCTTGATATAGACATACCTCGTTCTCAGGGTAAATTCAATACATCTGTTTGCGGCAAACCTATACGTTTACTGGTCTCTTCACCAACTTCCACAGCTTTATCCCACTCACTTACAAACGCTGCTTAGTATCCTGCCTTATTCATCGCATGTTCAATCTCTGTTCGAGCTATGAAAATTTCCACACCCAACTTGAAGTTGTCAGAAATTTTTTCAAACTCAATGGTTTCCTTTCTCATATGCGTGAACTCATTGTTTGTCCATTCTTGCACAATAACTTCTTTCCCAAACATTCTGTCCAGACGGTTCCCAAGAAAATAATCTATTTCTGCCTTCCATTTACAGGGACACATTCTCTTCAAATCTGTACCCAAATCAATCGCCTTTGTAATGCCGCTTTCCCTTATTTCGACATCAGCATCGTTTTCCCGTCCTGTCCCGTCCAGATGAATTTCTTCTTTTTTTCCCGTTTAAGAATAAAGTTCCCAAGTACCTGAGATCTAGTGTTGTGTAACTTTTTAGGTACCGATGCTGTTCCGCGTGGTATGTGGGTCAAACCACACGCCATTTATACACTAGAATATCAGAACACCTGAGCATCTCTCCTATCATGGAAAAACGTATCTCCAACCCTGCTATGTCCAGTGTGTTCTCCCACTTGTCACAAAGTGGACTTTGACGACTTCATAATCCACCCTTCCTGTTCCTGTGCCGACACGTATGAAATGATGAAACACGAGAGCATCCTCATAAATAAATACAAACCTACTCTTAATGTCCAAGCCTGTTCGATTCCTCTTAACCTTTTCTAATTTGTTGACTGTCTTTGTATGTAAATTTGCTCGTTGTCTTAATTGCATTACGCTGTATTATCTTGTCCTTGTTATACCTAATTGTCCCTTGTAATTTAACACTTTGTAACATAACACTAAGAACTTGAGACGAAACGCCACTTCCAATAAATCTGTATACTTTTTGAAACTGACTTGCTTATGGCTTCCCTAAAAGCACCATGTTGGGCTTTGATATTTATTTTACGAATCCGATTTTTGCTCGGCACACTATAGCACACTATGGCATACCACTAAATTTTAGTAAATTCCAGCAATTATGATCAGAATTTTGATCAAAAAAATTTTTAATGATAACATTAAAGCAACGTGTTCGAAATTTTCAACACTCCCCGGAGTTTACACTATGACTGAATGTCATACTGACTGACTAACTGATTTGAATTTTCGCCACTCATCACAGTACTGCGAAGTTTCTTTGAAACTTTGCGCTAAATGTGACAGAACAACGTTTTAACAGTGTTGGAGACTGTTTTGTCCGGGATTGTCAATCAGATATCAAAACGCGATACCGATAACACGAACTCGAATAATACAGAGCCTAAGTAAAATTAGTACGATAAGTTCAACGAAGTAATGTGATTCAGCTCACATTTCTTATACTACAGTGGACAAACAAAATCTTACCCTTGGTGGCAACTCTGGATTAGCAGGAAAATTAGGTCTAGGTGGAAATCCTCTGCCAGGAACCTCAGGACGAGGTGGTAATACTTGTCCAGGAAATGGACCAGGCAATCTTACGTGAGGACCGCGTGGACCTGAAAGAAAACGTTTAATACTATCAGTTACAAGGGGTGGTGATGGGTTACATGAGAGAAAGGATTCGCCCTGTGGTATTTTGTGGCCATGTATAAACTCATGAAAAAAACTTGAGCATTTTCTCCAATGCTTGAAAAAATTGTGTGGTTAAAAACCCAAACATTACGAACTCATGTAACCACTATATGCGGAAATTGAATGAGGATTTCATTGGTTTGGAATAGTTACAGTATTTAAAGACCTCAAAACAGTTGTTAGGTGCATTGCACCGTGCTTATCACAATTACTTTCTTTAAAACAAACTCAATTACATTCTGTAACAAACTCAAAATATTGTTCAACAAACCATTGAACGTGATGATACAAATCACTGTATCTATATGGTGCCGATATATCCACGAATTACCTTCAAATCCAGGTCTAGGAGCCATAAACCGAGGATTGACATGAATATTCTTACCAACTAGAAAATATGAAAGTAGTAAACCTCAGTGATGCAAAGAATAAAAAAGTTAAATAGGGATCCCGTTCGTCCACCTAAACGAGTTTTTCTAAACTTAGGGTTGCAAAATATTTTAGGGAAGATAAAAATAGAGAGTTTAAGAAAATGCCATCAGTAAATATCAAGACTTGTAATTAACTTTTAATATAGTATCTCGCTAACTTTCTAACTTCCAAATCCTGGAATAATTAGGGGGTTTGCAATCTTAGTAGCTTCTAAGATGATGGCCATAGAGACACTGGAATTGTATAATCAAGCAGGGCCAATCACAGAATATTGAAAAAGTTATTTAGATCAGAGTCAGGTTGGTCTGGTTAGCGGAAACTGTCAAAAATGTTTCTCGGCATAACCTATCAGCTCTTCTGCATGATTATACGGGCATTATTACAAAAACGATCAGGTTTATTTAGAATGACTTCAGTTATCAACTATACTCTGTCTAAGAAATTACTTACCATGAGGTCCAGGAAAATTTGGAGGTAATGGTCCTGCTGGGAAAGGGCGGGGTCCAGCGTCATGGAAAGGAGGGTGAACATCTCCTCGAAACCTTTAAACAAACAATAATTTACAGATCATAGTTGCTAAACCATGCTTTTGATATTGAAGTTTATACCACACAATACACGAAAAACAATTTCATGCCAGACACTTGCGCTTTCGTTCAAGGCAATACTATATGTCTTATATTCACATTTGGGTTCTGGATTTCTTGCACTAATGTATGCATACTAGACAGTAGTTTTTCAAATCTCAACAATCAGGACAATCCTCAACAGGCAATTTTTACAGTAAGGTTTCTATATCAATCATAATTGTTTCTTCAATGTATACCTAGGAGGTGTTCTGCCACGATTAAATCCTCTTCCGCGACCGAAATCCCTACCACCGCCTCTTCCTCTTCCTCGGTTAAAATCTCTTCTATCTTCAGGCTTATCACCTTTAACAAAGAGATGACATTTAAGCATCATGGGAAAATGAGTAGCCAAACAGTTAAAAATCTGTCCGACGTTAAGTCCGTATACAGCAATTTGCATTCAAGCACAAAGCGCAAACATTTTCGCGAGTTTTTTTTTTACATTTGTAACGAGACGTTTGCCTTTTGAAACGCAACGTTTGCCATTATAATTGTTACTGTTTTAAATGATCAAAACTGAGTCCGTTTAACGCAAATAGCTGTAATTATTATCACCGAGCTGTTAGTTTACATGACGTACCTTTACGTTTTCCTTTTCTATCCTTTTCTTCGTTGTCAGTGTCACTTTTCGTCTTAGAATCTAGATAAATGTCACACAGAATTCTAAATTAATTGTTCTCCCAAACAGTCTTATATACTATTAAATATAAGCTTGCAAAATATCCACGGGTTAGCTCAAAAGAAAAATTACTGGTTTGTGAGGAATGATGCATGCGAAGATGCATTGAACGTGATTCATGAAGTTCGAGTCAATTTATAAATCAACTTTAAAGTTCAATAAAAGCTAAACAAAGCTGCCGCATATTTTTTCCAGAGTATTTAAAGGGATAATAATAGTGCTTCAGCACAATTAGCCATAAAATATAAGTATGTGGACTGATTTATAATTCGCACAGATTTCAGCATCTATAAGAAACAAAAACAATGTTTGCCTACTCGTTGTTTTGGGTTTCTTCTCGTCTTCTTTCTCTACTTGATCCTTTTCAATATCAAACTCTTCGTCTCCATGAATGCTTACAGCATCTTCTAAATCCACATCTTTCCTTTTATATCGAACAAAAAAAGAAGATCAAGAATACAACAAATACAAAGTATATATTTTCATTAGCAAACTATGCCCAGTTGTACAAAGGAATGTTCAGCCTTTTATGATTATATACTTAAAATAAGACAAAAGTCTGCTGATTTACGGAACAACCTAACTGGAAAACAAACTGAACAATGACCAATATAACGATGTGTATAACTGTTCTCAAATTTTGGATTCATTTATTAACTTACGATTCATCTCGTTCATCATCATTCGCCTGCTTTTCCTACACAAGATGAAACGAAGATTACAATATGGCGAAGTCGGTCAAAATTCAACTCTGGTGACTCGTGCTCACCTTTGTAATTTCGTTGTTGTGAGGGCCATTGAATGTGTTCTGGAAATAACATACAAAATTATAGTAAATGCAGAACGACCTACGACGACATTGCTTGATAGTATGAATAAAGCGCATGGACAATACAACCAGCAAAGCCTCAAAGTAGTCCCCAGATGGCAACATTCATTATGATCTTCGTGCTCCAGAAGGTCTTTTTATTTTATTTTTTCTAGAGGTACAGGTACTGTATGTCTCTTTAACTTTTTAATGTAAACTTAATCAGTAAAACTACTTCTACGAAAATCACACGCTAATGCAATGGCACAAAACACTTCAAAACGCCAACGTCTGCAGTATGCATGCGTAGTCATAAGAGGATAAGACCAGGAGTCAGTATATGGATAAACTACAAAATATGAATCTAAAACCTGAGTTGTGTCCATTGTCTTGCTCACTCACAGTTTCAGGTTTATCACTGTTTTATGTGCTTACGGATATGAAGGTGTTTCGTTTAAAAATAAATCAGAAAATGTCTCAACTGGGATTTGTGTCAACAATGTTGGATTGTTAAGCGTCTGTGTCGCGAAGCGAAGCGCGTAGACCCATCGTGGGCTGACTGAGATGTACGGCTCGCCGTGCGTCAACGTCGGATTGCGAGGGGACCTCGCGTGGACTGGCTCAGCTGTGATCACCAGGTCGAATCGGCAGGCAATTAACAACCGACTTAGAACTGGAACGGACAAGGGGAATCCGACTTTTTAATTAAAACAAAGCATTACCCAACATTATTGGAAACCAACGCTGAGTTTCTTTATTTGAATACATATATATGCATGGGAATAATTTTTACTTGCAGAAAGAAAAATATTATTTTTACCAGAGCACGAGAACTTTCTAAAATGTACACGACAATTTATAAAACAAACCTGACTTTGCTCTTTATTCACAACATTTCCACTAAAAAACAATCAGATTATTAAAAATTACAAGTCTCGTAACTATTTTCAACTTAAAATTGAAAATGGAGGGAGTAAAAACACAGGTAGCTTGACGTCATTTCAACATTTTAAGTACCTTGTTTTTCCAACTTCTGTTTGAGTTTTATCCTGATTTTGTTGTTTTCCTTGTTTCTGTGGTGCCGCCTGTTTCTGTGCTTCATTTGGCTTCCCTTGATTTCTCTGAGCGGGTCGGAAATTATGCACATTAGGACCTCTGGGTAATGTTACATTTGGTTGTTTTGGCCGTAATGGGCGTTCTCCTGGAGGCATCTGCTGTGGTGGAGGGGCGCCTGGTCGTTCTCGAGGTCCACGTGGGCCAAATCTTGGAGAAAATGGAGGTTCCATATGAGGACCGCGAGGTCCACGAGGACCAAATCTTTGATCAAAACGCGGTCCTCTACGGTCAAATTGTGGACCTTCGTGATCAAATGGGTGATCAAATGGTGGACCATCATGTCGGAATGGAGGCCTCATAGGTGGAAATGGTGGTCCAGGGCCCATAAATCTTGGGGGTCCGCCTCTAGGAACACGTGACATTCCTCGATGTGGCATTCGTCCACCTCTGCCACCACCTCCATGTTTCCTTGGAGGACTTGCTTGCTCTGTATCTAAACATTCAGAGATTGTATGTTTAAATCCTGATATGGTCAAGCAAGGAGTTGTGGCTGATCTAGTGAGGAAACTCAGTCTAGTGAAATGTTAATGGCTTTTGGGATTTAAAAATGACCGCAGGTACATATATAGGTGTAAAAAATGGAACAGGTGACAAAGATGATAATAATATTGGTACAGAAGATGGACTAGTGATTAGTTTGTATCAAGTCAATTTGCCTCTAATTGCACATATTCAACATACTCACACATTCATAATCGTTACCAGTAGTTATAATTTCAACATTTATTTTTCCCGGTCCGGTTTCCCACTGAATCCTGCAATCTGATTGGCTGATGAGCGGTCCGGTTTTTCCCTATACGGACCACTCAACCGGACCGCTAACAGTTTTCCGCAACTATTGTTGTATCTAAATCTCACGTGTGGAAAATTGAATTGCATGTACAAATTAAATAATTTTAATTTCAAAATGTTTTCAATAAAAAATTGAAATGGCAAAGCCGCATTACTTGGAGTTTCATTGTTTTTAGTGAAAAAATAAATTTGTTATTTACCGGCAGCGTCAACCTGGATGGGAAGAAACTGTGCCCGAGCTCTTGAAAACGGCCCGAAAATGCCGGGACCTCCTATCTGGTAAATAACATATATGTATAGTACTTACCAAACTCAAATCCCAAATTTGAAATATCATCTATAAAATTGACAGAAAAAGAGAGTAATATACATTAGAATTAAAAAGAATAGTCAGATGGTGAAATGGTATACTTGAACAGTAGCTGCAATCATAATTGAGATAGCAAGGAATAGTTAAGAGAAGCATAGGTCATGGTGATGCTGGTGTACTGCTCTGACCAACAGACTACCAAGATATAGCTGAAAAGAACAAGGAGTACCGGTAGTGTATTTATGCCTGTTTCAGTGGACATGCATATAAATTAGGAGTATTTCCTACAGTAAACTTATATACAGTAAACTTATACAGTAAAAATATATGGTAAACTTTTGAAATTGACCCCATTACAAACAATGCAGGCACTAGGATGTTGTGAACTAAAAATATCAAATATTGATATCAAAAAGAAATACCGGTAATATCAATATTTTGCTCTAAGCTCTAAATATTTTCCTATGAAACTGGCATTTTTATTTACAAAACAGAAAACAATAGATACATATGTATACAAGCACACTAAGATTAGTGTTGAGATGTACCATGACTAAATAAAGTTTGTTCTGTTTCTTCTCTTGTTCTTTATGGTTTTTACAGTGTTGGCATTCTGCATCATCTTCACCCTTGCATCATTGTCCCCAAACAGTGTTCTGCATATTTTTGAGTAATTTTTACATAAATTTAAGACCACTTTGACTTATTATAGCCATGTCTTATGAGCTTATTTATATGGGAGCTAATTGCAAGTTTTATAATGATTCCCACAGCAAATGTGCACATTGATCAAAACAAACTATTTTTACGAGGCTTGAAAACGGTTAAATATCTGCGTATCTGACACTGACAATAAAGCATTTCAAAAGACATCATAATATAGCCATTGGAAACAATTTGTGAAATGTTTATTAAAGTAACAGGGTTCAAATTAGAGTGGGAAAATCATTAGTACATTACTGCGGCAGTAATTTTGCAGTGCACGGGAGTCATTAGTCCTTACGAATTCCAGAACTGGACACCCAAGTGAAATATTCTGGCTAAGGGATAATTTTAGGGGTGCACCAAATATAGTACCGGCCAGATAATCCGGCCGGATAGTGGCAAAATCACACTATCCGGTATCTGGCCGGATATTTACTATTATCCGGCCGGATATTTACTACTATCCGGCCAGATACCGGACAATCTGTTTTTCCTGAAGTGTACTAAATTTCCGTCAATTGATATAAAAAACAATAAAAAATTGAAATCGCTACAACAAAACAACAATCTGATATAATCTCAAATCTGTTTGAAACATCGTGAAAAGCTGCAAGAGCTAATCCTGCATTGTCCCATGAAAAAATTTAACAAATATACAGACGTTTTTCCTATTTTTTTTGTTTTACGAACTTGTTCCACAATTAAGTATATTAAAAAAATATTGAAAAAAAATTATTTCTGTCATTATTTTAGCGTATTTGCCTACCGTAGGGTAATTATAATTATGCATATATCAAATCGATAAAAACAAAACAAAACATCATGTTCCGAGGCTACCTACGTAAAAACTGTATTAAAAACGCTAGGGTCAAAAAAGGAAAAAGTTTGTAGGTCCCAGTCCTCCATATAAGCAATTTTTTTGCAATTCTCCATTGTTTACAAGGTGAATTTTAACTATGTGTCTAATATATGTCTATGTAGAAATTATATAAACCATATGTAGATAAGGTTTTCTGGTTTTGAAGTTTGAATCTTTTATTTATCCATGCATCTAATTCTTTATATAGAGTATACTGTATATTATTATACGCCAGCTTTCACAAATAACTTCACATATGGCCAATATATGATGCAGGCGAAAGGAATAAATTTGATCCTTTTTTGCAGACATTCTAGTATTCAAAATTTCAAATTGAATAAAATATCCATTATCCGATTTTTTTCAGATATCCGGCAAATCCAGTATCTGGCCAGATGGTAAAAATCACTATCCGGTGCACCTCTAGATAATTTACATGAATCCAGATTTTGTTATAATTCAGATCAAGCTCATTTCGCTTCTGTTGTGAACATAGGGGATTGAAGTATAATTGTTTACATGAATTTGGATTGAGTTACAACTTATTTATGTAAACAAATCAGTGGCAAAGCCAGCCCGACATTTGGTTATGCAAATGAAAATTTTTCTGTGCATATAGACCATATAAGGAATCAATTTCTAAAGAAATGAATAACGACAACGATTTAAATTTGCATAGCATGACCAACTTGTCGAGCTGGCTTCGCTACTGAAACAAATATGACTTAATCCTCAATGGTTTTAGTGGAAACAGAATGGGATCGGTCGGGATTGTAACTCAATCCGGATATATGCAAGCTACCTCTTACTCCTTAGGTCATTGATGGTAAAGGCCCTGAAGACCTCAGTAACTACATCACAAACGGTTTTTTGTATTATTACTATATATAATTATGATACTAAATTATTATAAGCCAGTGTTTAGGGCACAGGCGAGGAACATGGCACCCATGACGAATCATCACGCAAGCACCTTACGCTTTTTTGACTGAACCTGTCCCTCTTTGTAGTCTCTACTCTTTGACTAAATTGTTAGACGATTTGTGCGATGATGCTCGTCATATCGCTTGCGTTAACAATTTAAATTTAAATATATATTTACACGAGCGCGCACACTTAAAGTTCTGCACGCTGAACTTGTTTTTACGGTGGCACTTCGCAAAACATTGAACAAGAGATCGGTTACATGGAATGGACTATGGAGATCTAAGAATTTTAGTCTTTATATAATTACATAAATTTAATACTAAAGTGCTACAAAAATGAAATTTTTAAAAACCAAATATTCAGGACATATCTTATTGTTAATAGTAGCTAACGGAAAGCATTGAAAACACCTGACAAGACAGCAGCCTGATACAAACCAAAAACACAAGTACAAATGCTAAAATTTGTCATGACCAAAAGGGGAACATCACGGCAATCACGCGGAAAAATACCCGAGTGATTAAACGACGCGATGTCTAATGTCTTACCTTCAGCGATTTCAGAGAAATCCATGTTTCAAAGCAATGAAAAATACTTGAAACCGTCACTTCCTCCCAAATATTCCGAAGACAAAACTAAAAACTTAGCACGCCATCTTTAATCTCAGAATATTTTTCACACCTGTCTCCAGGCTTCTTCGATAGAATCAAGTACTGATCTCTGTATATAAATGAAGTGACTGAAGTTATACCACTGAACTTTACCCCTCATCTTTACTCTATGTTATTTTTAGTTTAAGGAGATATTATGACCCCGAAAACTTTGTCATGATCATTGAAGGCAAATAGCTCAATACTATAATCAATCGTCCGACATTATCGCGTTGAAAAGAGTTGTGCCCTTTCCGCTGTGCAGCCAGCCAATAAGGCCTGGGTACAAGGATGACGCATCCCGAAGTTCCAATACAACACAGCCTGCTCAGGGTTGTTGAAAACAGTAATGAACAAAGTTTTGCTGCCAACATTGTTCAATGTCGTCAACAATACAACTTTACGGTATTCTGACCTTCCAAAAAACGGCATTGACTTGCAACATTTTCGTCCCTTAGAAGCCTCGCTGAGTGAGGATTCATTTCTGTCTTAGGGACCGACCAGCGTGAACACATAGTAGTAATTACGCCACTGATAAATTGTCATCAACTTTTCAAATTTTGTTTCAAATTTTGATAGAAGCTGAGAAAAGATCAGTTTGCTGATTTGACCCGACGTAAGTGAAACGTGGGAGATAAAATTTATAGTAAATCAATATAAAAGAAGTTATAATAAAGAACAAAATAAATGAAATCTCCTACATCTTATATAACTCTTGTACATATAACAGAGCTACAACAGCAAAAATAAAACTAGATTAAGAGTTTTTCTTTGATGACACTAGCTGGATCAATAAGAGACGATCCTTACTGAACCTCCAGGAAGAAAAGTTTAAAAACATTGAAGCTAGAGTATCTCAGTAGAGTAAATAAAATCAGTTAGGCATAACTCTTAATCCAAGGACATCTTGGATGAATAGTTTAGAACTGCATGATCCACTTAAATAGCCTACTAGGTTTGAAAGGTTTCGTCGTTACTCAATTAGTATGGATAACACTGGATTACTAAGAACATTGCATCTGATGATCCTTACTATACCTCTAGCAAGAACAATTTAGATCTGACATAGCTATCAAGAGTAGATTGGACCATTTCCCAATTAGACAAACCTTTATATTCGAAAACAATTTTACTCCAGTTTGAAAGAGGTTCTTAAATTTAGTGAAACTGCGAAGTTTGGTTGAGAATATTGTAAAATGTCGAAAATATATTAATGTAAAGCTTGTGAATTTTGTATACCTTTGTATTACTTTTGTATGAAATTAAGGATGCTCTTTCCGACTGTGCTAATTCAATTTCTGAATTCAAAAGTTTGTCTAATAGCGGAATGGTCCAACATTTAATTACATAAGCATCATTATTCATAATTGTTTGTAGCAATATTGCCAGTTTATGTCACCAAAGCTGCTCACAGTCTGGTAGTAAGACGTTATGCAATCATGAACGTGTGTGCAAATTTAACCAATTTGTCGCTGGTCAATTATATATTTTTTACCGCTTTTTGAAATTTCTTAAATGTGTGTTAATTTAGTTTCCCGGAAAATGTTTAATGCTTTAATGAGAAGCGTAAGAAAGCTAGGAAAAAGGTTTTGTCGAAGCTTATGTGGACTCTACACCTAAATCTATTGCATCGATTATGAATAGTTTCTTCGCTTTTATTGGTAGGCTTCTTGCTGATAAAATACCTAACATCTATCCAAGTCGTAATCCCTATATAATAACCCATAAGTTTTTCAGTTCTATTTGACTGAAGTAGACGAACAATTTGTGCTTCAGTATGTTTTCTCCTTGAAGATAAGTAAGGCGATTGGCTAGGACAAAATAAGCGTGCAGTTGCTCAAGATCTCTGCACATACTACGATCACTTCATCTGTAACCAAGCTGTTGAACGTATCAATTCGCATCGGTAGATTTCCAAATCTTTGGATGTCCAATCATGCATCGCACTATCGACGGATCTCCATTTTACAACTCTTTGTAAGATTGTCGAAAGATTCTCTACAAGTATTTGGGGGCAGATTATCAACTAACAACTGCTAAACAGTTTGGATTCAGAAAGGGGATTTCTACTGAACCTACCTTAATAAACTTTGCGGACGAAGTTCTTCTAAATATGGAGAGTGGTAATCTTTGTGGAGCTGTGTTTCTAGACTTAATAACATGACACGGTGAACCATGGAAGCTTGATATTAAAGCTATCGGCGAGTGGTTTGTGGTGAATTCCCTAAAATGGTTTCAATCTTATATTACTGAAAGGAGACAACACACGTGCTGTGAAAGTGAGCTGTCTAGCGAACTGCCAGTTACTCATGGGGTGCCTCCTAAAGTCTCTATTATTCGTCATCTGCATAAATGAGTAGCATAGCGTTTTAGAATCCTGCTCTGCTTCACTTTATGCGGATGACACGGTAATTTACTGTTATGGATCAACATCCCAGGAATTGAGTGAGATGTTAAATAAAAACCTTCTGACGGGGAATTTTCATTTCGTCTGATTTTAGGTAGGCACACCGTGTTAAAAATATTTCAAAAAAGGTTAATCAAAGGGTTCGGATTAAGCATCTATTACCATTTAAATCACGCCTCCTTCATTATAACAGTATTGTTATGCGCCTTCATTTGATTATGCTAATCTAATCTGGGGAGATAAACATAACTCAACCTTAATGTCTAGCCTACAAAATCTACAAAATAAAGCTGCCAAACCTATTCTAGACAGACCGCTATGCTCATCTGCATCGGATGCCCTAACAACTCTAAAGTGGGTATCGCTAAAAAAGAGACGTTGTCAAAGAAAATGTGTTTATTTTCATTACATCATGTTTATTTTCATACAACAGACGCGCGAGTTTACAATTCTATGGAACCGATGATAAAACTACAATAAAACTATTGTTTAAACAAAGTTGAATAGACTTCTGTTAATACACGTGACAGGCAGAGGTTTGTGTTATCTGCCGAAGCCGGAGGCTGAGAAACATCGCCGTCAACCTCCGACTACGTTTGGTCACATACTTGAGAGATTCTTGACCAGGTGCTTTACTTTGACACATCAATGACGTAATTTTTGATCCCGTTATATAAAATAGCTAAGAAGGGTGCATGTTTTACTACCGTATACAACTGGCTGAATGCAGATTGTTGAGTTGTACGTGAGAAAATCTACTTGACTTTAATCACCAGAACGTCGACAATTGTATTACCCTCGCACATTTGACAAAAGGTTCTGAAAATATTATACAATTATTGGACGAGGTTTAGCAAAATATCGTGATTTATCAGTGGCGAGCAGATTGATTATTTTCCGATGCCGAAGGCAGAGGCAATTTGATTTGCGAGCCACTGGTAAATCACGATATTTTGTGACAGCCGAGTTCAATAATTGTTTTATCATTCACGGATCAGCATGGAAAATTTTTATGGGTAGCAAGTATAATAAAAAATACAAGAACAATCAAACGAGAAAAAAGTATAATTCCATTTTACTTACACAAGGTTAAATATTACCCAAACATCGTGATTAACTCGCCTTCGCTCAATCCTTTTTCTTCAAGGTAACTACGAAGTAATGTCAAAGCAACGTTGGTTCCTTTTTTTATTTTCTGCGTCTGTATCTTGTAGTAAAAAGGACAATTCGTTTTCGGACAAATCGGCAAAACGAGCCATGTTTACAAGTGCGCATGCTCAGTAAACTGTTTGCACCAGTTATTTGCGGCAAAATCGATATTTGTGTTTTAATATTTTAATAGGAAGCTATTTCATAAATAATATGATTTTCAAATAGGTCCTATATTTGCACGCAGTTATTTGTTGGTAAATTAACCAATCACAATTGAGTATGCTATTCTTGGGTTTCACGTGACGTCATAAATTCACTGGGGGTCAACTCCAAATCGATACACTGTCATCAGACTTAAAAAAAATTTCACTGTATGTGTTGACCTTGTGCTTGGCAGCAAATATGTGCAATTTCGTGAGATTTGCTTGCTCTAGTGCATTACAATCCTCAATACATTTTGGGTTTACCCCCACTCAGAATTACTGAAAAAGGTTCCAGTGAAACCCAAGAATAAAGTGCATTATAATCATCATTATCATTCTCTTCATATGCATTCTTAATTCTGATTGGGTAATTTACCTGCAAATAACTGGGTACAAACAACACTCTGAGCATGCGCATTTGTTAAAAACATGGATGAGCTGCAAATAAAACTCTGAGCATGTGTATTGCTTTCAAAAGTTGCAAACAATGGCTGCTCGCTCTGCTTAACATTTAAAAGGTTTGTGTGAAAATCTTGTTGTTTCTAGTTATAAAGTCTTATACGAAACTTTGTAAGAAAATGATAAAACAATTATTACTCGGTTCTCACAAAATATCGTGATTTATCAGTGGCTCGCTGATCGAATAATTCATCTTCTCGCCATCTTATCCTCGTCCAATAATAGACGTTATAAGTCTTACGTCACGCCAAAGTTAAACAATGAATTGAAATGCAATGTGGGAAACATGTGCGAAAAAATTACCTTGTATTTATATGCATTGAAAACCGCGTGACGTAAGCACTTCTAAGGTCTATTGATACGAATTATTTACGGAAAGAGTGGGACTTGCATAAGTCTTAAGGCCCGTTTACACTGCAGTTATTTTGTAACGACACACTTAGATTTTGGTATGCGGGCTCGTTTCTTTGGGAACGGCACTCTTGATTTTTGTAGTGTGCACGTAAAATTAAAGGGCCGCGTGCCAGTCATTTCAAGCAGGCCGAGAACGGTGAGAGGAGGTATTAATTCCTCAAACCTGACTCATGGTATATGGTCTCTTCCCTATAATTTATAATAATTTACAATATTTCTAAATTGTAGGACCAATTTAAGAACGAAGCAATATATTGAATAAACAATTTTAACACGCTAGCTGCTATAAGAGGACTGCTTTATACCTTCGCAAAAGAACGGTTGACGTACAAACCTGGATCACGCTAAACAATTTTGCAGACGATGCATGCCGTGGCCTGAAAGAAATGAGAAGACTTAGAAACAACCAAGGAACGCTGTGTTTATATTTGTTATGTAGGATAGATTAAACAGAAATTCATCCTGACACTTCTAATAATGAATAGCTGTAGTGAATAAAGGACACAAACCTGTTGACTGCGTAAACGTTGTTCTATTTGCTTGTCCTCAATACATCCACCCCCACACTGATCTCACATTGACCCCACATAGACTTTTCGTTGGCCCCTGACATCGACCTCTAATCAACCGCGCATAAACATATGCTCGTCTGCATATACCAATAGTCGGGACCTACACAAGGGCTACAGCTCTCAATACCTAACAGTTAGGGCCTTATCAGCATTTGAGCACCTGCTCATAACTGCTGATGAGCAAATGCTCATACGCTCATACAGGGCCCGATGCGACTCGCCAGGTTAGCATAGCTATATTTTGTTAGTCTTGTACAAGTTTATGCGATGAGCACTTGCTCAAAGACAAGACATTTCTACACAGTCACTTCTAACGGAATGAGCTGCAAATTTTGCGGGAAAGCATTTAATCGTGGTTTCAATCTAAGTCGACACGGAAAACGAGTACTGTCCGCTAAAGAGCTGAGCTCAGAAGATGATGCTTCGACCGTTACAACTCGCAGGTCTGAAAGCCCGATGACAGGAGACTCGGAAACTGACGAGGAGGAAGAAGCGGATTCTTGGATGCCTATGGTAGAAGAAGCGATGCAAAAGCATAAGGCGGCTTTTCAGGAAATGAAGATGGATTTGACTCAAAGTGGTCTGGATGAGCAAACCGCTGGAGAAACAGCTTATTCTAATATTCCGCCTGAGATCCAAAAGGAATTGAAAAGTATCTATTTTCAGCACCTCCAATGGATACAACAACTAAAGAAAGATCCAGTAAATAAGAAAATAATGCAAACAAAGGATGCGTTCGTGAACGATGATGATTTTGATCCAGAAGAGGCTATGGAAGCAGCGCTGTCAATAAGAGAAAATTTCTAATTAAAAGACATATAAAAGACTACAGTTTCACTGAGGACAGTGATGACGAAGAAGATTATTAACTACATAAATGTTCGTCATATTGTTCTCAATAAAATTATGTATACATATCCGAGTTTGGTATTATTTTAATATGGGGGAGGGTTAATTATAACTGTCGGGCCACATCAGGACCTATGAGCGTATGAGCATGTGCTCATAAGCAGTTATGAGCAGGTGCTCAAATGCTGATAAGGCCCTAACTGTTAGGTATTGACAGCTATAGCGCATGTGCAGATCCCAACTATTAATATATGCAGATGAGCATGTTTATGCGAGGTTGATTGGAGGTCGATGTGGGGCCGACAAAAGGTCTATGTGGGGTCAATGTGAGATCGGCGTGTGGTGGATGTATTGAGGACAAGCAAATAAAACAACGTCTACGCAGTCAACAGGTTTGTATCGTTTATTTACTACAACTATTCATTAGAAGTGTCAGGATGAGTTTCTGTTTAATCTATCCTACATAACAAATATAAACACAGCGTTCCTTGGTTGTTTCTAAGTCTTCTAATTTCTTTCAGGTCACGGCATGCATCGTCTACAAAATTGTTTAGCATCCAGGTTTGTACGTCAACCGTCCTTTTGCGAAGGTATAAAGCACTGTCCTCTTTGTCTTTAAATATTCAACTCTTTTTCTATAGCCTCTGCCACACGCTTGTTTTAGTCATGTAACCGCAATAAGTTCTTCTCCATTAATTGAATTGGCAATCTAAAAGTCTTATCTCTGTGAACGTTGTACGCGGTATGCTCTTACCGACTCAAATTTATCATTTTATACTATTAGCAGGATAACTAAAAACCAATCAGATTTTAATATGGTATGTTTCATGTGTGCTTGGCCATCGGACCACATCGGGCCCTATGAGCGTATGAGCATGTGCTCATGAGCAGTTATGAGCAGGTGCTCATCTGCTCATCGCATAAACTTGTACAAGACTAACAAAGTATAGCTATACTAACCTGGAGGGCCACATCGGGCCCTATGAGCGTTTGAGCATGTGCTCATGAGCAGTTATGAGCAGGTGCTCATCTGCTCATCGCATAAACTTGTACAAGACTAACA
Source organism: Muricea muricata (assembly GCA_963855995.1). Classification (NCBI taxonomy): domain Eukaryota; kingdom Metazoa; phylum Cnidaria; class Anthozoa; order Malacalcyonacea; family Plexauridae; genus Muricea; species Muricea muricata. Next base: position 62,516,541 of record OY979717.1, read on the forward strand.
AAGTATAGCTATACTAAACTGGAGGGCCACATTGGGCCCTATGAGCGCATGAGCATGTGCTCATAAGCAGTTATGAGCAGGTGCTCATCGCATAAAATTGTACAGGGCAAAGTATAATGTTGGTAGGATAACTGAAAGTCAATCAGATCTCACCATACGGACGGGGTAATCTACTCATATGCATAACATTTACTTTTGTCGACCCATCGACTCGACATAATACGAGAGTCTATCAATAGCTGTATTTAGTCTACAGCTATTGCAATTAAGGTTCTCTCAGATCAAAAACGAAAAGCCGAATACAAACGCCAAAGGCTTGCTGGGAAACGTTAATAAATCATTAATTTATAGCCATTCCCAGCAAGCCTTTTGCGCCGGTATTCGACTTTTCTGTTTTACTCCGGGATTCTGAATTTCACAAATAAATAATGAGGAGGACATGTCATTTTTACAAGCTCTATCATCTGATTCCCAGATCTCCCCCCCCCCTCCAAAAAAAAAACAGGGCAGTCCGCCAGTCCATAACCTTAGTCCTAGCTATAGAAGACAACGTCTATCCAGCTACATGAAGTCACGAAATAGCTTGAATAGTGAAAACAGAATACAGTGAATACGCAATGACTCGTGCAGTATACACCAAATTGCTCGCTACTGAACTATTTACATGCTATTCGGCCAGGCTATAACATGACTAATTAATTTGCCGTGAAACATTATTTCGGATTCATTGATATTGTAATTGTCAATTTGCCATTGGTAGTATGAATACCAAATATTTCTTCGCTCATAAATGACAGGCTGATTACAGCTCGAATTACAGCACCAATGAATGCCCAATAGGAAGTTCAAGAGTGTATACAGCTTTATATCTACTGCATAGCCACGCAATTACAGTTATTCTCGCCCTAAAGAAACAGTCATAAATTTTCCTTTTATCCTCCGTTTATTAACTTTCAAAGGACGGTTGTATAAAAAATGTGATTAAAGTTAACTATGATTAGTAGCTACGGCAACCAATCAAAACCAAGTATTTAGCACTTAATTACTATTTAGCTGCAAAACAGTGATTAAAAAAGTGGTTAAGAGTTTTGTACAACCGGCCGCAGAACTTTTGTAAGACAAAGTAATTCCGGTCCAAATACTTCTAAAATCGTCGATAAAGAGATAAATCTGCCAAGTTCTGAAGTAGTGAAAGTTAAGATGTCAAATCAAATTCAAAAGTAAAAAAATTCTAGTACGGCATTTTGAGTAGGCCCCCCTCCCCTCGATCTCAGTCCTCTAATTACTCATTCAATTTGGCGGGACGCGTCACTGGAGCCGCGAAAAACAAACAAGAAAAAAAGCAAAAAAAAAACAATCCGAAATTGAGACACGGCTCACTCATGTCACCTGACCCGTGTAAGTGCATTCAACACGATGAATGCAACGTGTGAAACGGGCATAAAAGTATGCTTTCCGAATACATACATGCGGCACGTAAGTGGATCAACTGAAACAAGAAGACTGTGTATTAATAGCTACTGGTTCGAATCAGCTCACGTTAAACGAACGATTTTCTGAATGAAAACTATTAATATTAACCATGTAAACATTTAGTTGATTATTTGACTAGGGGACGTTCATATGAGCATAAGTTATCTCGGTTAAAGCTAATTTTTCGCACCAGTATCATGCATTTGATTTTATAGTTTCGATATAATTCAAGAAAAGTTGTCCTTCCAAAAGCGTAAAATGTAATTATGAGCGCGCATGGAATGACGGGTTATTGCTTATTTTCACCTTTAAACTCGGAATTGTTTCTTTGAAACATTATTGAGACTCGAGAACACATAGAAAACTTACAACGGCCAATTGAATTGCTACAAAGCTAATTCCCTGAGTATTAAGACCTAAATAAACGTTAACCCATCATCCCTCGCGCGCTCATAGTTCACTGTTCACGCTTTTGGAAAGACAACGTTAAGGTGGCTCGATACAGTTTCGCGCTGTTAAATTTAAATAAGTCCGCATTGAATTATTTTAACATATTTTCTTTCAAGTTATGGCAGTTTTGATGTCCAATGCCCCGTTGCTATGACAACACTTACGTACTCAGAAACGATGTATTTTGCTGTGCAAGTCTGAAAGAAGCACTGTGACCCCCAATTTTTTTTCTTCGCATCATGTGATGTGACAAACACCATAAAGTAACATTGTGGATTTACAAACATTCTGTAACATTCAGTTTTAAAAATTGAATTTTTTAATGACGTCGCAATTAGTAAATCCGCATTCAGTTTACATTTTTACAAGCGAAATGGCGTCAGCATCTCACATGACATGGAACATTCTATGTTTTACACGTATCTCTTTGTTGTAAACGTGATATTAAAGAAGATTTGTGCGAATAACATTAAATTTAGAGCACGCTGTTTTTATTTGTGAGCATTACTATTTCGAACCACCTTAATTGAATTGGTGGTAAACATGTACAATTAGACAGCTAACGATCCGTAAAATCAGGTGAGATCGAGAACCTAAAACGGCTTTGAAATAAAAACTCTAGACCGCTTTTCCAGTTGCGTATATTAGCTATTGTTTATAATAATAAAATTTGGAATTTTTGTTGTCAAGTGAGTCTCTTTGTTTCCAGAATAAGAATATTGTGCATGTGGAAATGGGCACTTACACGCTTATCTTAGCGCTCCAAACAAACGTCAGTCAAATTGTGAAGCAAGGCTTGTTGATCATTTCTGTTTCGCTTTCGCGGAAAGTTTGATTATCTGACTATTGCTTGGTACAATTCGACGGATTGATTTATGGTGGACCCTGTATGTGGCAATCTAATATGTATCGCCTTAAATAATCACCTGCATGATGCTGTAAACAAGAATTGATGCTTAAGGCAGGAGTGAATAAAGGTATGAAGAGTATAGTTACATAATACATATGCACTTATTCTATAATAAATATCAGTAATCATATAATATATTATCGTTGATCATACAAGTCCAGGTCATTTGGCTGGGACAACAAGGGAAAGGTAAGTGTATACTGTACTGCCACAGTCAAATTAGGTACGCTTGCCATTATCCTACTTATAGCCATAACCAGCAATAAATCATAATGCACACGGAAGTTTGTGCATGATTAGGAATATTGCCGCCCAAACACTAGAGATGTTTTTGCACATGACATTGAGAGCAATCGATATCATTACCGAGAATGAGTGTTAGTGTATATCCATGCATATCCATGCCAGCTCATGACTGAGGAGTAGTTGAGGAGATCGAGTAACGCAAACGATTTCTGTATTTGCTCACCTTAGTCTCTTAGACAAAGATCTCATGATTTCACATCCTAATTGATATTCCGCATACAGCTTTGGCCAAAAGCATGCTGCGGTACACGAAACAAACAACAATTCAAATACGCCGAGTGCACATCGTTACAACTATTGACTATACAGTGCTATCGTTCTATTCATCTATTGTGCCAAATGGAATACAGAGATAAGCAAACGATTTCGAGACAGCAGTTCACTCTGCAGGTACAATAATATAATATATTCTTACCTAATGTTAACATTGTCAGTATTAAGAGAGACAGCCAGCTCAAGGCATATTGCAGTACACGATCGGCTGAGCAAAAATTACTTGTGCATGTTGGCAAAACCAACAATAAACTCAAAGTGTATGGCCGTATGGGTGAACTTCACTTTATGTCTAATGCAATTATGCAACCTTCCCGAATTCATATTAGGGACGGGAAAAACAGGAAACGTCTTTTAACAAAACGCCTGCTAAGGCGTTCACTCCGCCTGCCGAAACGAAAATGGGCACAAGGCCAGGCAGGGCTGTAACTAGAGAGTTCATTGGGGGTGGGGTATATTCACTTATTTCTGTTCTGCCCAACTAATTCCTTTTTAAATCAATTATTATTAGGGTACCTTCCAAGACATTTTACCAATAAGACATTGCTAGCACATCTTATGTAATCACTAAGATAACCAAAAATCAATGTCTGAGTGACTTGCCAGGCACTTTGTCCGGAGTTCTAGTATAGGATTGCATTTTTTAGGATTTAATTTAAATTAAAGACTTTTATAGTACATATGTTAAACAAGATTCTTTTGTCAGAATACCACCAACATATAGCTGTTTTATTTTGCAAGTAAAGAAAATTTTACTAAAAGTGTATATAATACAACATTTAAATCTATTCGGTAGCCCACTGCCTGAAGTCTCCACGATATAATTTGTTGGGAACTTTAGACTAACATATGTATTTCTGGAATTGGAATGTAAAATGTCTCTTACCTTTTATAATTATATGAGATCCCACAAGCAAATGAATCATTTTGCACGAAATATTATTTCAACATCGGTAGAAATAGAAAACCAAGGAAAGAAATTTGAAATCACAACGTGTTTAGAATTAGGAACACATTTCCTAGACTCACTCCTTAATCATGGAATGATGGAGTCTATCAGAATTTGCCGTTTTAAAACATTTCTGGAGCAATGTTTTGATAAAGAACCTAGCTTCCTGTCCTTTTTGTTAACTATTACATGTTAAAAATTGTGTTTTGTATATAGATATTTCAGTAGAATTTGCGTTTGATTCTTGTGTAGAAATTTCTAAATTTCCTTAAAAGTAGGAATACAACCGCGATACATCGCTCCTCGGTAAAGTTTCGCGGTGGAGTTTGTCGTTATAAAACATTTTGCGTGAGAATCTTTGCACTTAGAACCTTCTTGCGCTTAAAATTTTGTAGTATACATGTTAAAATGTATGTTTTGTTAACATATTCCGCTAAAAATTGAGTTTAAACGCCGTGTTTAGATCGTCTCACACGGCTGGTGTCAGCGGTATCACCCATGAGCGGCAGCCCAACTTTCGACACCGAAAAAAAAACAAAACAGAAAAATTGAGCGAGGCGAATTTATAACTCCGCCACGCCTACGGCAGGCGAAGTAACTAGGCGTGAAACTCGTCTGTAACAGCCGTGTGAATGTGAAATTAAGGATGGACAAATATCAATTTATTGACTTTCTGCTTTATGCACCACTTTGTTTCATTCCCTTACTCTAGTCTTTGATCGTGTTGGTGATGAGGAAGTCGTCTTACTATCCAGTGGCTGAACTGATGCGAATTTAAGACGAGTTTTTCGTCCGCACGACACGATACCTACTCTGACGTGAATTCGGCTAATGTTGTATAAACATATAGTGTTTATATATGCATGTATAATGTTTGATCAGGTAATACTTGATTGTTAACTACAATGATATTCCTGGAATATGAAAAAAGTATCTTTTTCCTCGTCAGAACAATTAATTTTTGATTAGCTTAAATTTCAACATATATCAAAGGTCGGCCGACTCCCCCCCCCCCCCCCAAATACATGCAGCCTGAGCTGTTAGCTAACAACAATTTTTCTTCGTAATCTTAAAATGAAATATCACTTCATCATGAGTTTACATCATTCTGTTTTTTAATCATTGACAGGAAAGAGGCTTCTATTTTCGATCAGTGAACAAAAAATCCGGCTTCCGTTTCAGGCTTCAAAGACGTTTTTTACAGTATGCATGCAAATCCCTGTTTCAAAAGTTGAATGAGTGCGTTTATATGTGTAGCATAAAATGTTGTCCAATTGTTGTTGCAATATATATAGTAGAATTTGTCGTTGAACTCTAGATCTCTTCCTTCTCGAGATACTCAACTTTTTTCGATATGGAAAACAGATAACTTATGATATAAGTAAGGGTTAGATACCGAGAACGGAGGTTCTTAGCCAGATACAGGCCGACGTTCGAGGTATCTAACTGACTTAGGTCATATTCAGGAGGTAACAGGATAAAAACAATACTGAATGGTAGGGAATAAAAAAAACAAAGCATGGATTAATTGCCTTGTGGGGTTTCAGTTTGGGATGTTTGAATATATTAAAACTGTTCTACTGTACAGGGTGTCCCAAAAAAACATAAAAACTATTGAAAATGATCTACAGGGTGCGTAAAAAAAACTGATGCCCTTTCAAATTCAAATTAGCCGCGAATTTCATTACGGAACTTTAAGTATTCCCACAGGTATACAGAGAACAGATCGTGACTAAGTACACAGTACAGGATGAGTAAAAAAACTGATACTATTGAAATTCAAACTAGCAGCATTGCATTCTTGCAATTTAACAGACATTAATCCAAAACAAAATCTAATTCCTAGTGGAAGTTAAAATGCATAATTCTAGCCGTGCAAGATTTGTCAGGAACAAGAGAAAGTCAGAAACAAGACAAAAATACAGACCCATGGGAATAAACCGTAATGAAATTCGTGGCTAATTTGAATTTGAAAGAGCATCAGTTTTTTTTTACTCACCCTGTATTGTTAGAATTTCAATGCCGAGCCCTAAATTGAGCCCATGAGTGGATAAACTATTGACATAACCGTCATAATTAACAGTAATACTCAGTGTTAACCATTTTTATGCCAGACAAAAAAACTAAGCCTACGAGTGCATATTAAAAATGCAATCAAATTTTATATGCATGGGTTATTTTAGCCTATTCAATTTGGTTTTTATCAATATGCCCATGAGCAAAACAAACGTACCTTACACCGATATTTTAATTTTTTAACAAGTGCTAGGGCATTCAAATGCTAACAATAGGTGATTTCAACAGTTTTTGGAGTTTTTTTGGGACACCCTGAACTTTGGCGACTCACTTCATTATTCATCTTGTTACAAGGTTGCCAGATCACTGCATTTTTGAGGCCAAATCTTCAACAATGCTCTTTGTTTTTCTTTGTACTTGGCTTTTGTTTTCTTTGTTTACTTGACTACACTAATGACGATTTGGCCTCAAAAATGGCAGTGATCTGGCAACCCTGATCTTGTATTGCACCATAGTTAATAGAGCTAGATGGTTTGGAAACTCATTAGAACTACAATATAAGTCATTATCTATGTTTTTGTTTTGGTTTATGCAGGAATGAGGTCCTTCGTCGTCACGTGCGTATTGTATTTTCGCTTAACTAACCAATAGAAACGTTTTAGGAAATTTAGCCATCCGCGACTTGAACAATAGGGTAATTTAAGAACTCCTATTGGTGGATTTGGCAAAAAAACAATACACACGTGACGATGAAGAACCATATTTTTGAATAAACGTTGACCAACATAGATAATGAGTTATATTGTTATTCTAATGAGTTTCCAACTCGACTCGATTAAAGTTCAACGGCAAAAGCGATGATGGAGAGCGATGACGAGTCATTTCATATTACACAAGATTCTTTTGGGAAAAATGTAGATGTAGATGAGAGTGATTTTGACCCAGATTTTTGGAGTGGGTTAACGATGACTTTAACGAGGCACAAGACCAAAAGAAAGACAACAATGGAATCCAAGAAAAAGCGTGTTCGGGCACACGTAAAATTACCCTGGTCAGTGACGAGGATTTGAAGAGGAGACGAGAGGAGAAAACATCGCAAAAGACGAAGTCCAATACCGCGTGGTGTCTGCGAACGCTGAATGAATGGGCGAAGAAAAGAAATGCAATGAGTTCTGTATGCGTTGTGTATTAACGAACGCTATCAATTTGTAAATTTGGATTTTCTTGAGACAGACAAAGAAGAATTGTGTTATTGGTTTAGCAAGTTTATCGTAGAAGTCAGACAAAAAAAGAATCCAGGAATGTCATACCACTATGCCAGTTCTGTGTGAAATTAAATTCGAATTTATTTTATTTTGTTATAGTGGCTAAAGATGGCTAATCAAATATTCAAGGTATCTAACTCCATAATGACCTCTTTTACAGGTCACTATGGAGTTAGATACCCTGAATTTTTTATTAGCTATTCAATTCTATTCATCAACCCCACTTTTCCCTGGAGGGATATCAAATCCCTCCCCTACTTTAAGAGTCTATGCCATATAAAACCCTATTGAAAACAAAGGAAATCGACTGAAATATGAACTAAGAGTGTATGATAACTTCAAAAATCATTTATAATTTGCAAAGTGAACAATATATAGCACAAAAATGAATTATCATAAGCGACCAAATCAGCAATCACCATATTATGCACAGTGATTCGCAGTCAGATGTCATAAGTTGCTAATTTGCATATCAAATAAAGTTGAGTGTCTCAAGCAGTGCTTAACAAAGTACTCATTTTTTACTTAAGTAAAAGTAAAAAGTTAAAAAATACTTCGTTTTAAGTAAATAGTCATTTTTTACTTAAATAAAGCCGGCAAATTTACTAATTCATTACTGACTAACACTGGTTTCGAGAAGGAAGAGTTTTTAATCAGAAAAATAGGAGTTATTATATCACGGAGTATAATGCAATCAACAATACTTGGCTGAAATCTCTTGTCATAGGATCTAGGAACTTTATTGATGAGCCAAATGCAATGCAATGATGAACTGAGGTCTTGATTGTTTTAGTTCATCTACGTTAGATTGGGTACTTGAAAAGTTAAAGATGCATTGAGAGCCCTGGTAAGTTAGAGCATAGGTGGAGGCGGACCAATTCACTGTGTAGTTCCAGTAATATATAGAGATCAGTGCCCACATAAACGCACTTCGTAAGTTCTCTTGTACGCACTGATCTCTATATGAAACTACACAGTGAATTGGGTCGCCTGTGGTTATAGGGGGCAAGGGGCGGGTTAGTGAAATTTTTGAAAATCTTGTCATTCATCTCAACATTTCCTGCATGTATAACTGAGACCAGAAGGAAACCATGCCACTTTGTTTGCCCGATGTAAGAGGATGGAATCATGTACGATCTTAAGTAGAAGAGTCATACGAGTAGCGCGACATCCAGTAGTGCCCTGAAAAACGCAAACTTACCACATCCAGGGGCTGTATTCCATTTTGGTATTGTCTTGCTCCTCAAGGTTAGTAAGTACATTTCTGCATGTCAAACGCGCTAAAATTTTTTGTAGGCTCTTGTCAACACATTTTCTCCGATATTCATGGAAACATAGTGATATTTCAAGTTAACGTTTTAGAAAAAAATAACTTAATTGCATCTTCAGAAAGCTCATGAAAAACTACAACATGTAAAACACTTAAAATACTGGTCACTACGATTTTTCCAGTTGTTAGTGAGTTATGATTAAATTCATAAAACAATTAAGCCTATCACAATTAAGGTGATTTTGTAAACATAAATGAATCACTCGACGCTGCATGCGTGCACAATGGCACGTGCATATACTTTTACATTGTGTCATACAAGCAGGCAACGAAGACAATATATACAGGCCGTCATACATAGATATAGTCTGATAAGAACACAGCAGAAAATGATAAGAAAATAAGAGAGAATAGGCTGAAGAGCTAGACCTTTATAGCAGTCATACAGTGTACTTTTTATCCCAGTATTGACAGTAAACTTACACATACTAATGTTGACAATATTTCATCATGTTTTGTATTTTGTTTCAATATAAAATATGTCATTTCATGGTGTAGGATGATATAGTTTGTTGAGTATTTCATTTCATTTTTTGCTTGTTTGCTGAGGCTTATTTACTCTTTGTATCGGGTAAATCACTGAAAATCTATCTTGCCTAGGCTTATCTAGACTATTAATCCTGGGCAGGAAGTCACCCATATAGGAAAAGTTTTGGAAAAGTCTAGCTGAAAGCCAGGCATTGCAATGGATTGTAAATGCCGCAACAAGCTCAAAACATTTAGAATAATGGTCACCTCGATTTTCCAGTTCTTAGTGAGTTATCAAACACTCTTTCCCAGAGCTATTTTCTATGAGGTTTAAAAGCATATTTTTATACCAGGCGAGATTTTAGCGTTTTTTTCTCATACACATAGTTTGAAGGATTAATAACTCGGAAACCGAGATGACAATTTACATGTCTTATATGTTTTGTAAGCTTTCTGATGATGTAAGTTTTTTTCAAATTGAACTTGAAATATCACCTTTTTTGTAGGAATATTGACGAAAAACGTGTTACCATAATAGCCTAGACAAAATTTCAACGGGACCAAAGTGCATGCAGAAATGTACTGCCATTATACTAGCCTTAAAGACAGATGATAAAGCCAAAATAGAATTGTCCCTCAAGATGGTATAGATCGGCCTAGAGCGGACTAGAGCGTACTAGAGAGCGGCCACATTAGAGAGTACTAGAGAGCGGCCACATTAGAGAGTACATGATCAAGTTTTTGTAAATTTAAAATTTAGTAATCATTTCTAGTTCTCATGCACTGAGATAAAAGATATCATTGCAAGTCGCAATGATTTTGTTTCGCGTATGACTTCACCTTCAGAATTGAACCTATGGCGTGAATAGCATGCATTTAATGATTAAACTAATGTTGACTATTTTAAATTTATGAATATTGAAGGTAAGAATTGAAAGAGTGCAGTAAAAAACGGCTATTTTACAAGACTGCGTGGTTAGTTTGCAAGTTAATACAGTTCACTCCTATAGTAAAGTGTTTAGTTCTTATTCTCAGCTAAGAATAAATTATTGTGAGAGAAAATATACGCAGAAAGACGAAGCATTTTCCTATCAGTAATCACCGACAGAAGATATTACAAACGAATTAATTCAGACGATTGAGAACTCAGCCAAAATGCAAACTAAGTTTAAGTAGGAAAAGACAAAGAACAAACAGAGCATTTAAAATGGCTGCATGCACTTTATATATACTCTTCAAACGTCACACGCGCAGGATAACTATCGCTTGCTTTGTAAGAGCAGTAAGGACTAAGGATCGACCGTGCATGCACAATTTACCTGCGAACGCTAGTAAACTGAGCGAAGGTAAGTAGATAATTAAGGTAAAAAATAAAAATTATAATTAATTAAGCCCTCATTCACATTCTCCAAACAACATTAATTAAAGGCGATATTACTTAAAACATCTCATTCTAATTGTCTGATGATATTTTTTAAGATATCAAGAATTATCAAAGTTTCATTATTTGATTTCAGGATGCGATATTCTCTATAAAGCCGGCGTGCTATATAATGTACGTAAATCGGCGCGGGTTTTTTTGAAATTGTAAATATATTTCCTATACCAACAAAAAATTTGATATCGGTGAAAAGTACTTTCTTTTAAATATTTCAGAAATATTTATATTTTAAGCATTTATTAAATACCTCATAATCTCGTCAATAATTGTTTTAAAATTACTTTACTTGACAAACATCTGCGGGCATGAAATTTATTAAGTCTCAGAAGAAAAATGTCACAATGATAATTGTATAAGTAAGTGAAAAAATCGGTGACATGTTTCCTATAATTTGCCTTGCTCCTTCACATGCAGACATGCACGAAAAAAGTCTTTCTGACGTTTCTTATGTAACTTATCAAGATCATTTCAATCATGACCATCTATATACTTTTTCTGTATGCACATCATTAAATTTACAGTAGAATTTGGCGCATTATAATTAGTCCGTACAAAATGAAACGTTATCTTGATCAGTGATAACAAGGAATTAACTTTCACAGACCAAATGATTTTAAATATTAACTTCGTGCACAGTTATTATATAAACCATGTAAAGGTGTTTCAAACTTTGTCAGTAGAAAGTCCAGCAATTTATGGTGCCCACAGACGGACTTGACGTATAAAAGATGATTTAAAAAACATTTCATAGATGATTTCAAAAACATTACATAGAAAAGACAGGACGTTGATTTCAATCTAAGGTATGAGAGAATGAATCATGTATGTCATAGGGTTTTGGAGTCGACTTGAATGAGCTTACATGCTTGATGTACTTCCATCATCACTAATGACATCTGCGATGAATATAAACCGAATATCACTCAATAGAGGCGCGAAACTGCCGACCTTTCCCTATATGTTACCGCGGCCAGGTCAGCAAGACTAAAGATTAAAGTCATAAAACAAGGCTATTATAAATGATTTTGTAGTAAACATAAACGAATGGATGCTGCGAGCATGTACAATCGCACGTGGATGATTTTTTTACATCGTGTCAGATACACAGCAAAAAATGATTAACCCGTTGAGGGTTGATGAGAACAGGATTGAACAATGTTTTGCTGCCCACATTATTCTAGACTGTTGACAATATTGAACAATGTTGTTGAGCCTGAATCGGGTGTAACAATGCTGAAGAATATTGTTGAAAACTGTGAACAATGTGGGCAGCAAAACATTTTTTAATCCTGTTCCCATCAACCCTGAAGAGTTTGTTCATTTTTTGTTGTGTACAAGCAGGCAACAGCGAGTCAGCGACAATATGCAGGCCGTCATATTTTGCAAATATGTTTTGAAATATAGTCTGGTAAGAACATAACAGAGAATGATAAGAAAATAATAGAGAATAGACCTGTATAACAGTCAGTATAGTGTACTTTTTACCCCAGTATTGACAGTAAATTTACACATTAATACTAAAAATATTTAATTATGTTTTGTATTTTGATTCAATATAAAATATGTCATTTCAGAGGCAGGATGATATATTTTATTTCGTTTTTTGCTTATTTGCTGAGGCGTTTTGTTGCTCTTTGTACCGAGTAAAATCATTGAAACCTATATCGTTTAGGCTAATATCGGTCAGGAATTCACCCTTGTAGGAAAAGTATTGGAAAAGTCTGACTGAAAACCAGTGGATTGCGTCATGTGAAAGCTGCGAAAAGCTGAAAACAGCTTTAAAACAAGACAAGACGACATCTGATTATCTTATTATGCAGAACAGAAATGGCCTCTAGTTTTTTTGATTATTTGCATTTTGTTTTTGCTACGCCTTAGCGTAGTGAGGCATGCCTTAAGAGGTAGGCAGGTCATTTCATTATCTGATATGCGACGTATAAAACAGGCCTATTAAAGTTATGGGTTTCGGTGTCGTACGTCACGCAATTACTCAAAGACGAGATGCAAATGAGATGCATGCCATGCATGAAATAAATATAAAGATGCAGTTAAACCAGACAAATAACAATGCACGTTTATGAAGAGGTCGAAATGAGTTCATTAACTTACAGCTTTAAACAACAGATTTGGAGGTTAGTTACCGTTTACTCATTTTTTTTCATTAAAAGTTTCAATTACAGGTCAATTTGTCACGAGGTTATTGTTACACTAGTACACAATGCATGCAGGTGAATATTATATATTTCAAACTAAACTAATGGCCACTCTTGTTCGATCCAAAAACTTAATGACAATGTAACAACTCAAACCCGAACACTAGGTAAATTGCTTGCTTACCAAATCGGAATTCAATTTAGTCACATCGTACGTATCTGTCCCTGCGTGATGCTGACGAGTGACGTTCTATACACCTATTCATCCTAGCCTGTAAAACTTTCCAGCAGCTGCACAACTAGCCTCTAAACTTCGGCAGCTGCATGTATACAAGTATAACCTGCAATTCCCTATGTGCAAAGGAATTCATTTAAAATACATTAATTCACGATGTTCTACAATTATGTATGCTTTACTGAGATGTATGCTCTACCTGTACATTTAAATATGTTAAACATATCATTTCAGGCCAAAAAAATGTAAATACGTACATATCATGTAACTATAAAACCAAGCCCAGAGAACGAGATCCGAGGATGATACGCGCTTCACAGTCGCCAGCTCCAATGTATACACTCATAAATACTCATCACCAACTCTAACGAACTATGAGTCTCCGTGAGATTTTTTATTTGTTTGACCAGTCATTAGATTGGATTAAGAAAAATTCAAAACTCGGCTTAACTTTTAGTCAGGATTTTACTACATACAATATATTAATAATTTTCAGTAGATATATATCAGTTTTACTTTCAACCAACACTCATCCTTATTTGACTGGACACAGGAGTTGAGAGAACTCACGCAAACTCTCGCTTGTCAACTCTTATCTTCGTTTAAAGAGCTCAATGACCAGAGACAACTAAGCCTAAGGCTTAACCTTATACTGTGCATTGATGAAATCTTAGGAGATAAAGGATACCTCGTTATACGTAGCTATATAAACCACAAATACCACAATTCACACGAGAAATAATAGCAGCCGGATTCAATTAAAGTTTGACCTCCTCCGCAGTACTAATATAGGGTAGAGAGGCAGAGAGCTATTAATTATAAGTTGTTTTTCACATTACGTTTTGTCTATATTGGCGAAGAGAAGACTCGTGTTTTCAGGCAGTATTTTTAATGGCGCGTTTAATCCGCGGAAAACCGCCCTGGAACTTCCTCTATTTGCAGAATATACCAATGTATATAGTCTTGGCTTGGCAGGAGATTTGGCACAGGCAGGGGAAGTTAACGTCATTTGGCGTGGTTCAAGTGATTTCTTATAGTTGCAGCCGGGAACTAAATATAAGTTCAGGATTCATACAGTCTGCTAATGGCTTCTCTGAAAGGGTCACCCAACCTGTTAAATTTCCGGCAGTGAAAGAGAACCGGAGTATATCGAAAGATATACAAAGACTTTCAATGGGTCGTTGACTAACGGCTATTTTCCAGTTGCACGTTTAGTTTTATACGTAAAGCTGCATATAGACAATTCAATGCCCAGAGGCAGAAACATCTCACGAATTTCAGCAGAGTGTTGATTCATTCTTTCTGCGTAAACGATTCGCGACTCCGAAGATAGAATGAAACTGTTTGTATAATTTGTGCAGTGACATCTCCTTCTTTGCACGAACACAAAAGGATAGGTAAAACTATTTACAACATGAATGAAAAGGCATATGCTACTGACGCACGTGCAAATATCAGGCCATAGCACGGCTCAAAATGAGCTATATATCCATTGACATTTGCTCAAATACTACCACTAAAATGTTGGAAACATATTTATTCGCGCAGGGTTTTATAGAATCATTTTTCATGGCCCGACAAGATTCTGTGACAATATATATACAGTATAATCCTAAATCGAATTTTAACATCATTTAGATGTCGTTGCGCATTGCCGCAGTCAATATTTGCTCTCACCGGAGATATCGTATGACGCATAAAAGAAGTAAATGCGACAATGACGCTATACAGTGCCAGCTATTAAGTTTCACTATTTAGGAAAATTGGATAAATGATGCTCTGAGTTTACAAGCTGTGAAACTAATAGGGTTTACTTTCATCTAGGACGATATAAAAACTAGTTACCGATGAAGTTGTGCAAGAAAGAAACAGCTCTTTATTGGTTTGTTCACAGTGTGGTGTGGATTGGCATTGCTTTACCAACAGTATTTTTTGTGTTGCGGATTAATCACCCTAGTCATGATACGACCGAGGCGAACGTTTTAAAGTGAGTATTAATAAATAAACGTGCGTTTGAAGTTATTACACAGTTTTAACTTACAGAATTTTACGTGTGAATAAATGAGTATTTTATCCCACTAATGTGTATCGTCTACGAAAGATACCAGATATCTTGACTTCATATGATAGCATTTTATAATTGTTTTGTTTACAAGAGTGCAGATAGATAGGCAGATTAGTTTGTGTAAAATAACACAAATATAATGCGGAGATTGTGAAGCTCAGAGGTGACCTAAAACGCTAAATAAACATCGAGCACAGAATGTGTACGCGAAGCTAGCTACCTTAAATAGGACGTTCTAGAGCGTTTCTTTCTTTTCTAATTAAATCATTGATTGTATTAAAATTTGTATGACAATCCGCAAATATATGCGCGCAACCAATCAGAGTGGTTGCGCCCGCATATAACATCGATATAATAGAAATAGCACAAGTTTGATAAACATCTTGAAAATAACTTTCCATATTGCAGGCATGGTGAAAAGAAGGAAACTTAGTAATCTATACGAGACTGGATTGAAATATTTTGTTACGCATCTGCAAGCTATAGATATTTATATTTACTAGATATCTCAATAAATCAATTGCCTTATAGTTTTATCACAGGATTATCTGATGTCTATGATTTAATTAGCTCAAGTGTGTGTCTGTTTAATAGACCACTTGTACGCCTAAGAATTTCCAGAATTTGAATGTCGCAGTGTTACCACCAAGGGTCAGTGTTAACATTCAACCTCGATAGAATGTAATTCCTGGTGAGGCAGCCGTGTCTACGCTCATTATGACTTTTCATTCAAGTTTCATACATTGCTGCCAGAATAATAATAGTCCGGGTCTATTTCGAGAAACAAATCCTGTCTGGCTTTTTAGGTATTGTTGTGATGCATCCAGTCGGGTTATCCGCCATCGCCGCATAGACAACCAGTGGAAGTTGAAAAACGGGCTAAAAAACACTGCATGTTGACGGAATTATTTGTCAAAACACAAAATGTCGAATGTATATGTCATTGAAATACGCGTATGGTTGTCGTATTTCCACATTTTTTTTTTCGATGAGTGGTATTTCTCTCAATTGTCATTGTCGACTGGCGATAACAATTACTGCTCACATGTATTACAGGAATATTCAAAATCAGCAACGTCATTATATACTCTGTGTAAAACATGTTCAATGTTAACAGTGTTCAATACATTGTATATTCTTCTCTAGCCTTTAGAACTCTCCACACCAACATTGAATGCTTTCTATCACGTGTGTTGGCTTATCTTTTGGTCTTTAACTCTAAGAAGTTTACACCTTCTTACAGTTAACGTCTTCTCTTGGACCCCCTCCCCCTTTCGTTCGCAGTCTTGGAATAATCTCACAGATTTTTTGAGCAGTTAATTTTGATGACAGAGTAGGCTAGCCAGTCTGGCACAGTTCCTAAAACAAGTCATTCATATAGCTCCTAACTATTATCTAGCCGCAGTAATTCCAAAGTGTGAACTGTAGAAATAATCGCATACTTAAAAATTGGCTTATGGACGAACATTCAATCACCCGGGTATTGATGAATTCTCATACGCAAACACGTTTCATTCCATGCTCGTTTTGTACCCCTGCTTTAATATACGCGTGGTCAAGCCGTCAAGTTTCTTGATTGATGGTTTATGGTCAATATTTCTTTATCAGTGTTTATTAATCTGGCAAGCTTACAGATTACTCTTAATTAATTCGATAAGACAAACTATCGACGTAATAACTTGTTGATCCTGGTTTAAAATAAGCGAATATCTTTTGCATCACATGTTTGCACATTCTTCTCAAGTGTGCATGCGCCTACGAGAGTTCAGACATGATTTTTAGATAAAAAAATAAGCATCATAAAATGTTCATTTTTGGAAAACCAATTGTGCTTTGTTTCTCTCTAAAATGAGTGCAGAAACAACTTTAAAATAAATATTTTTGATAAAATTAGTTCCTATTTTCCATAGCAATCATTTGGCGCACAAATCCGGTGCATTTAGTAGCGTAAAAACTGTTTAAATGAAACCAAATTATTGTTTGCATTCTAATGGACGATTCCCCTTTTAGACAAACTTTTGCATTAGAAATATTTCTTAGCACACCTCAAAAGAGTATCCTAAATTTAGTAAAATTGTGAAGTTTGGTTGCAATACATGGTAAAATGTGAAAATATAGCCCTGTGAAGTTTGCAAATTTGGCATACTTTTGGTATTTTGCAAGGAAAGTGTAATCCCATTTCGAAATCTGATTACACTTTTCTGCGCATAATACAAAAGTATACAAAATTTGCTAATTTTACAGGGCTATATTTTCCACATTTTACAATATTTTGCAACCAAACTTCACCATTTTACTAAATTTGGGATTCTCTTTCCGGCTGTACTGATAAATATTCCTAATTCAAAAGTTTGTCTAAAACGGGAATGGTCCATTGCCAAGGTTGAATTCGCCTCAGCACTCCATTGTATATGCTTAAACTAGGATAATTCGAAAAAAAAAACTCCATGTGCACAAAAGGTTAAATAGATTAAAAAAATAATAAAACTGCATGTACGCTATAAAGAGGCTTCTGGAAAATAATCCTGATACAGAACAAATAAGACGTTTATCCACTGCATTTATCACAGTCAACATTCCGTGTCGCGTCGTTTTCACCAGAAACTTGACGTGGGAACCAAAGCATTTTCCTCGTTTAACGTCATTATTAAAATAAACTGTTGCTCAAGTACATGTTAGTGGTTAACGCAACGATTACGAAGTGGTAGAATCTAAATACGATAAAAATTTTTTTCACCTTTTAGAGGTAACACAACTACAAACAACAATGATACGATGGCAATTTTCTATGAAAGTTGCATAGCTACCAGTCCAAACATTTGTGCAAGTACTGGAGAGAAAAATTGTTCTGAAAAATCCTTGCAGTGTTCTGATGACAAAACAAAAACAATTTTGAACCAAGTTTCTTTCACGAAACCCGGTTCCACATGCAGAAGAAGTGTTGAAAAAACATTGTGCATAAAGACTGTATACCCCAGCTGTATAAATACAAGCCACGAGGGAGACATGGCGTCTCAACTTTCGAATGACACAAGTGCATGTGGAACTTGTTTTGAAATCTATCTCATGGCAAACAATATTTCACAACAAGAAGAGATAAAAAACTGGTTGAAAAGTTGTATCAGTAATTTGCTTGAAAAAAGAAATGAAACCACGTCAGGTAAGCAGTGTATGTGTAAATTAAGGCAGTTTATATTCTTCCAAGTTTCGTCCGATTCTTATTCTGACGTATGCAATTGAGTGAATGGTGTTTATGATGTCACATTACAAATTTTGCCTGAACCAGATAAACAGAAATAATGAATTTATTTTTATACGCCAGAATTACATGCAAATTGTCCGTCATCCTTAATGATCGTATAATCTGAAATGCTGACCAAACGATAGATTTATCATATCAATAGATATCTCTGCATCATTACTCTCCCCAGATATCATCCATTCCACTAGCATCAGTCGAACGGCGGTTGAAAGTAGAGCAAATGTGAATATAGGAGTAAAATTTCATGTGCGTCCAATTTTTTTTAGAAATGAATTTGAACTCTTGTTTACCTCCATTGGTTAAAGATGAGAATAATACGTGTCGTATCCCGTGCGATTGGTCTTTGATGAGTCCAAAACTACGTAATATTTATTATGGTGTTATGGTCATGAATTTTTGGTTGGCACTTATCACAACTGTTATCACCTTGGCAACACTTGCATCATTTAGCAAAATGTACGTATTATAAAGTACCCAGTGGCTTTTCATGTTTTTCATCACAATTATCTTGAACTTAATATATTTTAAATATATCAGTGACATGCATGTGTCTTTCTTTCTCATGTATAGGCGGGAATTTCCACACATTGTGCGTTTTTACATTTTGATTTGTTCAGCTTTGTATGGTAAGTAAGGATCTATCAATGAGACAGCTTCAAAATGATCTTTTTCTGACAAGTTATGTTTGCACTTCTCGTTCCAGCTTGCTGAAATAAGTTTGGAACAAGCTTAATATCAGATTTCTTACAACATTGTTTCAACAAGACTGATGACCTAGAACAATGTTGTTACAGCCTTGTGTTGTCAACTTTATGACAATCTTTTTTAACAGATTTGCATCAGAGTTTTTAGGACAGCTTTGTACTGTAACAAGTGAGATATTTCCGTCAGGCTGCTTACAACTTGTCTACAAGTCGTCCCAAATTTGTTGACAACTTGGACAAACAGTGACAAAACAATTTGTTGACAGCTTTTTGATAGACTTGCTAAAAGTTAAGAGATTTTTGCGTGTGTATTATTAGACTTTTCATACATTCATCGCTGGTTCCACCCGCATATTTGTCTAATGTCTCTGTATTTTCAGCAACATCTAGTCTACTGCCGTTACGTGTTGGACTTGCTAAGGTGTATTGTGGGGAAGAGCGATTTTGGAATGAAGATGGTCATAGCACAACACCAACCATTCTTGAAGGTATAGTAGGAGTGTGTATTTCAAACAGATATTAATAAAATATTTGACAGTTTGTTTTAAAAATTAGACAAAGCTGCAACAATTGTTGTGACGTAACTGACAAACCTGCAAGCTTCGCTGCCTGTAGCTTAACTATTCTACCAATCTGCCATGGAAACTTTCCCAGATATTTTAAGAGGGCGCTAAATAGAGGAGACAATCACTTATTAATAAAATCTTAAAATCTTGAAAATCTTCATTTTAGTAGGAGGGGGGAGGGGGTTATTCACACATTTATGTTCTGCACGACGAGTTTCTTTTCAAAATGATCACAATTTGAATTCGATTTCAAAAGAAACTCGTCGTGCAGAGCATGAATATACATCCCCTCCCTATTAACGTTCTAGTCTACGTCTCTTCTAAAAAACCCTACTTACTGCACTCTCTGCATTTTATACTTTTGCATAACATTTTTTTTGTATTTATTCTAGGAGTTATTTCTCACTATTTTTTCCTGGCATTTTGTTTCTGGTCATTATGTTATGTTATTAACGCTTATTCCGTCATCATCAAACGTGCACATAAAATTTTCGAAAAGAAATGTAAATATCACCTCATCCAGTTCTGTATTTGTTCAACTCTGCCAGCTGCGTTGGTTGCAGTCAACATGGCGGTAAAAAAGCCTGGTTACAAATCATTGTTCTTGGACAGAATGACGTCAGTTTTCACATCACCAGTTCTGGAATACTTGACGTTCATATTCCCAGTGCAAATTGCGATTAGTATCTCAGTATCTCTTCTCTGGTCTGTAATACACTTTGTTAGGAAGGTAATTACCTTTAATTAGTCGAATTGAAACGAATAATAATTTTTACGCACATTTTTCGTTGCATGAAAAATTCGTGTGAACGAGAAGGAGAACTGGTTAATAAAAAGAAAACTCATTCCCAATATTATTAAGTCACGATTTAAGGACCATATCACCATAGGGTCATGTCACGCAATAATACAGTCACAAAGTAAGAAAAACCTATCAAACAATCAATTCTTTCCGTGACTCTTTAGTGCATGACATGAAAGTGTAACCCGATTTGGGCTCTATTACTATTGATAGCTGTGATTAGGGTAAGGATTAGAAATTGGTTTGACGTTAGTATTAGCTTGGCAATCACGATAAAGGCCGTTTTCCACTCCAACCATAGATATTGGAAAAAGGGATGGATTGGCAGCTCTTTTGTTATCTATATTTTATCTTCAGTTGAGCACACCGGAAGCAAACATTGCTCAACTTGTATGGTAATTATGCTCATGAACTCAATTTCGTTTATGCGCAAATTGCCATAGCGAGTTGTGCAATGTTTGTTTCCGGTTTATTCAAAATAACTGAACCGAAGATCGTGTATAGTATTGAATAGCGTTGCCAATCCATTCCCCTTTCTAATATTTATGCTCCAACCGTATCGTAGCGAAACGTAGTACGCGTATTTCATTGTTTCTTGAACACTCAACCAAAGCTAATAATATGGAGACAATAGAATACGCAACGTTTCGCTACGATACGGTTGAAGTGGAAAGCAGGCATTAGGCATATGATCAGGGTTGGTAGATTGCCTGCATAAATAAGCCAACATTTAACAATGCTCATTGTTTTCCTTTGTATTTGCCTTTTGTTCTCTTTGTTATTTTGATGGTACTAATGACGGTTTGGCTTATTTATTCATAAAATTTACCAACCCTGGATATGATTAGGATTAAGATTTGGTTAGACTTGCAGGTATGAATTCCCCTAATATGCATAGGATCTTTCGTCATCTCACGTACACACGTAAAAATGTCACAACTTGTAGCAAGTCTGCAAATAAGCCGCCAACAAGTTGTGTTCGCAGGGTTTGTTACAAGTTGTCAACAAGTTTGGAACAAGCTGTTGACAACCTTGTTGATATTGTCAGACTTGTTACAA
This sequence comes from Muricea muricata, assembly GCA_963855995.1. Lineage (NCBI taxonomy): Eukaryota > Metazoa > Cnidaria > Anthozoa > Malacalcyonacea > Plexauridae > Muricea > Muricea muricata. Next base: position 62,538,268 of record OY979717.1, read on the forward strand.
GGTTGTTCCATCAAGCCTGTTACAATCATGATATAACGATATTGCTACAACCTTGAATCATCAACCTTGTAACATTCTTGTTGTATCATGTCTGTATCAGACTTGTTAGAACAACCTTGTTGTCATCATACTGCCATCAAGCTTGTTACAAGTTGTTAACAGCTTGCTCCAAACTTGTCACGACAAACTAGAAACAAGCAGTTCGAACACAACTTGTTGACAACTTGTGAACAGACTTGTTACAACTTGTTTGCAGGTCTTTAGCAACTTGTGCGTTTTTACGTGTGTACACGCGTAAAAACGCACAAGTTGTTACAAGTCTGCAAACAAGTTGTAACAAGTCTGTTCACAAGATGTATTCGCACTGCTTATTCCGAATTTGTTGGAACAAGTTTGGAACAAGCTGTTGACAAATTGTAACAAGCTTGATGGGACTATCAGACCTGTTACAAGATTCTTGCAACAAGACTGATACAGCATGATATAACAATATTGTTACAGCCTTGTGTTGTCAATCTTGTAACAAACTTGCTACAACAGGATTGTACCAGAGTTGTTAGAACAACCTTGTAACAAGTCTGATATTTTCGTCAAGCTTGTTACATGTTGTCAACAAGTTTGGAACAACTTGTTGACAAACTTGGTGCAAGCATAGTTAATAGAACTACACACGTAAAAATCTCACAACTTGTAACAAGTCTGCAGACAAGCCGTCAACAAGATGTGTTCGCACTGCTTGTTCCAAAGTTGTCAACAAGTTGTTCCAAACTTGTTGACAACTTGTAACAAGCTTGACGAAAATATCAGACTTGTTACAAGGTTGTTCTAACAACTCTGACACAATCCTGTTGTAGCAAGTTTGTTACAAGATTGACAACACAAGGCTGTAACAATATTGTTATATCATGCTGTATCAGTCTTGTTGGAACAATCTTGTAACAGGTCTGATAGTCCCATCAAGCTTGTTACAATTTGTCAACAGCTTGTTGCAAACTTGTTCCAACAAATTCGGAACAAGCAGTGCGAATACACCTTGCCAACAACTTGTGAACAGACTTGCTACAACTTGTTTGCAGGTCTGTAGCAACTTGTGCGTTTTTACGTGTGTAGATGGTTTGGAAACTCATTAGAACTACAATATAAGTCATTATCTATGTTTTTGTTCTGGTTTATGCAGGAATGAGGTCCTCCGTCGTCACGTGGGTATTGTATTTTCGCTTAACTAACCAATAGAAACGTTTTAGGAAATTTAGCCATGCGCGACTTGAACAATAGGGTAATTTAAGAACTCCTATTGGTGGATTTGGCAAAAAAACAATACACACGTGACGCTGAAGAACCATATTTTTGAATAAACGTTGACCAACATAGATAATGAGTTAAATTGTTATTCTAATGAGTTTCCAAACCATCTACTCTATTAACTATGGTACAAGCAGTGCGAACACATCTTGTTGGCGGCTTGTCTGCAGACTTGTTACAAGTTGTGAGATTTTTACGTGTGTACAAAAGACAAAACATGCCACATTTGCCATGCTTATCAAATTCAGAGCGTGAACACCGCATGTTTGCCACGTGAACATATTATAGAAAGGCATCATGCAGACATTAATTTTCCCGGCTTGTCTGTGTCTATCAACAAGCACTAAGTTCTTAATTCCTTGTTGCCAAAATTCATAATTTGATACGAGTGCTAACCCAAGCAAATGAAATAAAAAACGTACACAGTGACAGTGTATCATGTTGAAAAACAATTAAAAACCGCTAAATGTCTTGCAATTTTGATTACAGGTTCGTCACAATAAAACCGCACTTCAAGCAGTGCGATCCAACGAAGATATTAAAGGATTCATCAACGCCGAACGTCAGTTTATGAAACTTGCTGTTCTATTTGTTATCACAGCTGCTGTTGTATTAAGTTCCGAAGTCGTTATCATATATAGAAATGAGGAATATCTGCATAAAGTTCACGAATATTTCGAATGTTTGAAGGTGAGAAAACTCGTACTTATGACGGCATGAGAGGAGGCATGATTCTGAGATTTTGTATGGTAAGACATCATGATATGGGAAAAACAAGGTCAACAATTAAAAATAAGGTCACGAAATATCATAACACCCATCCCACCCCCAATTATAGCGATAGCACCGTGCCACAGTATAAGGGAATGGACAGTAGGACCACTCAGCAGTCCAACACGGCGCCATAATGGTAAATGAGATGCCTAATGCGATATGCGTGGACACACAAACATCAATAGAGTAGCCCTACTGTCCATTCCCTAACTGTGGTGATAGTTAAGGCTCCAAATGACAGTAAATTTTAACTCTTATGTTTGTCGAAGTAGTAGCAGTATTTTTTTAAAAATTATTAGACCTTTTATTTTGTTTTTTATTTCTTTACCCCTGGCGTGGAGTATAGGCTAAATACCGAGGAGGGATTTATGTCATTAAGAATCTGAGAACGCCAGCAACCGAGGGCTTTATATGACATAAATCCCGACTTTCGAGGTATTGAGCTATCTATTTTTGAGGATCTTTTCCAGCAAAATCTTTCGACTTTAAAGAGAAATAGCAACAAAAATTTTTATTTTATTATTCTCATTTAAAAGAGACTCTAAATAATATATAGAAGTCTATTACAAAATTTTTATATCTGTTTTACCTCGGGAAATATTCTTGTCTAAATAATGGAACTGTCCGCCATCTTGGATTAGTTTTTAGCCTCATTAACAATGTTTTGGTGACGCCAAAACAGGTATAAGCCATTCAAAGCTTCTCCTAAACACCTACCAGCAATAAAATATTGGTGAAACCTTTTCAGTCCTTGCTGAAATCCGAAACACGTACCATGTGTGTGGTTATTGGAGAATGTGGTTATATCTCGCGGAACATCAAAGAAAACCGACTCAAAAATGAATTAATTTTTGTTTAAGACTGAAGACTTATTCCAATGCATCACAACACAACTGTAAATATACTGTATTTCTTTGTAAATATTCCCGCATAATCTCTCTCGATGTGCTATGAGCTCTTTGGAGATAATGCGTTTAAATAAACATGTGTTTAATTAAAACATACAAAGTATTGTTGAATAATATGAAAGTTTTATGTGAGTATTAGCAAAATTGACACTGGCATGTCATTTCATTCCAGGCATCCAATGAAAGCTGTGCAAAACCTGAGGTGCAGATATTTTTTCTGTCCAGCGTAAAAATCTGTGGCCCGGGTGTTTATTGTCTATTGAACTTTTTCCTGTTGTTTTTCAACAAAGATACTCGTGCTGTTTGGAGAAAATGGTTCAATTTTTTCTTCAATAAACTACTTTGCAAACGAACAGAGAAAGATGGAAAAAGTTCTTCAGGTAGTGAAAGTTTACCGAAGAGCAACGGAAACAGGCCACGATCTGTGACGTTGGACACAAATGCCAGTTTAAATTCGCTGCACAAGTTGGTCATTAATTCAACACAAAACACGTTACAAAGTGCAGTTTTCATCCAGACAATTCCTTCAAATGAAAATAATTCATCTAACGCAGGATCAATTACGCCAGAGAACGATTCTCCTTTCCTAGTCAATGGAAACACTAGTTGGCAAGCAGAGAATACGTCTCTCTGACGAACCTGTTTATCCTGTTATCAACTGCATCCAACACACTGTTGTGTTTCTCTCATATGCGTGTACACATTCATGGAAACGTTTATCTTTGAAATAAGTAATTGAATAAAAGGACAGCATACTTTATGTAGGATTTCATGTGTATTCATTTAGTTAGCCAGTTCCTGAACAAAATTTAGAAAGATGAAAGCATTTCCGTGAGTACACTCATGCATGAGGAAAAACCTCCATACCAGTCAAGCTCGCTTCAAGTCAAGTACTGAAGTAAGTATAGATAAATAATTTTCACTGAGTCCTAACTACGTTCTCGTGTATACAGCACCAACATATGGCCGAATGCAATTCAGTAAAACTGATCAAATGTAATGTATGCGAGTTTATCATCAATATAAAGGTTGATGACAGCTAATGGTTGTACTGTGTATAGAAAAAAGTTAATCACATTTAAGTTAAGAAATAAATATGTTAGCATAATGTTAATTTAGAAAAATTAGAAAACAACTATTACACATGACTTAATTTTCCAGAGCTACTTTCTTTTCCATTAATTCCAATTTGTTTTAAATAAAGTAAGACGCCCTCTCTAAGCAGACGTGCTTTAGAGAGCAGATAAGGGTATCACTTATAGCTACTTATACTAAAGAATACTTGCAGAGCAAATAATTAGAGGAAATTCTAAAATTATAGTGGAACAATAAGAGCGTTTGTCAAATTCATGAAATAACAGATTTTGCATTCAATCTAATTTTGCACATAACTTGTAACTAGTAAGGACATGAACCGAATCATTTCGTGACTGAAGATGTGGAAGGCAACGCGAAAACTAAATGATTGCTAGCTCAATATTTAACGATTACTGCGAAGATAGCAGTATATTTAGCTGGTCAGCTTTTTAGCCCCACCCCCTCCCCCCTCTTGTCACCAGCTAGGATCATCAATATAGTGCTAATAATGCATTGATAAAGATCCGAGCTGACGGACGAAAGCTTTGCAATTGCAATAATAAATTTACGTGGTTTTCCAAACCATACTGTCAGTACTATTTTGATCGCACGCAAGAATGTCAGTCATCGCTGTCTCAACATGAAACGTCTTGGCAGGTTCTTACCGAGAACGTTCAATCCACCTTGCCCAAAATATCAAATACCATACGCTATATTCTTTTTCTTTGTTTTTTCTTTTTATCATCGATTGTCTCTTGTGGCTCACCAATTGTCCTTTTGTTGACCTAGTTCGTAATATATAAATCAAAACGTTACAATGATTTGCATGGTGAAATACAATACAAGTCTAATGGTGTGGAAACACCAGATAAATTTATTATTACATTATTAAAACCGATAAACTTTCGAGCTTACGGATCGAAAGCTTTGCAAGAATATATTTAAGCGGTGTTCCCACCCACTAGCTAATAGTGTAAGTCGTTGAACTGTTTTGATGTATGACGTCAATAATGGAGAGGAAACCTAGCCTGCGTACAAGCCGGATTTCCCCCGCCCAGTTATTACTTCCTTCATTATGTTTATTGTAACCCACGCGATATGGATAAACCGGAACACCCGGAGAAACCTACGACTTTCGGGTGTTCATTGAGTCTTTCAATGAACAGGAAACCCATGAATGAATTAACGATCTCATAGGTGAAAAAAGTTTACTCTGAGAATTACACCACCAAGCTGAAATCACTTTAATTTCTGCAAATTTTTGCTCGTGCGAATATCCTTCTGAAGTAGAGTCAAAAATATATTACGATTTTGCGGTACTTCATATAACGTTGGACTGCTCTCTTAGAAGTACGATGCAAAGCTCTCTGAGGCGTTAAATCTTAAAATATATTGCTCATATATTTTTATCGTGCATAAAATTCTCTTTTGGATTGAGAAAAAACCCTGGTGCTCACTGCTTCCCGATGTTTGAATACCATCCGATAGTTTCTCATGAATTTTGTACAAAATTTATATTTTTCGGATAATTGTAATATGAAAAGTTATGAAAAATTTAACAGTGTCGGTAATGTAGTTAGAAAACTGAATGGATGCTATATTAGCTGTACGAAACAAGAAATGAATTCGACGTTTAGAGCAAAGGTCCTAATCGATTAGTTGGTACCGGCTTTCAGACAAAGGGCTTCGCTCTAAACGTAGATGTTCTGGTTGTATAGGTAGTGAAAAATCCTAAAGTTTTGAATGACAAGTATTGCCATCCATCCAGATACATGACCGAATGCAATTTAATAAAACTGATCAAACGTAATGTATGCGAGTTTATCATCAATATGTAGGTATGCGACAACCAATGGTTGTACTGGGTACAGAAAAAAGTTAATCATATTTAAGAGCAAGTTTATATGTGTAACAGCACTATAAATGTAAGTTAATGAAACAAGCGAAGGGTCAGAAGTAAAGTTGTGCAAAGTCTAATGGAGTACAAAGGTCAGTCCAGGAACCGCATGATCATACACGTGCCTTTAGCACCAAATGTTGTAACAACAAACCATTGTCTAAATCCCTCTGTATGTGTCAGGGAAAACTGGACCAATCAGGTTGCACCATTTAGTCTGCCACATGCAACCAAAGGCATGTTAATTTAGAAAAATTAGAAAACAACTATTACGCATGACTTAAGTATTGGCATCCATTCAAATACATTTATACCCTTACCTTCTTGAGCTTTTCTCGTATTGAAAGAACTGTTCGATCTAAAGAACGGTCACCTGTCTAAAAAATTAATACACATGTTATCTATGATTTTGCTGTGAGGATATTATAAACACAGAATATGTCCAAAATTTGATAGTTACATTACAGTGTCATCTCTGAGTTATATACTAACTAATTATACACTATGTATAACAAACTTCAGTCATATATATTTGGGTAAAATTGAAGAGTTTTATACAAAAAGTTCCAGGAATGGTTAAAAATACTCAGATATTAGTCAACATGTATTAACATCTACACACATGAGAACATAACTTTTACATGCAATCTCTTTAACTCCACCTGTTTCGCAACTTTATGTCTTTTAACAATAACTAGATTTTAAAATTCTACACTGTACGCCTTGTGAAAATCATAAGGAATCAAAGAATCCGGTAAAATTTGATAGAGGGAATCTGAGCTCTTACCAAGGTGTCGTCTGGATGAATATTATCCATACCATCATTAGTTGGTCCATAACATACTTGCACTTCTTTCTTAAGTGGCCCGAGGGGAAAACTAACATCTGAATTATATCCATATGATTTTCGATTGTCAACAGGATGAGTGGTTGTTCGCGACAGGGGTTTATTAGTATCAATTGCGGATGGGTGGGGTTTATGTAACGTGGTGGACATAGTTGATACTTGGGAAGGATAGGCGGGTACAGTAAGCGGAGGTAACCGGGGCGGGATAAATGTGGATTCACCAGGATTGTTGTGTACATACTCTTTGGGTTCATCATTATAATCTCCAGTCGTGTGGGCAATTGATGTTGTGGTAGTTTCTGTAATTTTCACTTTTGAACATGTAGCAGCAGAATCCGAAATGTCATTTTCAAAAGATTGTAGCTCATCCTGACTATCTTGTTCGCTCTTCGAATTCTTCCGAGCATCTGTGAAATAATATAGCTATGTTTTACGATCCGTATATTTTTACATATGTCTCCGTCCTGTATGCATGTTTGTCACTGTGGAAGAAAAATGTAGCAGGACCAGTAGGGGAGGCAAGATAGCCCACAAAACACCCAGGACAGAATTTATATATTAACCGAATTCATTGCAATTTACGTCAATTATTCGCACTGCTCTTGAACTGCATGAAGTGCCCGGTAAAAAATACATGACTCCCAGAATAGAACGATGGATTCCTATTCCAGGAACCGTCTCAACGGCAATTAAGTTTGTGAAATCGAGATGCGGGACGGCTGGAAGGGACTATGTTAAAAGGCAGCATACAATATATGTTTAGGGTTGGGCGATATCTAAAAAATTGACTCACGATTATTGTCATGGAAAATATCGCGATAATCGATAATATCGCGATTAATGAAATAGAAATGACCATTGTTTTCAAGTGCAATTAATATCAAAGCATGTATAAACTTGTATATAATCTTATATTAAAGACATATCAACAACAGATTAAAGTAATATGAAGGCTTTTCCTTCACTAATATTTTCATAACTGTTGTAATATAATGTGTACTGTTCAATTTTATTCTATGTTTTGTGGAAGGAAAACTAAATTATGAACATGCAGTACAACTACTACAAAAAGCAATTACAATTTGCCTTGTTAATACACTTTTTGACAGTATATTTGTTGCTGGAATGCAAAGATGCTTTCTACTTTTTTAGGATTCTGCAAGTTATATACTTTTTTCCAAGCAATATCACGATATTCATCGAACATGACGATAATTTCGACAAATCGTCACTCAAGTTTTTAGCTTCGATACGATAATCGCGATTGGAAATATCACGATTAATCTAAATATCGCCCAACCCTATATATGTTTTACTCTATAACATTCACACTACAGGGTAATTCTCCCATCACACACATGGCATGGAAGCCCAATGGGCAAAATAAATAACCATGTCACTTGTGTGACAGAAGAATCACCCTACAGGTTCTTTAAACATACAGTTTATTTTTCGTTCAATAACTCGTTTTCGATTCATTAACTTCTCTCTCGTCTCTTCGACAGATTCATATTCTGGCGCATACGATACATGAAGAATACCACCAAAAAATGAACGATTATCAAGTTTTCTTTTAGCTTTTCTGAAATAAAACATTATTGCCATGATTTATGGCATCTGAATGAAAAGGAAATTTTTACTAGCGTTGTTTTATTAAGTCCCATTTATTATTTTTAAGTATGGCAAGCGCAGGCATTGCTATAGTATACCTCGTCAGGGTGTTAGCTAGCTCATATACCGGGTGACTTGAAAAAAGTATCGATGTTTGATTTGTTATACCGTTAAAACTGTACGAGCTGTTTCGCTGAACTAGACTTTACTGAATTCCGAAAAACCTGACTTAAATTTTAATATATGACGTGAAGATATTTAAGCAATATTGGATGAGATATTACAGTTTCATTTTCGAAGAAGCAATTTTGAAAATACTTAAAATTTTCATAAATCGATTGGGCTATCAAATTAACATTTAATTTAATTTTGTTCTTGTCAACACAACGCACGTTAAAAATATTTACACAGATGATTTATTCATCTGAAAAAGCTGCCCTTGAACATGTATACAACGTGGTGTTCTGTTAACCATGCTATCAAGAGAGTTCTGGATTATTTGTGCATGCAGTCTTTGGCACTCGAAAATAATTGCCTGGCGGGGCTGTCTTAAATTCATTGGCTGGTGCTCATGCGGGACGTTGCAAATTTTTTGCTTCAAATAACCCTAAAGAAACAAGTTGCAAATCGCCAGATCAGGAAATCGAGATTAAAGGTAGCTTCTTCAAAATTTTCAATTCTCGCGGGAAAAATAGCAAATGTCTTCGAATAAATTTAATAGGCCGATTTAGTCAATTTTTTTGCCAATTTTCAACCGAACCTCAGCTGAAATATTTATATCTCGTTGAATGCAGTTCAAGCTCCCTATGCCAAAATTTAAAGAGAAATGGCAACAAAATTTTTTATCCTCTTACTTGAAAGAGACTCCAAAACAATATATAGAAGTCTATTACAGAATTTTTATATCTGCCTTATTTGGTGACATATTTTGACTTGAAATCATTAGTTGTCCGCCATCTTGGATATTTATAGATATACATGATACGTCACAACTCACAACTGGGGTCAGGCAATTTTTTTCTCACGACACAATGATTAATCTTCCCCAATAACCGCACACATGGTAAGTGTTTCGGATTTCAGCACGGACTGAAAATGTTTCAAAAATATTTTGTTGGTGGTAGGTATTTAGGAAAAGCTTTGAATGGCTTATCCCTGTTGTGACGTCACCAAAACATTGTTAATGAAGTTAAAAATTAATCCAAGATGGCGGACAGTTCGATGATTTAGGTGACAATATCTCCCGAAGTAAAACAGTTATAAAAATTTTGTAATACACTTCTATACATTATTTTAGAGTCTCTTCCAATGAGACGATAAAAATTTTTGTTGTCATTTCCCTTTCCTAGCGTTTTCTTTATACTAAAAACTTATTTGAAAGCCATTGCTAATGTAGTTTTTACATTATTAAATTAAACACCGATACTTTTTTTTGAGACACCCGGTATTGTCTGTTGGACGGACTTTTCCCAATTGAGATAATAGGGAACTTTCTCAATCAGGTCTGAGTAGGAAGTCAGTTTATTTAATCAGATGAATGTGTGTACATTTTTGTTTGGCTTCATTGCCAGATACATGATAAAGCAACAGTCGTTCGATTTTTTTCATTTTATGCTGTACAAATTTACGATAAAGTGATTATAAGTAAAACTAGTCATCCTCGTCTAAATTACCCAAAATGTCTTCAGAGCAGGCCGTCAAACTCCCATGAGCCATTGGTCTCGCTACGCTCAGACAATAGTACTTTCTCGAATTAGCTCTAACGAACTTAACTTTGGTTTCAGCTAATATCCTGCTCGTGCCCAGTGTCTCAGTATAATCCGTGATATAACTTACAGCAAAAAATTTAAAACATTACTCTTTGTTATACGTCGAACCAAAATAAAAACACTAAAACTTGTTTGATAAGTCTCCCCCATCCTATGTGACCAGGCCTTAAATACGCCATTCTGGGTGCCAAAATGACTGAATTAGGTAAATTTTGTTTCGTGACAACAAAATTGATCCATATTTATCGCATTTCAGTTAAATGTAGCACCGAAATACGTGATGCATACTTTCGGAGACCACTTACAAGAAAACATTTCACCTAGACAGTTTAATCTAATTTTTTAACCACTATGCATGTGTGGAACAATGATTCATAAGCAACAAAATTTTAATCAAAAACGATGATTTTGTCACACGAAAATGACGGACCTTAAAGCGTAGTTGCAGGAGAAACTTTTGTCAAGTTTCCTCAAGCATACAAGAGATGTATTTACCTGGCAGCCATAATATCCCTAAATTTAATCCAGTAAACTTTGGTGAACTCTTCAGCAGGAAAATCATCTAAAATCCTGTACCTAAAGAGAAGGCAACAATAAAAACACAGGCAAATCAAGTTATATCATTATGCACAGCGCATGATCAACACCTCTTAACATACTAATCAAAATCTAAGTTGAAAATTTAAATGTTGAGGTAAAGAGAAAATTGGGTAAATACCAACCTAAAATGATCAGGCTTTGTAATTGGCCTTGTAGTCCATTTCTTTGATTATCTATGCTAGCTTATAGTAGAGGTCTCATTGCATCGAAACAAATTCTAACAATCCTAGAAAAAGTATTTGTCTTCAAATTGATAGTGCATTTTCTTTCCAGTTTACTTTATGAAATTATATTCAATACGTTTCCAATATATTTTTTCTACACAATGACTACAACTGATCATTAACCACTCACTCGTCAATTGTACCATATATTGCAAATGTTTCCAACAAATCTTTAGTGACATTTAAAGCTGGAACACCTTGAACAAGCAAAAACTTTGATTCCAAGTTAATTGTATACACCTAAAAAATAGAATCAGTAAATAATATAAAAATCAAGAACAGATATTCTAATAAGGAAACTAACTTTGCCAGTGTAGGTAACAGGAAACACGAAAGATATGGGTTCGTTCACTATCTGAAAATGCATAAAAACAGAATTCGACCTTTTGAGCAAATAAAACCCTTCGGAGTTGTTCGACCCATTTTTCCAAGGCGGCGCACAAGCGAGCGTACGTGGGGGCGTACGAATCCACACAATAAACATTAGCATAAACTGCTGTATATCGAGGGGGGGGGGTTAAAATAAACTCTTACACCGTTTATGTACAAAAAAGTATGTATTTGAACTTCATATGCCAATGAAGTTAAACAGGACCTATTTTACTTCTGAGAACGGTTTATCAGATATATCTTAACTGTTTCAACCAGTCTTTTCATGCTTCTTAAGATTGAATCCCTGAGTGATGCAGCATATCTAAGATTTTTGTGTTGTTCACGACACTGATATATTTTAAAAAACATTATGTCCACTCTGGTAAAAACGCAACGTGCCATTTACATAGGTTTGTTTTAAAATCTTGTCTACTATCGACTCAAACTCGTGTGCTCTGTTACCAAAATGTAAGCGGGTAGAATTACACTTTCTAAGTAACTAATTAGACTTTAATGTGGCAGGGAAACTAGGCGCGAGACTGCTGATGGTATGCGTTAGTGACGTAAGCACATTATATGCCCTTCGCGTTTTAGCGATTTCGCGTAAGAAATGAATTAAAACTTTTAACAAAATATCTTCAGATTGAGGAACTCAAACCAATTTACACACATTTACACAAAATATAAACTGCTGATTCAGCAAAGGTTGTGACGTCACTAGTTGAGTAAGTAGGCGTAATACAAAATATCATAGTTTTTGGGCTGGCCGTATTTCCCTCGTGGCTGCCTTAAAACGTTCAGCTAAACAAGACCTGACGGAAAAGAATCAACACACCCACCACACTCAGCACGGCAAACAAACCCAGCGACCTAACAGACCCAACAGATGCAACGCCCAACAACCAAAACGCAAGGGCGTTGCCAAGGGGGGAACAAGAGGGGGACTGTAGCCCTCCCCCTAATCGTTTGACAATTTTTTCTTAAAACGTTCAATTCCAGATAAAAAGTGACGAGGATGAGGTAAAAGGAGACCACACACTACAATAATACTTGCAGAAAAGCCAAAATTCCTGCAGAATGCCGGTAATTACATTTTAGAAACCCTAGAAATTTCAAGTTTCCTCGAGTGTTGTCTAACCACCCTTTTCTACCCCCTCCCTCCCCCCACCGAAAAGAGCTAACGCATCCAATAGACCCAACAGAACAAACGCACTCAACAAACCCAACAGGCCCATCGCACCCAAAAAACCTAACGCACACGGCAGACCAAATGCACCCAACAGACGAAATCCATCCAAACCACCGAACAGACCCAGTATCCCCAACAGACCCGAAAACCTAACAGACACAACGCGCACAAAATACCAAATGCGCTCGACAGAACCAACATACCAAATGCACGGAACAGATACAACGAATCTGACAGACCAGAAAAACGCAACAGAGCCAACAGACCTAATGAACCAGACAGATCAAATACACCCAACATACTCAACAGACCAAATACACTCAACAGAACAAATACGCCGAACAGATCCAACAGACCTGAAAAACCTAACATACCGAACAAACATAACGCGCCTAAAAAAGACCAAATGCACACAACAGACCAAACACCCCAACAGACGAAACGCACCCAACAGACAAAATGCAACTAATGGAACTAAGGCACCCAACAGACCAAATCCACAAAGTAGACCCGTGCAACAGACCAAATTCATCCAATGCAACGAACAGACCCAACAGAGCCGAAAAAACCATCGCACCGAAATGACCCAACGCACCCAACAGTCTACCGCATCCAACAGACCCAACACATCTAACAGACTAGACTCATCCAATGCACGGAAGACCCAACGAACCAACAGACCCGAAAACCCAACACACCCAATGCAACCCACAGCCCAAATGCACCAAACATAACCAACAGACTTCACAGGACCAACAGGATACTTTACTTAACAAACAACAGGGTGTTGTTTAATTGACATTGGGAAATTTTATCTGAATGTGTAATGGTTCCACATTTTTTCTGAGTCTGGGGATGCCCCCTCCCAACTATTCTACATAGTTGTGTCTTTGAAATACTATTCCCCACATTTTGACAGCAATATTGAACAAATATAACAGCATACAGTACCATGCAGCACTGTCAAAATATTTAGGTCAAGCTTTTACTGGCAACTCGGCATTACAAACAAGTGCAAATAAACATTGAAAAATATAGCATTGCATGATTTATTCTTGTAGAAGAATGGATCAGGCAATTCTAAATTGCCTGATCCATTCCAGGCATTCTACAGTAAATTACAATCAGCTCACATGAAACGTATGTTTTTAAATGGGCATATATAATTATCCAGGTAAATCTTGAAATCAGAGTTTAAAGGTTGGTAAACAAAGTTTGAGGTATGAAATAAGGAATGTTGGGTGTGTGAGTCAGGGATCAAATGCTGAGGCATAGCAGCTGAAGCAATATACAAACATTTCCTATGCAGCCAATTCTATTTTTATTACGATTTTCATTTTACTTTACAGGCAAGTGACCACATCCATTTTAAGTCACTACACGTACGCCAGGCTAGAAAGGTCGAAAGTTGTGCAGCGGAGATTTGTGAAATGTAATAGAAAATCTGTAGAAAACATCAACATTGCATTGTGGTAAACCCATCGCGTTTAAGATATGCAAATAAGTGTAGAGTTTGGTGTAGAGCTATACAATGCTACAATGGCGATGCTTTATAGCCTAAACAGTCTCGAAAAAACAGTATATACGTAGCCGTGTTGTTGCCATGGCTACGACATTTTATAGGCTTAGTATACACGTCCTGCAAGGTAACATCCACACACCGCGGCGGGTAGCAGGCACTGGCCAAAATGAGTAACCATGAAGTCAAGGTAATTTCTCAAGGGTCACTGTTAGTGTGTCCAAATATAAAAACACCGAACTTAATTTCAGTTAACGGTTACAACTTAATAGCTGTTCGACAAATCAAAGGAATTGAACATAGAGTATATAATGCACATAAAATAGATTTGAAATACTCGCTTTAGGAAGTTTACAATATTGGTCTATACATGCTAATGAGTTTTAAAGTTCTACAAGTCTACAACTCAACAGCTCTACAACTCTAAAACTCTGTCAACCCTACAAGTCTACAGCTCTACAACTCTAGTCAGCTCTACAGCTTTACAATTCTACAGCTCTACAATTCTATAACTCTACAGCTCTACAACTCTACAACTCTACAATTCTATAACTCTACAGCTCTACAACCCTACAGCTCCACTCTACAATTCTATAACTCTGCAGCTCTACAGCTCTACAGCTTTACAACTCTACAGCTCTACAATTCTATAACTCTACAGCTCTACAACCCTACATGTCTACAGCTCTACAACTCTACAGCTCTATAACTCTACAATTTTATAACTCTAAAGCTCTGCAACTCTACAGCTTTACAACTCTACAGCTCTACAATTCTATAACTCTACAGCTCTACAACTCTACAACCCTACATGTCCACAGCTCTACAAGTCTACAGCTCCACGACTCGACAGCTCTACAATTCTATAACTCTACAACTCTACAGCTCTACAACCCTACAGCTAAACAACTCTATAACTCTATAACTCTACAGCTCTACAAGTCTACAGCTCCACGACTCGACAGCTCTACAACTCTATAACTCTACAACTCTGCAATTCAATAACTCTACAGCTCTACAACCCTACAGCTAAACAACTCTATAACTCTATAACTCTACAGCTCTACAAGTCTACAGCTCTACAATTCTACAACTCTACAACCCTACAGCTTAACAACTCTACAATTCTATAAAGTTCTCTGCAGCTCTATATGTGCCTCGATATGTGTTAAGTGGTAACTAAGCTACATTTTGAACCAGAACTTCTTTTATATTAGCGTCTATACATTCTTGACTCTAATATTGACCTATTCGAGAAATGGATGTTGATGATTTTTCAATTACTATTTATTTTAATCTTTAAGCCATATTATGATTTCTTATAACAAAGACTGTTTATTAAAGTAAAATGTAGAGGTTCAGGATATTGAAAAATCCATGCACGCGAGATTACCGGACATTTAAATATTGCAATGACGTCAGAACAAGGCTTTTTTGCTTAATCTAGTACTCCCTCCTATACTTTTAGCATTCGATTTCTCGAACAGAATACATGACACCGTATTTATGATTTGTATAACTGCCAGTCTTGGAGTATTCGATAAGGCGGTACTAAATACTTTGATACAAATCAATGTCAAAAAAAATATACAAAAAAGCATTTTTGGAATCGGTGTATTGTGTTAGATATTGGTCGAATACATCAACAATCCTATGAGCCACGCATTCGCGACGAACAAGAATGAAATAGTTTGTGCTCACCAAAGCGGGCATACTTCTAGTTGTTTATTGTAATCGAATAAGTTTGGTCTATTGTAGCTAGGTTTGAGTATAGGTTTGAATATTGGTTTGAATTTTACATATGGGCTAATAGGCCGCGAATATAGGTTTGTATTTCGACGTGACTGCGAACGTATTGAAGTCATTAATTTACAAAAAATTCAGTAGTGTTAACAATTTTTACGCCAGACAAAAAACTAAACCTACGAGTGGATATTAAAAATGCATTCAAATTTTATGTATGGGTTATTTTAGCCTATTCAATTTGGTTTTTATCAATATTCTCATGAGCAAAACAAACGTACTTTACAAAGATATTTTAATTTTTTAACAAGTGCTAGGGCATTCAAATGTTAACAATAGGTGATTTGAATAGTTTTTGGGTTTTTTTGGGACACCCTGTATAACTGATATATATATATATATATATATATATATATATATATATATATATATATATATATATATATATATATATATATCCCGATGACTCGATTTTGCACAATGCAAAGCCCACTTCCCTTGAGGTCGTTTGAGCACTATACTATATATATATATATATATATATATATATATATATATATATATATATATATATATATATATATATATATATATATATATATATATATATATATATATATATATATATATATATATATATATATATATATATATATATATATACGTATACATATATATACATATATATACATATATATACATATATATACATATATATATATATATATATATATATATATATATATATATATATATATATATATATATATATATATATATATATATATATATATATATATATATATATATAATTGTGCAAAATACCTCAACCACTTACCACTACAGTCTGTTTCATCAGAGGGAATCTTCAGGTGATAGACCGGTGAGGAGATAGGTCTAGGAGATAGGTGAGGAGATAGGTGATAGACCGGTGAGGAGATAGGATAGGTTCAGGTGAGGAGATAGGTCTATCACCTGAAGATTCCCTCTGGATGAAACAGACTGTAGTGGTAAGTTTTTGAGGTATTTTGCACAATTATACATTTCGCTCTGTCTATATGTCATTGAGCACTCTTTTGTATTTCGCTAACAAAAACTAGCACATTATATATATATATATATATATATATATATATATATATATATATATATATATATATATATATATATATATATATATACATATATATATATATATATATATATATATATATATATATATATATATATATATATATATATATATATATATATATATATATATATGAGGCGTGGAACGCCGAAACATGCATGTCTGCAGATTGTACTATAATGCCCCTTCACTTCGGTGTAGTTGAGCACTCTTGTATAGCGGAGTAGGTGTCTATAGCTATAATGCAAAGTCCACTTCCCTTGAGGTCGTTTGAGCACTCTGGCCCTATGACGCTCCACGCATGTCCGCATGTGTTGGTTGTGTTGCCTTGTACCGCGTGTGTTTGGTGAGAGCAAGTTCACGTGTATAAGTGTAACGCAGCTACATATGTAGATGTGTACCAAGCCTGCACTGATGAGGCGTGGAACGCCGAAACATGCATGTCTGCAGATTGTACTCTATATATATATATATATATATATATATATATATATATATATATATATATATATATATATATATATATATATATATATATATATATATATATATATATATATATATATATATATATATATATATATATATATATATATATATATATATATATATATATATATATATATATATATATATATATATATATATATATATACATTTTTGTGAAATTTGAAGAAAGATTGGGCAAATACGAATCAAATGAAAATAGCTGGTCGAAATCGCACATTTTCACCGTTGGGAGTTTATTGAAAATCTGTTGAAATTTAAACTCATTAGGGAATTAAATTACAAAATTAATTGACCAATTTTAGCTTAGGTAGTAAACTTCTGGCATCTTATTAGTGATGTTAATTGTTTCTCGTGACAGATAAATGATTAATGAAATTTTCTTTTCTCATTCGCCGCCCTAATAATGCTCAGAGGTGAAAATATGCTATTTCGACCGGCTATTTTCATTTGATTCGTATTTGCCCAATCTTTCTTCAAATTTCACAAAAATGATGACAATCGAAAGCTAAAAGTCTGGTCTTTCCGCCTGCGAAAGAATGATTTCTATAGATTGTATAATGAACGCGCTAGAGCACTGCAAAGTTTGATTACTTTTTTTGATACACCCTGTATATATATATATTACTAGAATTAACTGTACTAGATTACGAGACTTGTCAATGATTTTAGAGCGCTCCATACCATTACTGGTAGAGCGGATATATTTATTTATTTCGTAGACCTGCTGTGCTACTCCAAGTTTCACGCTATAAAGCGATCGTCAGGCAACTGACAAATCTGGTGAAGCTATTCTCTATTTACAGTTTGATACTAGGTATCGCGTTACATGTCTACACTTGGTAAATAGTTCGGTTCGTTTGTTCAGTAAGGCATTATCTTTGTTTTTCATGATGGTCAGTTTTTCCTCAAGGCATAGGTTACATCTTCTAGAACCAGCTTTGTAGGCAGGAACCTTCTTAAGTAACGACCATTTGATAGTGAATGGCTTTTTCGGTGCCTTCAGTTCCCATACATGCTTTGATAGCTCCGTTTCCGTTGAGTACTTCTTGTTAGCGAGTTATTTGGCGTGGTTTCTAAATCTTGTTTTGAAGTCATCGGCGGTGACCCAATGTACTTTACGGGCTTGTTATCTGCTGTAGCTTCGGCTTGATATGCCACGCTTTTTGTGAGGCACCTTTAACGTGTTCTTTTCTGGGGAGTAAAACTCTCGCTCACCAGCTCGTTTTTCTTTATAACAAGACATGACCAGATAACATTTCTACAAGTCCTTAACACCATTTGTAACAATCAATACTGGTTTTAAATCTTTCTAAACAATTTTCGGTCCGTAAGCTATAGAAAATAGATACCTAAAATAAATTTTTCCACGCTGTCACAAACTTCCTTCTCGTTCCAGTTTTTTTCAATTCCCTTTTGATGTAGCTGCTCCTTCAGCTTGCCAAGATGAATGCGGTCGTCGTTGCATTGGTCAATTGTCGCTTGTCTGTCCGTGCGCAGGAACTGCTTAACCTTAAATACAAAATATAATAACATGCATATCAGTTGAAACATCTCAGCGGATAGAACATCTAGTTAAGTTGTAACGTCTTGTTAAACAGGACGTACTTCATTTTCAGTCATCCCTTCGAAGACCTTTGTCAAGAAATCTTCCACCTTTGTAACAATGTGCATGTCTGACTTAGAAGATGAAAGCGTGCCCAACGACGATTCGTCAATAACCTGACACTCCATCACGTATTGGGACAGCCCCTCCTTGAAATGTGCAACAATTTCGGCATCTGATGCAGCGGTTGCTAACTCATCTAAAAAACAAAATCAAAAGTCATGCAGACATGCACACACACATATACGAAGGTGACAAAATACATTTCCAAGAAAATAACGTTGTATCTTCGTGGCATGGGTGAACCGCTATATCACATTCGCTAGGATACGAGGTAGACCCGACTAATCGCAGTATGTAAATGTAGTTTAAGTTTAACGTAACCACAATTCATTATTTATTTACTTTCCTTGCAGCAAATAGAGCGCAACCCCAGCATTCAGCCAGCCTACTGCGCCTCGCAGAATTTCCGAACGCCTCTTTAGTTATC
This sequence comes from Muricea muricata, assembly GCA_963855995.1. Taxonomy (NCBI): domain Eukaryota; kingdom Metazoa; phylum Cnidaria; class Anthozoa; order Malacalcyonacea; family Plexauridae; genus Muricea; species Muricea muricata. Next base: position 62,557,835 of record OY979717.1, read on the forward strand.
CCTTGACAATCGGATAGAAAATTTCTTCCGTTGGGTGAATGCAACCATTGACCTATTCGCACAATATCCCCAACGGTGCTTGAAACCTGGGACAAGATTTTTGAAAAACGCTGATTCCACAACGTTGATTGGCTGGCGCGATTTGCTATCGTCTCTCTATTCGGCACGTTAATCAGTGCAACCCGATCAAATAATCTAAAATAAAATAAAATAATATAAAAAATCTAAATATGTAAAATTTGCTACTCTGACTTTCGCAATATTTCGACCTTCAAGCGATTAATTCAGGAACTGAATTGATACCAAGCTAGAACTGTTTTGCAAAATCGAGAGCGATTTCTAATCTGCTCATATTTTTTTTACACACCCGTATACATTTCGTGGCGTTTTTGAAGACGTTGCAGACTGTTCTAAAATAAAACATATATAGTTCATAAAATGATAACAGTAAATTACAATGCTAAAGCATACATACCGTTGCCTGTCTGGATGCAAAAGCCACCTCACTACATAGGGATTGACCGTAGAAATTGGCGAAATCTTTGACAGCAGCTCCTTTCGACAGTTTGCACTGGTTCCATCGCTAAAGAAACGCTTAGCAGCTTTACTAATTTCCGATGGATCAGTGGGGTCGTTGGCCTGGAACGCCATCGTAGTGAACGATGACACCGATCCATTGTGAGCGTCGGTGAAGAGATTGTAAAATCTCTTCGGGTACGAACCAGCTGTGGCCAAAGCGACATTACCAACCTTGGTTTTTTCCATTCCAGGTTCACCGACACCAATAATTAAGGGGCAAACCCCCTTCTCAATTTACCACTGTTGACGACCAAAAAAGAGAAAGAAAGAATTGATTAATAAATATGCCAACACAGAAGCAGCGGGTGTGCATACAGCATCCAATCACAGAACAACAATTTTGTGTAGCCATCTATGATTACATGATTTGTGAGATCATACAAAATCATTGCACAGCAACTCTTCAGTAGATACTACATTTATTCCGATGCTGGAAAATTCTGGCGGACATAGTCTTTCCAACATTGTCGGAACAAAAAAGAACATGCTGTAAAAGCCAATGCGTCCTGAGCTTTTATCATTCCAGTATTGCCATCTTGGTAATATTACTATCTATTTACTTTTTTATTATTTATTTATGAAAAAAATCTACTTATAGTGTAGTATAGTGTTGAAACCAGTTGAAGGCGAAAACTAAAATTGCAGTATAAAAAATAAAACTTTATTACAAATTCTTACCTGAGGAATACTTGATGAAGACACAATTGTCCTTCCAAATAAGCTACACTATAGCTTCCACCAGCAGCCTTCTTTCCAAATAAAATTGGAATCCTTCAGTGTTGTTTTCATATTGTGCACACTTGTAGATAAGCCCACAACAAAAATGATTACTTGAGCAGGTTGATTGTGTATAGTTAGTTTCCTATCACATACTCCACACGTTTTTCAACAGGAGGGCAAAGGATTTTATAAAATGGAATGCCTGTTGATAAACATGCATTGTGGACATTATCTTTCAGTGTTGCACTAGTCATGAACTCGGATACTCTAGCAAGGTTATTCATCAAGAAATCAACTTCAGCTGTAGTCTAAGATGGGAAAAAGGTGTTGCAAATTTTCTTTTTCATGTTGACAGGCCCTGCATAGATGCAGGGATTTTGTTTATTGCGTATCTTGCTAACAACAGAAGCATCAAGCCAAAATACATTATAAGAAGTGCTTACGTCTGACTTTGGTCTGACCAATCATTAGTAAAATACTGTTCCATATCCTCTATTGACAAATTTGATCGTTTCAAAAATCCTTCTTTGATTTCATTTCTTGAGCGCTTCCTCGTGCAAAACTGTTGGAAACAGGAGTTTTTATCTGCAATGACTTAACACTGAATGCCTGCAAATCAAGAAACTATACCATGCATGCCAAAAGCTTTTTTGCAAAACAACAGGAAATATACAAACAGAAAGATAAAATCAATCTCTCGTTCTTAATAACAAATATGACTGCATGACAAATTCTGAAATTCATTTCTGTTGCGTGAAGTTTATTAGCATGTCGTGATTTATTTGCATTTTCGTGGCATGACACAACAACAGGAAGCCAAAACTTTCTGTTTTGTAGCGCTGTAGACCTCTACATGTAACCCTACACCAAATTCGTGATCCTAAAACTTGACGCAGTTGCATGGTGGAGATCTGCTGTGCAGCAATAACTTTCCAATCTCCCACATACCCACCACCCAGCCTTAAAAGTAATGAAAATGTAATGCATGGCAATAAATTTCCGCATAGCTGTGATAATATTCATCTTACCACGGGACAAACAAACAAAAGATACAGCTCCAACCATAGGCGGCCCAATTCAGTGTGTAGTTTCATATAGAGATCAGTAGCGAGCGGTAGCGTATTGTTTTACATATATGATCCTAGGTAGCCCACTAATTGATGGTATATTTTTGGTTCAAAAAATGTGTATTTGTTCTTGTGTTACTCTTTCTACAACTTTATTGATGCGCGCGGTCCAGTTCAATGCGCGGTCAGCTTGTGATACATCAACGTTTACATCATGTATATATATTTTCCTAAGGTTGGCAAGTAAATGCTTAAATTGCGCACGTAGCCCCGACGAAATGGTACAAAAACTACACAAATACGATTGAAAACACAAAATAAACACTTCAAAAATAGACTCAGATAATTTTACTAAACTGCCAGCCACTTTTTTGGGCGAAAACAACAATGAAAATCAGGTAAAATTCGCAACGTTTTTCAACATTTTGTTGAATTTTTCGCTGTGACTATGCGTGGTCCAGGTCGTCTGACATTATTTCAAACGGTTTTCCCGTTTAACTGACGACGACAAAATTTCATTGGTATGTAAAGCTGGAAAAATTTCGAAAGCCAATGAAATTTTGTCGTCGTCAGTTAAACGGGAAAACCGTTTGAAATAATGTCAGACGACAAAGAGTAAGTATACAAAGAGGGTTCACTCAATACAAATTCAGCGTCACACGGATTCCCGATGCTGACGTCATGACACGCCATCAAAAACAACATTAATTATTCCAAAAAAAATTTAATATACAGCAGCCAGTACCATCGCTGCGTTTTCAATACAAAACTATAGGGAAAATGCAGTTCGAAATGCGAAAAATGGTATTTTTAAGAAAACGGCGCTTTTTACCTTCTAATCTGGACAGGATTTTTCAAGAATGACAATCTGTGATCTTTTCTATTCATGGAAGAAGCTCAAGTGAGTTTTTAAAATACTTTTTTTTTATTTTGAATGTACAAGGAGCGGCTTGCCATCGCAGTTCGAACTCAGGCAGCCATGCCGTGTATGTTCGTTTGCTAATAAATGTTTGTTGTACATTTTATTTAGATATTTTATGCACAAAAAAGCATGGCACAAAAGAAAAGAAGTTGCAGGCATCTATGATCGACAACAATATGTGTTAAAACGGATAAACTCGGTGGATTGAAAAGGATTGAATATCAAACAGTTACAGTGTTGAAAATGTACTGCGCAATTACAATCAATATAAAGATGTTTGGCAAGCAATTTGTACAATATAAGGAATCAGCTATATAGTATTACAATGCCACTCCATTATATCTAGAATCAACAAGATATTTATCTATACTAGAATATTTGTATCATATGTAGTCATTCGAGATACGATGGTCTGTAAACTTGACTAAATTGGTCTTCGTTCTATCTTTTTAATTGATTGTGTTTAATGCAGACTCGTGCAACGTGCACGGTACTGTAAGTACAATAAATTTTTGAAGCATCATGAAGTAAGAGACCGACTATCCCAGGGAAATTTTGCAAAAACCCGTGAATGGAAGTTTATATGGGAAATGTACAATTTCCCATTTCAAACCCACAAATCCTACACATGGGAAAGTTGTACAAATCACATTAATGGGATATTACCATTAATCATTAATGGTATTTAACATGTACATGCATGGGATTTTTAAAAACCCATTGATGTGTTAGATCAAATCTCATTGTTTTTTTCTATTTCATATACATTTTACATGGATGTGAATATCCTTTCAATTCCAATTATTTAGTGTGTGGATTTACATGAATGGAAAACACTAACATAACACATAAAAATGCCATGCATTTAAATGTTAAACACCAACAATGGAAATATCCCATTAATGTGATTTGTACAACTTTCCCATGTGTGGGATTTGTGGGTTTGAAATGGGAAATTGTGTATTTCCCATATAAACTTCCATTCATGGGTTTTTGCAAAATTTCCCTGTGTATTGAAGGGGGTGACTTTAAAAAACCCCAGCCTGCAAGGCTAATCAGAACAGATTAATATGCTATTTGGGGCAGGTGTTCATATCTGGTTAACCCTGGGTTAAATTTTTCTGTTTTAGTTTGTGTATTTAACCCCTACACTACAATATTAAGATTTAATAAAATGATAATCTGTTGCATGCATTCTTCATGTCTGGTGCTTCACTAAAAATAAAACAGAACTTTACAGCAGAGAAAACAAACAGCCAATATACATGTGTGTTATTAATATATGAATCTATGGTCTGTTCTGGCAAATGGTTTTGTTTCCTTTATGTAGGTAACTGCAAGTTATTAAAGTGTACATTTCCAGAATCATAACATGATATTCTGTATGTGATAAATATGGTATCATTTTTTATCTTAATAACCCTAGTCCCTGTTTACTCTACTGTACAATTTTGGGGTTGCTGAGATAAAATTTGGGAGCATATTAAAAATGTCATGCTGAGTAAATGTAAATATTATTTTGTGACTTGTGATTATCGCATTATTAAGGAACAAAACTTTTTGCCAGAAAATATTCCAGTACAAACTCGACTTCTCAAGCAGAATAGCAGATACCCTCACAATCCAAAATACATAACAGCACACATAATGTACTCTAACGGATTAAAGACATTTGACCCAAGACTTTTGGTTATGTTTACATTCGGCAGTTCTGTGTATTTTAAGAAATGCGAATTGCGCGCTTACTAGTACACTTAAAGCACAGCATTACAATACCAAATAAAACGGATTGTCAGTTTTCAACAACGTCAGAGTTTTTCCCGCTGCAGGAACGACACAATGTAGTATTTCTACCCATGTAGAATAACTTTTTGATCTGTTTTTGACTTTGTCAACACTTGGTTCCTTTCGAACTCCACTCCTTCGAGTATAGTTTTCCCTTTTTGCGGCGTTCAGATGATCCTTATTGCCCCATTTTTTGTTAAAAATGTACAGACCAATCTCCTTTCGTCATACTAAAACGAAGCAGCAAAACGCCCCGATGGTTTCGTTAAAATCGCTGTTTTTATGACAAAAAACCTGTTTTCCCTATTGTTTTCTTAATAAAAATTTTCACGGTACTGGCTAGGATTTTGCGCATGCGCAGTACGGCCAATCTATGCGTGTGACCAAATTTGTCCTGAGTGAACCCTCTTTATATTCTTACTCTTTGCAGACGACCTGGACCACGCATAGTCACAGCGAAAAATTCAACAAAATGTTGAAAAACGTTGCGAATTTTACCTGATTTTCATTGTTGTTTTCGCCCAAAAAAGTGGCTGGCAGTTTAGTAAAATTATCTGAGTCTATTTTTGAAGTGTTTATTTTGTGTTTTCAATCGTATTTGTGTAGTTTTTGTACCATTTCGTCGGGGCTACGTGCGCAATTTAAGCATTTACTTGCCAACCTTAGGAAAATATATATACATGATGTAAACGTTGATGTATCACAAGCTGACCGCGCATTGAACTGGACCGCGCGCATCAATAAAGTTGTAGAAAGAGTAACACAAGAACAAATACACATTTTTTGAACCAAAAATATACCATCAATTAGTGGGCTACCTAGGATATGATATACATAAGGTTGGCAACTAAATTTAAACTGACGAACATATGACTTTTGTTAAACACAAAATACATCGCTCGTGGAATTAAAAACAGGTAAAAATTATAACACGCTAATCTCCGATAATTTTACTACACACACTCAATGAAATTTGTCTTCAATGTTTCCGAATGGATGCAAAATTTGAACATATTTTTCATGTATTGACAAAAAATTTCTTGTCCCAATGCGGGATGCCAGAGGTTGGCGTACACGTCAGCCTTTAAAAAGCATTTATATGCTCCTATTGGTGCACTTTTAACGAAATATTCATTTAAACCAATAGGAGTTTATAAATGCTTTTTAAAGGCTGACGTGTACGCCAACCTCTGGCATCCCGCATTGGGACAAGAAATTTTTTGTCAATACATGAAAAACATGTTCAAATTTTGCATCCATTCGGAAACATTGAAGACAAATTTCAGTGAGTATGTGTAGTAAAATTATCGGAGATTAATGTGTTATAATTTTTTACCTGTTTTTAATTCCACGAGCGAGGTATTTTGTGTTTAACAAAAGTCATACGTTCGTCAGGTGAAATTTAGTTGCCAACCTTATGTATATTATATATGTAACACAATACGCTACCGCTCGCTACTGATCTCTATATGAAACTACACACTGAATTGGATCGCCTATGCTCCAACCCACCTAGTATATAGATAGGCTATATTATAGTGGTGGGCGATACTGGTGATATCGATTTCGATACGATACTGGTTATTTTTTCTTCGATACCGCTGTTTCGATACGATATTCGATACCGATACTGTAAATTGTAGACAATATATATCGAACGCTCTACTTTCAGTGTAAAACATTTTCTTAACTTTATTTAACATATAACATTTACCATCATGATACCTTTTTTAAATGTCAGTCAAATGTTTTGGTTTAAAAACAGCAACATTCTGACATTAGCACGTTTACGGTTTAAATTTTCCTGAGAACGTTCGCCAACAATTGTCGCATTACTCGCCATGTTTAGAGCAGCATCAAAATAGCGGGAAAGATAAATATAAACCTTCCAAGGAGCCTTTCCTATCCATAAAAGTCCATCCTAAATCCTAAGCCATCCCATTTTAGTACCACCTGACCAGTATCGAAATTTTCGATATTGTCAAAAATGTATCGATACCTCCTTTTTATTACGAAATATCGACGTATTCGATATTTTTTCGATATATCGCCCACCACTACTATATTACATTACCTAAAACATCAATTTGATGTTTTGGGCTGCAATGCAATACGGATGTCAACCAGTATTTTTTGAAAAAGTAACTTACACAAACGTTTAGTACGTTTCGTCCGTCGTTTTTAAGTACAGAATTACCCCTACTGTTCTCGTTATAAGTTATAAGTAAACAGATAAATTTAAAGTATTAAAATTTATTAGCCTGTCTCCGCTGTAACAAGTTCAAGCTCAAAAATAAGCTCCTTTAAATCCAGTTATAATACCTTAACAGCTCTTTCCCATCTTGCTTCTCGATATTTTGGTCTTGATCCACATGGCAACTTTTTGTGGTGATTTTTATGTTTTTCAACCTCATTCTTGGCGGCCATTTTAGAAACCATTATATCTATCTTTTAAATGAAGTACTCCCTGGAAAATAGATGAATGATCATGAACACTTCACAACAAAAGAACAAAGGTTTCAAAAGGATGGTAAGGATGAATAGCGAATCGTAACTTTATTGAATAGAAAATCAGAACATTAATTAAACAAGAAAATACTACAATGGGGAAGAAAAAACAAGATACATCGCGAAATAATCACGTACAAAATGTCCATGCCAAACCATCGAAAGCCAAATCAAAGAAGAAAGATTCCCACGAAAAGAGTTCGTCTCTTTTTGGAAACCATGGTAGCAGTTTATACATAGTGTTGGTGTTTGTGCTGGGTAAATGCTGTATGCTATTGAATGCTATTGTGATTATAAAGACGTTTTTATATCATGGTTATTTATTTTTCCCTTTTAGCTGCAATTGCTGGAATCCTTCATAGGTGAGGCTACGTAATTCATGTTTATTATTGTAAATACCAAAGCTACATATTTATGCCCCTCTGTAAAGTAATTCGTGACCATTTTTATTCACTATTATCAATTCTTCAATATATGTTTACCTATGTAGTCCAATTTGTATTCATGACAGCCTAATCCAGTCTGGAAAGTTTCAGTGGAGGGCTCAGTTGCACAAATTTTGGTCAACATGCGTGTCTGGACATTGAAAATTTGAAAATTGTTAGTCTAGGTGCATCGAAACGAAAAATTGTGCAATTTCTTGAAGTACGCATAACAACAAGAAACTATGCAACTTTTCAGTGCAGCGAAACATGTGGGGCACACAGGCAAACTTAGTGTTGAGGCTTAGGGAAAACCCACATAGGCACTATTTGTTCATATTCCCTTTCACATCTAGCACACTCATATGCTGTACATGCAAGCAGTATTCTGGGTGTAGCTAGATCTGTTCGAAAGGGTTCTGGCTGCTTAGTTTACTAATTTGCAGGACGGCTTATGATGAACTCCATTCTGCACAGCTGTTCTCTAGTTAGTAGAGGCTTCTGCCAATGCCAATATCCTGAGTTGAATGATATTAATGATGCCAAGAATTAACCTCTCCAAGGACACAGCTAATGACACATTAAAGATGGAGGCAGATAAACAAGATACATCATATGAAAAAACCTACTAGTATGCTGTATACTTTACCTGGGTACACAAACATCAGCGAGCAACCAGATAATGGAATGCTGCAGATTAGACAGAGCAAGGGAGAGGGTAGTGAGTAAGGGAGAGACAGAGCAAGGGAGAGAGTACCAAGGTACTTTACCGGGAGTAAAGGGAGAGACTTTACAAGGGAGAGACAGAGCAAGGGAGAGAGTACCAAGGTACTTTACCTGGGTAGTACTACACAAACATCAGCGAGCAACCAGATAATGGAATGCTGCAGATTAGACAGAGCAAGGGAGAGGGAGCAGGCAGAGGGTCAGACAAGCAGCCCCAGGATATGGCAAACAACCAGAGAGGGGGGGGGGTAAGCACCATGGGAGTCCGGAAAGCAGCATATGAGCCCGGCAAGCAGGTGTACAGGGAAGCAGCCTGAGAAGCAGAAAGCAGCCGGAAATCCCAAACAAGCAGCAAGAGAGGTAGGTGAGCAGCTTGAAAAAACCCAGCTGGCATTGGGGCAACCAGTGTGAGATGAGAACCCATGAGAACCCTGGATATGTCAAAGCAAGGAGAAACCAATATGGGTGGATGTGAGAGAAATAATAATAATAATAATAATAATAATAATAATAATAATAATAATAATAATAATAATAATAATAATAATAATAATAATAATAATAATAATAATAATAATAATAATAAAGGTTTATTAGCATATTCTACATAAGTGGCTCTTTACTAAAATACAATCTATTAGGAGATTATAATTAATAAACTATATTAATGCAAATACATTGATTAAAAAATAGTTTAGGCAGAGAGTCGTTCTGCCACTCTGTCCCCTAAAAAGAGTCTTAGCTAAACAGTTAAACATATTTATGTTGTCACATAATATAATTTCTTGATGCAAGTCATTGTACACTTTTGCACAAGAAGCTTGAAATGTATTGTCTTCTAAAGGGGCTCTCAATTTATGTTCTGAAGAGGAACGGGGTGTCCAATTAGGTGTATACATTTCCAATTTACGGTATAAAGGTGAAGGCCACTGCTCCTCATGCAATGCTTTGAAGATTAATTTGGATAAGTTCAAGTCCTGCGCTCAGCAACCGGAAGCCATCCCAAAGTTAAAATATGTACCATGTCAGCAAAGCGTCCTATAACAAATCCAGCAGCTGCTAATTGGACTCGCTGCAGTCGTTTTATCAATTGGGTTTGAGACCGCATCATTATAGTCAATCTTTGACAAAATAAGTGTTTCAGCTAGCTGCTTCCGTACTTTGAACGGTGCTAAGTTTTAAGTTTCCTCAAAATAGATAAACATCCGTAACAACTGTGTATCTTCGGGTTAACCTCATTGTTCCACTTTTCACTTTTTCCTGAAGTTCAGCCCCGAGTAAACAAGTACTGCTTACTCTTTCCAATGTTTGACCATTAACTGTTAGGTTGATCGATTGTTCAGTCAAATTATGAGATCTTCCAAGTTGCGGTGTTGAAAATAGCATTACTTTGGTCTTTTTTGAATTCAAGGTTAGATTACACTCATTGGACCAAGATGACGTATGATCCATGGCTGATTGCAGCCGGTTCCGGCAGCAATCAATTTCAGCAGGTTTTCCGTGAGTATATAGAGATGTGCCTTCCGCGTACTGATGGGAATTTGCCTGATTTAAACCATCGCTCATGTCGTTTACGTATAGGTTGAAAAGTACAGGTTCTAATATGGACCCTTGAGGGACACCAAAGGACATGTCAGCTTCCTTGCGAGGTCTAATCATTAATCTGGATACATTGTTTTCTTCCTGTCAGATAGCTTGAGAGCCATAGAATATAGGATTAGAAAAACCTAATCTGTGTAATTTCTTTAGTGGGACCCCATAGTCAACTGTATCGAAGGCTTTGGAATAGTCCGCTAGAACAGCTGTCGTTACTTCGCCTCTTTTCATTGCTCTCAAAATATCGTCCTTCAAAGCCAACAAGACTGACGTTGTTGTATGTCCCTTACGATATGCGCTGACTGAGTCCTTGAGGTCAGCTATTCTCCTTATACAGAAAAGCCGCCATCTGTCTCAGCACCAGGCGTTTGTACACCTTCGAGAGCACAGATAGAATAGATATTGGTCTGTAATTGTCATTGGAATAAACTTCTTTCGTCTTCGGGATGGGCAGATTCGAGCTGTTTTCCAAACAGAGGGAGTAATGTATGCGTCAAAGCAGACGCCAATTGATCAGGAACCATTTTAATAAACTAAACCGGAATATTATCAGGTCCACATGAGCAATTGGACCGTAATTGCTTTATTTCCGAGACAACTTCGTGGAAGTTGCCCTGCCTTAGGGTGAACGAAGTTTGAGAGCTGGCCGTTAATGGTTCAACTACATCTCGTAGGTGATCACACGATGGAGGGGTGGCTCCCATAACGCGCTGGACAGTGTATGCAAAATAATCATTAAGTTGGTCAGGATCAGCTCTTAAAGGTTGAGGACTCGGGTTTAGAATTCTGTGAATTACACTCCATACTTTCCTAGGTTTAGGTGAAGACAATAGTCTTTGATAAAAAGCTCGCTTCGTTTTTTTTATGACAGTTTTAAGTCAATTTCATACTCTTCGAAAAAGACCCCAAGTTTATTCAGTGTTATCGCGATGGGCTGCAATGCGTAAATTTTGGCACTCATGCTGAAGAGATTTTATATCTAGTTCTTTCATCCATGGAGCTGGTGGTCTGCTTACCTTCACATGTTTGAGAGGAGCATGCCTGTTGGGACAGTCTGTAATGAGATCATGTACACTATGTGGCAGGCAGCAAGCAAGTGAGCCCAGCAAATGGCAAACTCTTGCCAGCAAACAGCTGTTTGCCGTGTTCTGATATTGGCCAGTGAGTCTGCATAATTAAATAATTACAACCTGTGCTTGATGATAATTAGTTTTATTTCATAAACGCGCACATTATTTAATATAAAAACCCTGGGCACTGTCGGGCATCATTGGTTGGACTTACTGTATAGCAGCTATAGCCATAGAACAAAAGGTGTAGTGTCAGACCAATGCAGGTAACCTATCAGTAAGAAACGCAAGTGCATATAAATAGTATTTTTCTCTAATCGCTGTACAATTATATTAATTTTGTGCATAAGAGAGTTGCAGTAACTAAATATTGTCTTGTAATGTGTAATTATTAAATTTCTGTCGTCATGTTTGTGTAACAACTATATAGTCTATTTTTCAGTGGCAATTCCCCCCCCCCCCCAGCGATAGCGAAATTAATGCGATTGACAGATTGTCAGATACCTTTACAATAACTTGACTTTTAATTGACTTGTAAATTAACGGTTGTGATATTGTGCATTTTTTTAGTGCCCATGTTTCTCGAATGTTTGAAAATGAAAGATTTTTCTCTCATCTTTCAACCCTGGAAAGAGAACTTTCCTTTAGAACTGAAATGGTTTGTATTAATTTTCCTAAATCTTCAGGTGTGGATGTGTCTATGGAATGTTTGAACCAGTGAAATGTAATATATATAGTAGTTGCTTATTTTGTTCGCAAGAAGTAACGTAGAAAGCAACTACAAAGCCAACAAAGCGTCTGCCATAGCGTCATCAAGTGCGATCACTGTGATCAGAGATATGAAAGCTAATTTTAACTAATCACTGTCATTAGTTAATTGAAATGCTCAGTGGTTCCCGCAATTCTTGAAATCTTTCGTTACCTAATTTCCCGAATTCTTTGCATTTGAATTATTTTTGCACTTTATAGAAAGAGCACTGATTTTCTCTATATTAACACAGTCAGCGCCTGCAATAGACCAAATTTTACCACATCCTTTAAATATAATACAAATATTTCAGTATTTCACCTCATTAAATTACGTGTTGGATTCCACTTGTATATACAGTAGTAAAGATAATTTTCTATAGTTACGTCAAGAGCACTGTAATTCTGGAAGCCTCATTCTGGTGGATTATAGAAAATAGATAAAAATCCACTATATGGATTTTTTACTCCAACAAAGTCATTCTTTTATTTATTGGACAGTGTATCATTTATAAAAAGAGGCTAATTTCATCCAAGGTTGTCGCAACTGAATAATTAAACTTAATTTTTTGTCACATTTACAGGGTCTCTACTATTCCTACTATAAAACAATCGTCGAAGCGCCGACATTCTTTAGTGGTGTACATGCGATCATGAATTGTAATATAACGGAATATCCTCAGACAACAAACACTCTAAAACGTTTTAATTTGTACCCTGAGGTGAGTATTTCTATTGCTATACTTTCATGTCAGCTTGTGTACTGATATCACGTATACTTTATAACTTCGTTTCAAATATCGAAACTGTTCATGTGGTCTTTCGCTTCTGGCTTTTCTTTTCTTGTCCCGTAACTTTGTCTCTTGTATCATTTTTTTTGGATTTTATCAGTCCAAATTATATGCTTTGTTTTCTTATTTCTGGCAATCATGTGACCGTTGAAATTATAAACAGCGTCGTTTATATAATTATAGGTGTTGTTGGCAGCTGGATATCGATTTTATATTTGGGCGGCAAATGTATTACAAATTCAAACGAAAATATGTTATCAAGTAAACAGGGGCCATAACCTGCCACCTGTTGAGAGTTGTGAAGGTAATTGATTCAAGCAGTTAGAATGGAGACTTCTTGTTTAATTTGTAGACATTGTTTTGCTCGTTGTTGATTTTCACAAACTATAATAATTATTATAATTTTATTTTTAACAGGAATGGGCGAACTGTCGTACTTTTACGTCTACCCAATATTTTATCTGAGTGGAATCACAATGTCATGTTTCTTTCTACTGTGTTTTTATTTGAGGTAAACACGTAATATATTTTAGAGCTCAGTTATATCTACCCAACTCGAAGCCAGTATCTCTTCTTTCGTATAATGATCTAATCACTTCGATAGTTTTGAAATCTCATTTGGTGATTTCCACATTTTGTAATTTCCACCAGATCTTGTGATAAAATAATCGCATCAACAATCTTGCCAGTAATATTGGCTTTAACCATCATTTTGTAGTGATAGTATTTGGGGAGGTATTATTGGAACTGCTTCTTATTTTTTCAACCATGGCGAGGTAACTATACTATATCATGAAAAATTTTAAAGATACATTATTAAATATATAAAGCTTAAAAAAATTGGCAATAAAGTAACTGTGAGTAACTGGCCGAAAGGCTTTAATTCAGTGCGTGGTATCAAAGAATCTCTGGATTGTTCTGGTCATTTCTTGCCAATAAACCATGCGAGATTCTACTTGTGGGGTAACATTTATATTGATAATACGTACCATAATTAACACGTTTACTCAAGGACATACGTACAACTTATTTAAAATGGCGAAATATCTTGCAATCAAGCAAGATATGAAAAACTGACTTTTATCATTCATTTTAAAAGTACTTGTCAATAAATCAAACTAAACGATAAAGTGATAATGACCTTTAGAACAAATTATTTATTGATAAAACATCAAATTTGCAAAGACATGATTAATAAAAATTGCGTGGTCATATTTTTTTGAGTTGTAATGTTGCATCGGGGCAAAGCCCACATCACCACTGCCCCCCCCCCCCTCCCCGTTAGGAGGTACAGCCCTGTGACAACTAATTTTCTGTATTAATGTTATTATAGGCCACTCGTGTAATGTGGACACCACCATTACGTGAGAGTTTCTCATTTCCACTACTCGTTATCCAATTGTTGTCAATAACTGTTGTCTTAAAGTAAGTCTTGTTCCATTTGTAACTGTCATTTGTTTAACCAGCTCTAGTACATGCTGTTTTGATCCGAAATATATCCATTTTTAGCATTTGTACTCTACTTTAAGTTTTTTAGACTTTGCTCTAAAGATTTGCAGCAATACAATTTGGAAACACCTGATAAATAAAAACCTGATATATACATGTAGTTCGTGGGCTATGTAAAATAAGGATACTGTTACAGGTTACGCACGAAAATATAGGTTCTTTCTTTACGCACCTCGAACGACAAAAACAGAATTCTGCAATATTGACTATTCACTTCTTGACGAAGGCCCTTGCGCGAAACGTCGAATTCTTTTATCGTTTGAGGTAGAAGAAGAATCTCTCTCTTTCGCGTGCTTTTCACTTCACTAACGACACTGGCAACTTTATAGTTTTATAGTTTACCAGTATTAATTAGTATTAATTAATGGAAATCAATTTTCATGGCTTACAAACTATTGAATATGTAATTTATTTTCACAGGCATCCTAAACCAAACTGGTACCATACCATTTTAATATTTGTTACGACTCTTGGCTTTATGCTTCCATGGCAGGTATGATTGAAAACCTTCACTGGGTAAAGATGAGTGTTGTCCATTATCATCAATAAGAGAAAACTTATTTTCTGGAGTATTTGAAATAAAAGGACAAACTGTTTCTGTTTTCCCATTTAGTTTGCGCAGTTTGCTTTGTTAACGCAGGTAAGTGCTAAGTATAATGATCGAGAGTGCTAACCTATCTACAGTATTTGAAAATCAGCTAAAATCACATCTTTACATGCTGTGGTTTTGCCCCAGGTCTTTTCCAGTTTGTAAGAACTTTCCGCTTTTTCTTTAGACCTGTGCACTTTTTGGTCTCTACGCATTAAAGTATATTACAGCCAAGAAGATTTGTTGTATTTTGTATGGTCTTTATGTAAGTAGAATATCGTTCTTTACTAGCATACAAAAACAGCGCTATAATAAGTAAACACCCATTACCATTTGGAGTTTGAAAATTGATTACTAAATTCGAACACGCTAGACTAGATGGAGTATTAAAATATTGGTTTCCAATCCAAATCGACAAGGATTTCAATTGTGAGTGAAACATATATCTAATATCTATCATACAGATTGCTCATGTTGCGAATTACATCTGTCAATTTGGAAATTCCATGTTACTCAGGTATTTTAGGCTGAAAAGAATTTGACATTGGTTTTTGAACATCATCATGCTGTTGTTGAAAAACAGTCGTTGTAATATTTATTTATATTTATTTTAATATTTATTTCAGCTCATTCTTTATGGCAGCTGTTATTTCAGTATTGGTACGTTTATTTAATCGTAGCAATATTTTAATAACTCATTTACCTAAACTGACATGATATGGAAATGTTGATGGTTATTGCGGTCAAAATTGCTTAATATGAAACAAATACTGTACTGAATCGATCTTCAACAGTTTTTCTTCGTTATAATAGTTGACAGGTTTATATTTATTCTTTGTCAAAAAATGACTCGTGTAGAATGAAGACATTTTTTGTTATTTCTAGGTGATTGCCAAGCTGGAACCGTATCTTTGTAAATTACAAAATATCATTTTCATTTGGGTAAGAAATTATTTTCTGTATTATATACTGTGTGTATTTATGTTGTTTCTAGATTCTCTCTTGTTTACTGATTTTTCACAGGCTGTCCAAGCCTCAATATTTTTAGGTGGAACTTTTGGGATAAAATTCTTATCAGCAAAACTCCTTGATATAAAAGATGATGTAAGTTACAAGTTTGTAGATGTAAGTTAAGTTAAAAGTTTAGTAAATATACCACGAGCTAAACTAAGTGACTGGAAACTATACATCTGTAACTATAATCGTAATGTTAAATGTGTTGCAACACAGAATGAGTTATTCGATATGCCCTCTACTCTTGTAATGTTCATACTCTTGTATTTTAGGCACATATTGTAGATATACTAAAGTCAAAGTTTACGAGCTATAAAGACTTCCACACCTTATTATATACGTGCGCACCTGAATTCAACTTTATTGAAGTAGAGGTATGTAATGTATACTGGTATGTACAATCATGTATATTTAAAGAGATTGTGGACGAGATTTGATGGTAATCATTAACGATGCTCTACATGAGAAAAAATGTGGAGATCTGACACCTTCATGTACATTAAGTTCAGGTCGTTCCCATCTACGTTTAGGAACAAATCTTTTATGTACTTAAGCTATCTTTTATGTACTTAAGCTGACTTATTATATGTACTTATCATTCCCCCTAGACCTTTTACAAGTTATCAAAGACGTTGCTGCTACCCTGTGCTTTATTAAGTATAGCAGCTGTCTTATTCAAGGTAAGCTTCAAGTATGCTGTAACTTATCACGTTTATTTTTTTAATAATAACAAATTAGAACTGAATGCTGCTCGCATATTTACAGTAGAATCACGAACATTCCCTTTATATTTCATATTTATGAGAGCTACAAGTTTTTCAGCCCCTGGCTGTAATGTGTTTTTTACCCTCGTGAAGTAAAGTTTTAATGATAATAATAATAATAATAAAGTCAAACTTGTAAAAACTCACAGGCTTTTAACGCAGTGTTGAGTGCACTGCAGCGTATACGACAGTAAAAATGAAAAGAAATTTATATCTGACCAAGATGTTTACGACATTTACCATCGTGTATTTAGGCGTACTGTACAAGTGTTTCTTACTACTTATATTACTGACAGAGCAAACCGTACCTGGACATTTTGCCGAAAGACACTTTGCCGAAAGACATTTTGCCTAACGGACACTTTGCCGACGTACAATTTGTCGAAAGGACTTTTTGTCGAACGGACACTTTGACGAACGGACTTTACGCCGAAAAGACATTTTGCCGAAAGGACAACTTGCCGAAAATTGATAAATTTCAGGGAATGTAATGCGTGTGTGTAATTCTCAGCCATTGTGTAAAATAACCATTGTAAGGTCATTACCAGTGCACAATGGGTCATTAACAGTTCATAATCATATTAATTATTAATAGTTGTTTGTGCAGCGGATGACTCATTTGTTAGGAATGTAATCTTGGCGTCACGTAAACAAGCTAGCGGCCATACAGTCGTTGCAGCACCATCTTCCCGAAGCTGAAATCCAAAGATGCCTGTTTCATTTTGGCAATCAAACAAACGTTGACCGTGTAAGCGAACCTTTCCAAGCGAAACCAGAAAATTTCTCTATTTTCGGCAAGTTGTCCTTTTGGCAAAATGTCTTTTCGGCGTAAAGTCCGTCAAAGTGTCCGTTCGGCAAAAAGTTCTTTCGACAAATTGTCCGTCGGCAAAGTGTCCGTTCGGCAAAATGTCTTTCGGCAAAATGTCCGGCCACCAGAGCAAACTGCTTAAACGGCTTCAGAAAGTCACTCAGTAACATTGGTGCAATTTTTTCTACTCATGTCATTTCTTAGGTGGTAAAATTTGAGATTCGTTACTGGTTATTATCAAAAGATCACGAGACAGTGAATGATGAGGCTGCTGATGAAGATGAAATGTAATTGATCACTTTCTTTTAATTATCGTACATTACACATGTACACTATGGCTGTTTAATATATAAAAAATATATAAAATTTTTATATAACCGCGGATATATAAAAAATGTTTTCATTATTTGTTTTGTTTTCTTTTTATAAATAGGCCATTATCAAACCCAAAACCATATGCAGAGGTATTTAAAAGTAATAAGTGATCTGTATGTTGCGCTTTGCATGGTGTGGCATGGCATTTATATGGCATGGCATGGCATGGTATACGATGGTACGGTATAGCATGGCATGATATATGGCATGGCATGGTTTGGTGTGGTACTATCAAATCATTTGTTTTATTTTCTTTTTGTGTTTAGCATTTTTATCATGTCCTCCAAGCATCCGCATTTGTTATCATTGCAATTTTGATAATGCGTCTCAAGTTGTTTGGAACACCTGCATTGTGTATAATGGCATCGATGGTAGCTTCACGACAGGTAATTTCCTGCATTTTGTTGAAACAAACGGAACAAACTGACAAACTTGTAAACTTCTTAGAGGAAACATTTCATGCACATTGTCTCTGGACTCATCAGAATGTCTTTTATTTTTCTAGTATTTCAGTTTTTTGGGCAGCAAGAATGTCCATCAAGCAATCTTAATTATGATATTGGCAGTGATGGCAGTCCAAGGAATTGCCAATTTAAAGATCCAGTTTGTATGTTTAATTCATTTTTTTATATTTTGAATTCGCTATACATTTACAGCGTACGTGATCCGGAACTATTATTGCAAGTTAAGATGTAAGGACAGTTTCAACCAAAACAGTTATTGTTTTTGTTTAGAACACAAGTGGAGAATATAACAATCCAAACTTGGAAGAACTAGTAAGTTTGGTTGCTGTGTGATTAGTTGTAGTTTAGACGATTGAACATTAACATTCTTATACAGTATACTGTATGTGAAGTAAAAACTAGTAATAGAAACTACTTATGAAGTAATATTTTCTACCACTTTGTTCAGATAGGCTGGATTGACACAAAAACTTCAAAATGTAAGTTCCATCTGTACAACATCACGATTATTCAATATTATAGAGAGTAAAGAGGTTTGCAGGTAGTGAATGATCGTGGGACAGGTCTTGGAAAAACACGACCGTCAGGGACTTTCAACAATTTGTCTACATTCACGCGCGATCCCTGTGTAATAAGTGCTATAATATAGATGGGTGGAATTGTGGGTGGAATAGTGTGATTTCTAGAGCCTTGTACTGTAGTCGCAAGATCTCGTGCTTTGGAAAATAAATGACTAACTACAGGTATATATCTTAAATGTTTAGTTGCATGCATGTACGATCTGTACTAGCTCATCTGACAGTGAGTGAAAGGCCTGGAACTAGCTACCAAATAGAAATTCATTTTGCTATTGTTAATCGCTTATATCTTTTGTTTTCCTTTGTGAAACTTGTTGAAACTTAGTAATTGTCTTTAATAAAGAAAATTGTAAGTCTTCCAGATATTTACAAACAAAGTAAATTATATTTCATGAGAAATTTGATAATTTGGATCGAAAAATGGATTTCTATTTGACAACTAGAGCCAGTACTTTTTCGTGTTTTCAGATCAACTGGTAGTTTCGCCAAATAGACATGGCACATGCATGGATATGCGTAACATCTGATTGTTTTCTATCTCCAGCTGACGTTTTCGCTGGTTCAATGCCCACAATGGCGACCGTAAAATTGACGACGAAAAGACCAATTGTAAATCATCCCCATTATGAAGACGCTGGCTTGAGGTACTGGATGGAACTGGTCATTTTCTAAACCAATACACTAGGATCTTATTATCTTAATTTATGATCAAGAAGGTTTTCTCGCTGAAAGAGATGCGAAAATCTTCTTCCAAAATAAACAACTATAGCAAAATCCCTTAAGTTAAATATCCCGAGCATCGGGATATGTGTTTCAACTCTAAATATAGTTGAATTTTTTACAATTAAAACTGGACAAGCGGGTAAATAAACCATGTTGTGTAAACAAAATCAACAATTTATCTACCGTAAGAGCGTCACGGGAAGGGGGGGGGGTCATCATATATTCACGTTCTGAATTTCGTTTGAAATCGATTGAAGTTCAACAGAAATTCGTCGGGCAGAATATAGATCAACACCCACGTATCATCACCCTAATTGCGCTTTTACTCAAAAGCAGGGATTTATTTCAAAGATGATGTGCCTATAGAGGCTCGTATCTTATTACTACAAAATGTCAACAATAACAACTTTACAAAGAAAAATTTACGTAATATTCATAATGAAATATGTAGTAGATAATACTAGTGGGGTATTATCAGCTGAAATAGCCATAAGGCTTAATTAGATCAGGTTGTTAAAATCTCTTGAAGTAAGGGGGGGGGGAATTTGATTTTTTTATTTTATTACAATGTATGTTAAACTATTTAATATGCTACGTGGTAATATTCTTTTAGAGAACGAACGAAAAAGGTGTATCAAATATATAGCAGAAAACCATGTGAAGAAAGCTGGCAAACTTTGCGCAGTATGGGTGTTAATTACATCATTATTGAAAGTAACTGGTGTTTTGGGAGATCAAAGTAAGTTTTTATGTACTATATACATATTTATTATATGGTTATGGTGTTTTGCCGTAAACTTAAAACACTCGTATTTTCCATATTTTCACTAGTGAAGATATGAAAACATGTAAAAACGCGTGTGTTTTTCTACGGGATTCATATGTTCTCTGTTCGCTTTTTCCGACTTCTGACCATATAATAAAAAGAACATTGAACGGTTGCTTGAAGATATGAATATTGTTTTCTCGTGTTGAAAACAATAATTTACTCACTCGCTGCGCTCGTTCGTAAAATATTGTTTTCAGCACTCGAAAATAATATTCATGTCTGCGCCAACGTGTAATACCCTATGTATATAAGGATCTTTAGACTCATGTTGTCTGTTTTAACTTCAGGAAAGGATGCAGTATGCCAGATATTTGGGACGTTGAAGATAGTAAAAATAAAGGGAGACCTAGTTGCTGTAGTGTGCTATTTAGAAAGGTGGAAGAAAGATCACATGTCAAGCCTTTTAAGCTGGTGTTCAGAAACGATGGCTATACCGTACTGAGAACATGAAGCATTATTAGATTATTCCACTTGGTCTTTTTCAAATACATCAAACAGGACATTCAAATTTATTTATACTTTTTAAGAAGCCTCAGAGTCGATGTTCTGCAGTATGCACAAAATTTTACAATGAATTATATTTAATATCCTATGCCATGTTTGATATTTTTACGTATAATGAAGTAACGAACACACGAGGCACGCACTAAAACATTAATGCACCAAAAAAGTTCGCGAACAAAAAAATTTAACGTTTTGAGAAGAGAAATCCACACCGCGAAACATCCAGCGAGAAATGCTCTACATTCCCGGCTCCATTGAAAAACACCATTTTATACGAAAAATGCGAGTTACTGATGGTTACTGAACGTCGCACAATTTGAACAAAATGCAATTAATATAAAAAATCTTTTATTCCCGTTATAAGCTGACTTCGTGAAAATATTTACAATAATTGTACAAGAATAAATAGAGATCACGTTAAGTTAATTAAACTGTTAGACGTATAAATATCAGTACAAACATTGAGAAAAATTGCGATAAAAACACACTAGTCGAATTCTGAACACGGGTAAATGCCGTGCCTTGCATGATAAGTGATCTATAAATTACAAAAATATACCCAAAAATAATTTAATAATTTAACAGTTGATTAAACCAATCGATCATCAAATTTTACATCTGCCAGATTTTCTCATTTTCTTTGAATACTTCTTCGCTATCTCAACTAAAGGAAGATCTTCTTCGTCTGAGGAGTCACTTTTTTGACTAGCTTTGTACTCCTCCCATTGTTCAGGCTGAAAGTCAAGAAAATATTTCAACGTTCTTGACAATTCAGTTTTTATGATCTTGAGACATGCAGGTTGTTCAAAGATTTCCAACGCAGCCCGTTAAAATCATTCTGAATCAGATTAAACTTCTTAACCTCAGCGTATATTTTATATTGCAGTAACGTGAATCATAATGGCAATAAAATTGCAGCTCAATGATGAAAAATTACTTAGTGATATTTTAATTTGTTTGACATCACGGGCCGTAAAAATAGTTTTAAAGAACGGCGGACGGAATTGACAGGATCCAATTGACGATACACTATTCTCACGCACAAAAATGTCAAGTTTCAAAACTCCCAAAAACATTACCTCACATATGACGTTAAGTAAAATACTTTTTACAACTTCTCATACTTAGTACCCATGCATTGGTCCAACATCATCAAGCATTGTTGCACGCAACATGTCACGTGCAGCATGGTGGTCTCGTTCCAACAAATTTTATGATATTGGTCTTGTTGGATCGATTTCCAGTTTGTTTATACAGCTATTTCAATAAAAGTTGTCACTTCAAAAGCATAAACTATGAGCGCGCAAGAGATTACCGTTTTTCACCTCTAAACTCGGAATTATTTTTTTTTTATATAATAATACGTGTCCATTCTGCATTTTCATTGGTCGCGAGCTGTGTGCTATTAAAGTACACACGCACGATTGACGTCAACTGATGGCGTGATCTAATAGCTAATTTATTTCGCGGGTCTTCGCATGATTTTTGTCAACTTTATTATAATATAAAACAAATAGATTTCATTTTTTTGTGCTTCTGTACTGTAATAGATCACACATGACGCCATAGCGTGTGAAGAACAAAAAGTCACGCACTCGACTGCGTCTCGTGCGTACTTTTTTGTTCTTTACACGCTATGACGTCATCTGTGATCTATTACAGTACAGACGCACGCAAAAATGAAATCTATTTGTTAAATAACAGCATCGAGAGCACATAGGAAACTTAGGACAGAAATTTAATTACTAAACAAAGGTAATTCCAGGAGTATCAAGGGGCAAAATAAACAATAATCCATCATCCCTTGCGCCCTCTTAGATCACAGTTTTACGCTTTTTAGAAAAACAAGTTTCATTGAAATGTTGTATTTCATCCAACAACATTCTTTGACATTGTTGACCAATGTTGGCTACGTTTGGTCAGGTCTTTGATGTTGCATTACTGATGTCGTAAGGTTATTAACCTAAGTCAATCTTGGTATGTTGGGGGATTTTAGAGCTAATGACTCGCGAGTCCACACAACTGAGTCAAAATCTCCCATGCAACAGACCAAAATTGACTTAGACAGAAAAGTTAGTAAGCAAACGATATCATACCTGGTATTTTTTCACAAATATATCCATGTTAATCTTTACAGAATCTGACTGGCAGTCACACTACAACACAAAATAGCACACAGAGAGTTGCTCATTAGAAAATTCTTTCGAATCGTAAATACAAAATGATGTAATAAAATAACTTGTTACTTACATTTGCTGTATACGTGTTTGCCTCGTTCTTTAAAAAAAAACAAAGTATATATTTATATACTTTGAGTATTTATATCAAAGTATATATATATCAAAGTATATATACTTTGATATACAATTTAATAGTTTTTTAAACTTCGATAGGGTTTTTTTGAAAGCACGAGGCAAACACAAAAGTATATATTTTGACATTTTTTATACTTTGATAGGGGTTTTTTGAAGAACGAGACAAACACGTATAAATATACATAATTAGATACTTTACTGCATCGTTTCGTGTTTTAGTACATGCCGTTAGTTCGAGTACACCTGCCGGTCATTTTGTTTTGAAAGCAGGCTTTTTTTGTGTGGTTTCACTTAATTTATTGGTGCATTTTTTCAACAGACTATTGCCCGATTCTAGGGCAATATTCTCACAAGTTATACCTACGATTTTAACGTCTTTAATCAAGAAGACGAGAAAGCCTTACTATTGGTCAAGTAAAGACACCCGTTATCCTTCAATTGTTTCTAGACCTTGAGTTTAAAAGCTCCGACAAAGATCTGAACCTGGCTTTCCCAACTTGGAAGGAATAGTGACGTCTACATCACACATAAACCCTTAACATCTACCATATCGCAGGTTGAGAACGCACGAATTGTGAAACAGGAAAGTTGGAATTTTCAAATTTCCAGTATTCACATGCATCGACAAAGATTACACCCCAGTCTCTCAATGTTCTTGTTTTTCCAGCATAGCAACAACAATACGTGGACACAAACAACTATAATGAGATATTCTAGTACCTGTTGCGCTTGCTTGCCATAGTCAATCCAACTTTCAAATGCAAAATTTGTTGACTCAGCACAATTAAAACCATGGTTGAAACCCGAATGGTAAGCATACGGAAACGTTATCATGAACTGGCCTGCTTCGTGAACTACCTGTTATGAGTAAAGAAGTAAAACTCGCTGGAGATGTGTGTAATCAGTTAATACAGAAATGTCCTAAATTTTTTACTACTAAATAAAAATTAAAAAGATGCGGATGCCCAGCGCGTGCTTAAACCATGGGATATTTCACTATCCTGCTAACCATATAAACCTTTTTAAGATGTATAATGGCAAGAATTGTGACAATGACATCCGCAATGTGCTTACAATGGTGGTCAGCAGTAGAACGAAAATGGCAGAAAATTACTGGAAGTTTTATGAACACTTGAACATAAATAGATGCTGTATGTGTCTGGACATCTGCACAGGCGTTATCAACTTATCATGCTCAGTTTTATCCATTTGGTAACAACTCTGTGTATATTTAAATATTTAATACAACTCAGATATTTGAGAAAAGCAATTTTATCCATATTTCAATACCGGAGAACGTACAATTGCCGTACCATGCACGATTTTCCCTGATATTGCACCCGGTGGTTTTGGTTGCTGGCCCTGTTATGGTTTTGCAATGATATTCAAGTCACACTCAGGTTAGTGTGGTTAATCATACGTTCGGGCTGGAATTTTGCAAATCAATCTTTTTACCTTCGTACATGGAATAGAATATCTCTTCAAAACACGAGGTGATATAACGGTCATTTTGTGTCGAAGAAAGTGAGAACACGTGCCAGAACTTTCTGGAAAAAATCCTGGAAATAACATCATGAAAGTAAAATACTAAATTAAAGAAGAGTTTTATTAATTGCAACGAAGAAATGCAATCTATACAAACCTGTAGCTAGCCGTTCCAGTCGTTTCCCATGTCCAGGCGGTATGACGTACCTGTAATTCAGATCAATTAATGACACCAAATTTTTACAAAATATATTAAACCAATATAATTAGGTTAATTAGATCAACCATTGTCCTGTAATTTCTGTAGGAATTTTAAATTATAAGCAAGATTTAATAGTATGAGAAAAATTTTTTAACCAAATATAATACGAAATTAGAATTAGCTATAACTAACTTTAGACAGTAGTAACTACCAACTTCTCAACAGCACTGTCAAATTCTGTTTATATCACTACAGCTAGGTAATGAAAGAGCCTATATTTTTGTATACCAGCCAATATTACAATATATAATGGAAACAGAGTGGAAAAATCTCCTCGCATCAACCTCAAGTTAAACATTTTGAATGGAAAAATTGATGCAGAGGAAATTCACAACATTTGTCTATTTCTGAGAAGTTCTTCAAAAACCAAGAATTAAAATAACGATGGATTGGAATGGAAAAACTTTATTTAAACAGGGTGGCCCTTTCAGCACGAAGGCTGGTACCCATAGGGGCCCTGTATATTTTGTATATTGATTAAGGAAAATTAATCCTTGCAGAACATGATAATGATATATAACCTGTCATAATTATACCAGAAAGGTCAACTGACCCTTAATGAATTCCTTTTCTATGGATTATGACAATCACTGTAGAGGCAATTATTTTTTATAAGTAAAAACCAGATTGCGGTGTCTATGCAAAACTAGAGAAACATGAAACCATAGATGAGTGTTGCTGTAGTAACTGTACAAAATATTACAGTCTTGTACATCGTATTTTTATCAAGGTCTTGTAATCTTTAAAGTTTATTGGAAGTTCCAAAACTTTAGTTTTTAACTTTCCCACACAGGTGTCAAATTATGCATCATGAAAAAGATGTGTAAATATTTTATTCAAATAACTGTTTTGTTACACAGATTGTGTTCCCTTTGAAATCATACAAAAGTGTTGAGTGGTAAACTAATTTCTTTTACAACATAATCTTACTTCTCAGTCATATATTGAGCAACTCACAAATCAAAACAAGACACGTCAAGTACTTTTATAAAATTTGCGAGATTCAAACTTTGTCAGCAAAGCTGAAAATTTAAAATCATTGTGACAACTCTTTTAATCCTTCAAAAACCTTTAATGGTCTTAACCTAGTTGTAATGCACCTCACAAATGATATCCCATGCAGACTTGTGTGAATTTATGTGGAATGTATATTGATTTACATGTTTAGCTAGTACGGCTTGTTCTTCTTGTTCTAAATTGCAAAACTTAAAAAAGACTGTTGGGCAAGAATATGACTATGAAAAGACATGACTTACCAGGTCTTTGGGGCACCATAATGAATGTAATTGATACTAAAGAGATCCATATCTTCAGTATGCCAGGCAAATGTAGACTTCCACATGCCAAAGTAAAGATAAGGTGTATTTACTCCAGGAATTCTTATGTTATATTCTTCAACTAGATCATTGAGAATACTTGGTAAACAACCAATGTTCCAGGCATGTACATCATCATCAAATATTGAACCAGCAACATCTGCACCATACAGAGGTGATTTATAGGTAATGTTTTTCCAATATTTTCTTTCCAGTTCTGTATAGTTTCCCTTGGGTGGCTGGTATCTGAAAGATAATTTGTCATACTGTCTGTGCAAGGTTGACTACACCCCAGTTCCAGAACCTCATACCTATGTGAAGGCTTTTTTATAAAATTGGCTTGAGATATCAACCCCCTAGTTAAATACATAAGCAATGCAACTGAAAATATATTAGCATGTTTCATATGCCAATAACATTTTTACCACACTTTAAAAGCCACTAGAAATTTTAAGGTGAAATTTCTGCCAACATATATCAGACTGTTCTTAGCATAATTGCCTAACTAATTTTTTGCCCAACTATTGAGCTTTTCTTTTAAATCAGAGTACTATTATTGCTTGCATTTTTGTTTTATTTTGAATTTTAAAATTTCCTAAGATTTTGCTAAGAGGCTTACCGGTATACTGAAAAGAATAGCTTGGTTAATCAGTGCAAATAATTTCTAAGCAAGAATTTACACAGATTGAGGTCATTGCGACTTTGAAAAGCTAAACTATTTTTCAACAGGGACGTAGCCAGGGGGGGAGCCGAGGGAGCCGTGGCTCCCCCTTTCTTTAATAGAGAGGTTTAGCAAAGACGACACAACACCAAGACAACGCCAAAGCGAGGTAAAAACGATGTGGAAATGCCGTGAGCAAATCTGGAGATGGGCAATCACGTCATTTTACGTCGCATTGATGTCACGTCTTTTTGCTAAACCTCCCTAGTATTTAACGCGATGGGCGCTCAAACCTATCATAATTATTAGTATCTGCAGGGCTCAGCCCCTTTGAAAGTTCTGGCTACGTCCCTGTTTTTCAAAGAGCATAACTTTGCTTTCAAGTACAAATTTTTCTTTTGTTTGTACTGATATAGTTATAAAGTAAAAATGGTGATACTAATACGATATCATATATTCGTTTGAATTTTGGCATTTTCAGTATACCAGTACACACAACAGCTTTCTATAATAAATACAGCATAGACTTAAAATCAATAAACAATTTTGCCCTATAAAAACATTTTTATGATATCATTTTCTTCAGTGTGCCTCTAGACAACTAAACCAATTCCATTATTTGCTCGTAATATGAATAACTAGGGGCAGATACTTGACTTCTTCTTTGCCCTCATCAACTATCACCTAAGAAATCTCAAGCTCTTCATACATACTTTCATACAAATATTACAAATATGTATATATATGTACAAAATGTACATTAAGTAAAAAATCATTATGCAGAAAAGCACGGCCCTAAATGGCAAGGTTGCCTGTAACTGAGCCAGCTAGGTCCAGGATTAATATTGTAATTCTAACATACGTAAAAGGCTGCAAGAAGATACTCAGGGAAAACCCTAATTCTTTTAAAGTCATTTAATAGCAGTGTCATCATGGTCAAGAAGGTGCCAAAACACATGCCATATTATCTATTTCTTAATGTTACAGCAGCCAGTGCTGCTAAACTGTTTTCATGACAGACAAAAGTTGACTATTTTACACAAACAACAAAATGTAAAAATAAATAAACTTTACAAATATTTAAGTAGGATTTCAGCAAAGTAAAGAAACAAATAAACTCGTTACTGAAACCATGAAACACCTACGGTGGTATAATTCAACACTGGCACTGAAATTGATATAATTTAATATAACAAAGGTCAATTTATTTAATACCTTTCACTGTTTGCAAGTTTCTCAAATTCCTCTACAGTTGTCGCTTTCTTCAATATATTGTACTGTTCATATAATCCTGAAATGCAAAGATATATACTGTTATATTGAATATTTACAGACTTGGCAAAGTTAAGCTACTGAATGATTTAAAAAATTATGAGTAAGTTTACTTACCTTGACACCCTTGAAAGATTTGTGATATCGGTGCAGGAATACAAAATTCGTCGGTTTTGATTGTCGTGTAGTCTTTTCTAGCATGCCATCCTTTGGGTGGTATAACCTTAACAGTACATGAAAATAAAAGCTGTAAATTTCTTTAGAAACCTATAGCATACCGTCAAGAGCGAAGCGATATTCACCTTGGCCAGACCAGTGCTCGCAGCATCTTGCTTTTCAATCTCCCTGATACAGCCTCCAAAATCTTGAAATTCCTCTTGTGTGGGTTCAAATACTTTTACTCCATCGACCTCACGGAACTTCATAGCTACACAGTACAGCAGTACTGCTTGTAAACGACAAATAAACGTAGGATAGAACGGCAAAAATACTTCTGCAACATTTGTTCTTCTGCCATCTGGACTGTTGGCCGCTTACCAAGCGAAAGGACAAAGATATGGCAATTTCCTCCCCAGGAAACCACGCGTCATTATGCAGCCTTGCCGTAATTCCGATGCAAACAGACTATAAATTTGTATTATAATATCTGATTAATTTTGCATGCAAACAATGTCAGGGAACTTTCAAATCGCTCTTAATGACCTTTAATCTTTTACTGTAACCTAGCAGACGACAGTCTTTCACTCTCGTGCATGCCCTCACAAGCAGACATAATTTCCGCTGTTTCGAGGGCTTGGTTCCGGTATATTTTCAACAAATTTTTCACCCACACCAACAATGTCAAAAATTATAGAGATTTTCATGGCATTGTTTCAAACATTTCAAGTGTTATATGCAGAGGTTGCTTGCCTATTATAAAGCTACATACTGCATATGACCGGCGATATGATTAGATTCCCCATCTGCCGCGCGGGGTCAATTTTCAACAAACAGAACAAACTTTTTTTTATAATTTTTCAATGACCATGTGATTTTAATAAAGCATGAAGATGCGTCTGATTAAACAATTGAATGACAGTCTAGCCTAAAATGTCCAGATTTCTGTTATGTAGTAGACTAGTAGGTTTCTTTTGCTATTGAATGGTCTTGGATGTATACACACAGGGACCGCGGAGCGGTTTTTTATTGGTGGGGCTAATCGAGCGCCGAAGGTGCGAGATATCTAGAGGGGAAACTTTTGAAATCAAGAGCCCTGAGATGCCTGGAAACACTTCTAATTTCAACAATCATCATGAAGTGGCATATAGTTATTGCCTCGATTCTTATATTTTTAATGCAAACATATGTATTGAACAAAATTATTGGTGGGGCTTTAGCCCAGCCAGCCACCCCGCTCCGCGGTCCCTGTCACAGAGTGTCCTGTGTGCATAGGTCGGGTAAGCTTTTATTTTGTGATGCCGTGGTGTTTGTTATAATAAGTTATTTTACCTTATCTTACCTTGTAAAGTTTGTTTTTATGTCTTGGGGGTTGTAAAGATATTTTTCAAATGTCGTCAGTGAAGATTGTTCAGGACCAGGTATCGTCATAGGCGGCCCAAAAACACGGGGGAGGTACGGGGGGGGGGGGGGGCCCATAAATACTTTGATTTTTATATTTCTTTTATATTTATAATATAGCACAAAGAACTTTAACAGAAGAGTGGCGGGAAATTTTCCGTGTTGACATAGAGTTATATCAACACGGCTGTTAGCCAATCAGCGTTCAGAATTTACAAATGCTATATTTTAAAGTTTAATTTATCTATTTTTATTTATTTATTTATCTTCGCCTATAACCATTTCTGTTCAACCCCAAAGCGCATACGTCGAAAAACTCGTGTCATAATTTGTGGCTTAAATTTAGAGCCAAAATTTGGAAATATGAAATTCATTTAAAAACCTTGCCTATAATGTATGTAGACCACACAAAGAAGAAGGTGGACAAGCCTTACGTTTCGAGGTTGAACAAAGCTAACATAAACAAAAACAACAACAACAGAAAGGCGGGGACACCACAACAGCTTGAAGCCAATTACTGTGGGCCCTTTGTGTATGGAAAAAAACATAAATGACATATAAATTGAACTGTTACTAATAGCAGCACGTTAATGGCTGCTTGAGTTTGCGCGATGTGTTACATTTTGGGCAAACAGTCCTCCATGTTCTAACATCGTCCACATCGTAGACTGCTCTTGTAGCGTTGTGGTAGAAGTCCAGTAACAATGATCTAAATCGTACCAGCGATAAATTCTTTTGCCTTAGGCTTTTTGGAAGAGAGTTGTAAGTTCTTACCACTCTGATGAAGAAGGAGCGTTGGTATGTCAGCGTCTTACATTTGCGAGGACGGAACGAGATGGTATCGAGATAAAAACACTGGATAATACAACATGCAAGCAATTTTACTTTATGGTCCTTCATTAGTCTTAACAAAGATGAATGAGATTATACAAAAATATAATCCTGAAACCTTTACACATATCACTGATCAAAAAATTGAAAATGTATAATATGCGGTGTAAGCGGATTGTGTCCTTGACTCCTTGCTACTTAATTTCTATACAATGCATTTAAAATCACCTATACCTGTACGGGACCAACATAATATTTTTTATATAATACCTCATTAAATTCTGGTCGTTTAATTGGTTGATTATAGTAACGTGATGAAAAAGCGCCATTTTCCAAGAGTGCAATGGAAAACTTTCCAAAACACTCCTAGGAGTGCAATAGTTTTTTCCATTGCACTCTCACAATTCCCATCCGTCAAAAAGCTCTTCGTACGGCCTTCGTAGTTTACTTTAGGCTGGTTTCGGTCTTGAGATGGATGCGTAATATAGTCCGGTCGCTTAGCGTCAAAAATTGGCAAGATCGTGAGAAAGCTGACAAAGTCAGTATTGTCTTTCCCCGCGACTCCTCATGACAATTGAAATGTTTTTGGGGGTGTAATGAAGAAGTTCAAAAATCTATCACTCCCGGGGGGTGAAAAAAGTACTTTTTTGAAATAAGTTGCAAACGTTTGTTCATGTCACACTTAATTATCGTATTCAATAATAATGCGTTTGGTTTTTTTCTCAAAGACATGGACCTATAGGGCATATAAAATTTTCTGTTTGATGTTTTCAAATTAAATATTATTAATTATTGACTGGCAGAGAAAAATTGCCAACCGTTAACGTGCCATCTCATTGAGGTAACACCCCCCTGACATGAACATTTTAGGCACCCCTTCTCAAATTCATTAGGATGCATAGTTAATCAATTGTAGAACTGAGGGGTGCCCAAGTTTGTCACCGCCAGTAACGATTTTTACCATAAGCCACCAGACTAATAATCCAAATACTAAAATACGACTCAAAAGTCAAATGCGCATGCGTGTTGTTCAGTTTAAATGTTGAATAAATTGGTTTTGAAAAACAATAGTCTGGTATTATATAAAACAAATAATGAATGTTTTTATTCGTGCAATAGTAAGAATATTTTCATTCGGTGAATGATTGATGGATCATATGAAAATATTCTTACTATTGCACTCATAAACATTCATTATTTGTATATGTATGAAATGATTTACTGTAATTTTTTCTAATTATCCTAGGCCTAGTTTGTATGGAGTTTGTCAGTTTCGTGAAAACTGAATATTTTTTCACTTGTCAATGTGAATGATCCAATCTTAACATGACGAAATGTTGCACGCATTGCCTTGCTTTATTCGTCAACTTTCTACTCTTTGGTCACGCTGCAGTATTTGCAGTAAGTAGGAAGCAAAACGGTTGCTTGTTGGTTATGTCTTTTGTCGTATTTCTCAACAGACTTTTTGTAGGTTATGTTTTTAAACACGAAAGGTATGTAAACATGTTATTATATACAACTGAAAGTTGAAGGTATTAACTAATAAAGCCTTTTATAATTTACTTTTATTCCTTGCGTTTTCCTGTCGTTGCATACGTTTCAATATGAAAACGAGGAAATTCGATTGTTGTTTTTCCTCGTTTTCATGTTTAAGTTTCGATCAATGTCAATTGGGATAGTAAAAAATGTCTGGATTTTGCTTTATTAATACCAAAAGATGGATGAAAAAGATTTTGATCATGCAGCAATTTTGATCGATCCGCGTTTGTACATTTTGTATATTTTTTGACAAGCAAAAAAGGGCTTGCGAAGCGACCTTGGAATGCAACGAAGGCTCTTCGCTCAAGCCAAATAGCCAATGCAATGTTTTTGATAAAGCATGCTCTTTTGGCATTTCTAGGTTTTAAAATTATCATATAGTGGACTTCCTAGACTTTTTTCAGTTTTTTTTTGATAAAATTTATGTATATATATATATAAATATATATATATATATATATATATATATATATATATATATATATATATATATATATATATATATATATATATATATATAAATATATATATATATATATATATATATATATATATATATATATATCTATATATATATATATATATATATATATATATATATATATTAGTAACAGTATATATATATATATATATATATATATATATATATATATATATATATATATATATATATATATATATATATATACATATATATATATATACATATATATATATATATATATATATATATATATATATATATATATATATATATATATATATATATATATATATATATATATATATATATATATATATATATATATATATATATATACTGTTACTATTATATATATATATATACTACAGTTACTATCAATGCAATTAACATAAACTTTAAATTAGAAAACTCGCCCCCATGCACATCTATGAAGTGATTAACCACACCACATGTTCTACGCCTATTTTTTATATGTGACTTGTAATTAGCCAAACGAGATTTAAAATTATGGGTAGAACCCACGCCTTGCAAACCACAAGCCACACACTGAGCCAAGTAAACCACATTCACAGATGTACATGTCAAGATCTTACGAATACTAAACAACCTACCAGTCGCGGCCGAACTAAACGACCCACCAGGAACGAGAAAATGTTTACAACAATCACATCTCCTGGCATGGCAGTACATTTAAAACAACCGCGACCTGCAGGCTCCACACCACGATAAGGACTAGATGGGGCCAGCAGCTCTTTTAAATTGGCCCCCCTACTATAAGCAACTCGGATGGAATTTTTGGGCAAAATCTCACTAGCGCGCTCATCCATGTCACTAATACCACGATGTTCCCGAATTATACTGGCTATATCCCGTACTCGAGGGTTGTATTTAGTAACAAAAACACACTTATTGCCTTTAGATTTGGGTTTACTTTTTCGTGCTTCATCCCGAGTCATGTTACCCACCTCCTCAAATACTCTATTGACATGGGCATTATTATGGCGACAATCAATAAGGTATTGAGCGTACACTTTACTTTTTACATAAAAATCACTATCCTCCGAACATATACGCCTTAATCTCAACGCTACACCCTTGGCTATAGCTCGTATTTGAGATTTAGGATGCGATGATCTGGCATTTAAATATACATGGGAATCAGTGGGTTTACTATATATCGTTGTTTCCAGTTTGTTGTTAACTATAGTGATAAGCAAATCTAGGAAATGCAAGCTTTTCCCACCCATATCCATGGTAAACTGCAGATATGGGTCAAATGTGTTAAGAGCCTGGAAAAATGCATTAAGGCGTTCAACAGAACCTCGCCAAAGTACAATAGTGTCATCACGGAAGCGAAACCAACATCTAAGTTCTGGATAAATGGTCCGTGCTGCTAAAACTTGTTGATCTATATTTTCCGCTACGATGTCGGCATATGAACAAGAATTTTTAGGGCCCATAGCCGTACCGTTTTCCTGCAACCAATACTGTCCACAAAAAGTGGAACAATTACACTTAAGACAAATCTCCAAGGCTTCCACTACACATTCAACCGGCACATCAATTTTATGTGCATATTGATTAAGTTTATGTCGGACCCTTTCCACACCTGACTGGTTATCTATCGATGGAAACATGTTAATAATATCAAAGCTAACCAACAAATCTACATCATCTATCCCCTCCAAATTAAGCTCATCAATAATGTTAAGCATATGCCCAGTATCCTGTACACGACAAGAAATAGTATCAACTACAATATTACAATACTTTTCCACAAATAACCGGATAAATTTTCTGTGGGTGTACCACAACCAGATGTAATAACTCGTGCCGGATTACCGGGTTTATGCGTTTTGATGAGTGGGTAATTAATGCCAGGCTTAGGGCTACTATTATGGGTGATAAAATTAATCCATTTATCCGATAACCCATGAGGTTTGCACCTCTCAGCCCATTCCAAGATCTCAGAACATGTACTATTAGTAATATCATGGTCTAAAATCCGAAATGAACCCTTACTCATTTGTTCACTAACTTTATGTGCATCTGCTTCATTGTCTAGAAATACAAAATTATTGCCTTTATCTTGAACACGAACAATCAAATTACCGTTCATCAGTTGGTGTAGCACGAAACTTAGTCAAAACTTTACGTTCTTCTGATGTTAAATTATCAGCCACATAATTTCTTCTAGTTGTGTCAAACAAATCCTTTTCGATACTATTTAAAAATACCTCAATAGCGGGAATCTCAGCATATGGTGGTTCTTTGGTCGATTTTTCACGTGGTGGTTCAAGAGGATTAACATTCGGACTTACACTCGTGTCCCCCGAATGTAAAATTTTTATTTAACAGATTGCTCTCATGTAGAGAAAAGTCTGTTCGTTTTAAGCACCATATTAATTAAGTTACTATCTCACTATCGGATTAGTGGTGTTATTCTGAAGGGCTTCGTACTTAAGTTTCATTGTGGAACAACTGAGTCTGATTTACAATCTCGGGTAGATTCGAGATTAAGGAAATGCTCGTTGAAGTTAATGAATTTATTTGAGCGACACTATAAACGTAAACTTCCTTGTTTAAAAGTGGAGGAACGTGAATGGTTGCTGTCGCTTAAAAGGTGAA
The DNA here is from genome assembly GCA_963855995.1 of Muricea muricata. Lineage (NCBI taxonomy): Eukaryota > Metazoa > Cnidaria > Anthozoa > Malacalcyonacea > Plexauridae > Muricea > Muricea muricata. Next base: position 62,593,275 of record OY979717.1, read on the forward strand.
TGTGGTGAATAATAACAGGACAGCTGAGTTGCCTAACAAACAACAGAAATACGAACCGGTTAATCTCACAGACCAACTAATTGAACAACCACTGGTGCAGCTTTGCAGTCGTGGTCCATCCTTTGTTCCTACACCTACAAGCATAGATTGGAACGATTTACAGCAAAGTTGCCAAGCCTTTAAAAGAAAAGTAAGATGGCGAACGTTTTTCCATGTTTCGGGGGACACGAGTGTAAGTCCGAATGTTAATCCTCTTGAACCACCACGTGAAAAATCGACCAAAGAACCACCATATGCTGAGATTCCCGCTATTGAGGTATTTTTAAATAGTATCGAAAAGGATTTGTTTGACACAACTAGAAGAAATTATGTTGGCTGATGATTTAACATCAGAAGAACGTAAAGTTTTGACTAAGTTTCGTGCTACACCAACTGATGAACGTAATTTGATTGTTCGTGTTCAAGATAAAGGCAATAATTTTGTATTTCTAGACAATGAAGCAGATGCACATAAAGTTAGTGAACAAATGAGTAAGGGGTTCATTTCGGATTTTAGACCATGATATTACTAATAGTACATGTTCTGAGATCTTGGAATGGGCTGAGAGGTGCAAACCTCATGGGTTATCGGATAAATGGATTAATTTTATTACCCATAATAGTAGCCCTAAGCCTGGCATTAATTACCCACTCATCAAAACGCATAAACCCGGTAATCCGGCACGAGTTATTACATCTGGTTGTGGTACACCCACAGAAAATTTATCCGGTTATTTGTGGAAAAGTATTGTAATATTGTAGTTGATACTATTTCTTGTTGTGTACAGGATACTGGGCATATGCTTAACATTATTGATGAGCTTAATTTGGAGGGGATAGATGATGTAGATTTGTTGGTTAGCTTTGATATTATTAACATGTTTCCATCGATAGATAACCAGTCAGGTGTGGAAAGGGTCCGACATAAACTTAATCAATATGCACATAAAATTGATGTGCCGGTTGAATGTGTAGTGGAAGCCTTGGAGATTTGTCTTAAGTGTAATTGTTCCACTTTTTGTGGACAGTATTGGTTGCAGGAAAACGGTACGGCTATGGGCCCTAAAAATTCTTGTTCATATGCCGACATCGTAGCGGAAAATATAGATCAACAAGTTTTAGCAGCACGGACCATTTATCCAGAACTTAGATGCTGGTTTCGCTTCCGTGATGACACTATTGTACTTTGGCGAGGTTCTGTTGAACGCCTTAATGCATTTTTCCAGGCTCTTAACACATTTGACCCATATCTGCAGTTTACCATGGATATGGGTGGGAAAAGCTTGCATTTCCTGGATTTGCTTATCACTATAGTTAACAACAAACTGGAAACAACGATATATAGTAAACCCACTGATTCCCATGTATATTTAAATGCCAGATCATCGCATCCTAAATCTCAAATACGAGCTATAGCCAAGGGTGTAGCGTTGAGGTTAAGGCGTATATGTTCGGAGGATAGTGATTTTTATGTAAAAAGTAAAGTGTACGCTCAATACCTTATTGATTGTCGCCATAATAATGCCCATGTCAATAGAGTATTTGAGGAGGTGGGTAACATGACTCGGGATGAAGTACGAAAAAGTAAACCCAAATCTAAAGGCAATAAGTGTGTTTTTGTTACTAAATACAACCCTCGAGTACGGGATATAGCCAGTATAATTCGGGAACATCGTGGTATTAGTGACATGGATGAGCGCGCTAGTGAGATTTTGCCCAAAAATTCCATCCGAGTTGCTTATAGTAGGGGGGCCAATTTAAAAGAGCTGCTGGCCCCATCTAATCCTTATCGTGGTGTGGAGCCTGCAGGTCGCGGTTGTTTTAAATGTACTACCATGCCAGGAGATGTGATTGTTGTAAACATTTTCTCGTTCCTGGTGGGTCGTTTAGTTCGGCCGCGACTGGTAGGTTGTTTAGTATTCGTAAGATCTTGACATGTACATCTGTGAATGTGGTTTACTTGGCTCAGTGTGTGGCTTGTGGTTTGCAAGGCGTGGGTTCTACCCATAATTTTAAGTCTCGTTTGGCTAATTACAAGTCACATATAAAAAATAGGCGTAGAACATGTGGTGTGATTAATCACTTCATAGATGTGCATGGGGGCGAGTTTTCTAATTTAAAGTTTATGTTAATTATAGTAACAATGATGACTTAAGAAAGTGTGAAAACTTTTGGATTGGCACTTTACTCACTAATTTGCGTGGTTTGAATACCAGTCATGATTTTTCACAACAATAGGTTTCTTTAGGCTTTTGTAGTTATTGTATTAATTAGTTTTAATTATTGTTAAGCCAGGCCAGTATTCATAGTATTTAGCTTCTGAAGAAGGCGGTGGCATGCTGCCGAAAGTTTAAGCTATTTTTTATTATAAATAAATATCATTGTATCTTGGAGTCGTGGCAGTTTTCTTTGTTATTTTATATTAATGTTTAGTCTGTCGAGCAGAGGGAGTATATTTGTTGGATATAAATATATATATACATATATATATATATATATATATATATATATATATATATATATATATATATATATATATATATATATATATATATATATATATATATATATATATATATATATATATATATATATATATATATATATATATATATATATATATATATATATATATACAGTCATTGCCATTAAGGTTGTCCAGACGAACTATACCTAAATACATGTATATCGAACACGTGACTACATCATATGCGTCGGCCCGCGTGGGGCGTAAGAGTGCGTGCTAGTTGCGGGACTGATTAAGTTCGGCGAATTTTGTACAATGCCACGTCCGTATTCGGACGATTTACGCTGGCGAATGGTGTACCAAAAACTTTTTTTGAGAAGAGCTATGAAAAAATTGCATTGCAATTATTTGTTAGTCCAATTACTGTGTATCGGACGACTAGTACGTTTTTAAATGCGGGTGATGTAAAGCCTTGCCGTCTCGGTCGCCCAACTGGGAGTATAACTTTATTTCCCCATGAAGAGTATATTATCATGGATTGCTTGCTTCGTTCGCCTCAGATGCAGCTACACGAAATAGCAAATTATATTTCCAACGCTACTGGTTCTGCGTTTGGCCCGAGGACACTGCAGTGTCGAGCTGTGTATAGACTTGGAATAACGCGTAAGAAGGTATACACATGCACATCACTGCCATTAATAATATTCAGTATATATCAACTAAAAATGCGCAGGAATATAAACAACACTGAATGCATCACACTATTGTTTCAATCTTAAACCTTCAATGAATCTTTTAACTCATCTTCAAAATTTGTATTGTTATGTTCAGTACTAAATTTACAAAGCATTTGCTTTTAAATACACTTAATTTCTCTTCAGCGAAATAATAATCTAAGGCTACAATTCAAAGCAGAAATCAGCGTATTTAATCCGAGCCAACTCGTCTTTCTCGATGAAACAGGCATTGTATGTACAGTATACTTCAATGTCACGTTGTTGTAAAAAGCTTCTAAAAATACTTATTTCACTTGAAGGACACATTCGTGAGGGATTATAGCTATTCACGCTGGGCACCTCATTATTTTGCAATTTCCGCTATTTCAAGTGAAGGACTTATTGCCAATTGGTTATTGAAAAATCCAGAGGAGAGATTTTATGCTCGCTCTCCTTTATTCGAATTATTTACCCGAATATTACTACATGCAATAGGACGCCTCTGGGGACGCTGGCTTGCTAAATTTGCGCAATTAATTCTCCCCCATTACAATAAATAACAGATCGCGGGTTTTCCCCATTAAATCGATTCATTGCTGGTAAAAGGCGCTCGTAGCTTTTCCCAACAGTTAACCACCCAGCACATCATGTCCAAGAAGTTGTGGAACATGTTTATGATTCTGGAGCGCTTATCCGTTTTTTGCCACAATACAGTCCCGATTTGAACCCGATTGAAGAGGTTTTCGCCAAAGTAAAGCACTACTTGCGACAGAATGATTCAGTTTTACAAGCTGTACGAAGTCCTAGCCCACTTATCTGGAATGCATTTGTGCAAATAACATCCTTCTGACTGTCAGGCATATATGCATCATGCTGGTTACATTTGAACAAATTGTTTAAAACATGAGCAAATTTTGAAACATACGTTGCACGAGTTTATTTTTGCTGTAACCTCAGTAGGCTATGTATACACACGCTGTCTTTGCAAGCGTGTTAACAACAGCCAAAATACCAGTGATATCATCAAGGTATCACTAACGAGCTAATCGCCCGATACTCAGTCTTTGGACTAACAAATAGTTGCAATGCAATTTCTTCATAGCTCTTCTCAAAAAAAGTTTTTGGTATACCATTCGCCAGCGTAAATCGTCCAAATACGGACGTGGCATTGTACAAAATTCGCCGAACTTAATCAGTCCCGCAACTAGCACGCACTCTTACGCCCCACGTGGGCCGATGCATATAATGATGTAGTCACGTGTTCGATATACATGTATATATGTATAGTTCGTCTGGACAACCTTAATGGCAATGACTATATATATAAACATGTATATATATATATATATATATATATATATATATATATATATATATATATATATATATATATATATATATATATATATATATATATGTATATATGTATATATGTATATATTCAGCACCTGAGGAGCTTCTAATAAAAGCGAAAACGTTTGTGCAGAATGAGCGTTATTTAATGATATCCTTTATTCCATCTTCATCGTTTCCACAACAAATTTTCTCTCTCTCTCTCTCTCTCTCTCTCTCTCTCTCTCTCTCTCTCTCTCTCTCTCTCTCTCTCTATCTCTCTCTCTCTCTCTCTCTCTCTCTCTCTCTCTCTCTCTCTCTCTCTCTCTCTCTCTCTCTCTCTCTCTCTCTCTCCCTCCCTCTCTCTCTCTTTTTTATGCACGAATCAGAAATTAAACATGGCTACAACTGAAAGTTTGTGGTGTTTTTCAATAATGCTAAAATAAATTTATAATGACCGGGGGATGTGGCGGTAGTTTTGAAATATCACAAGATTGTTCAGATGTCATGAAGATTGTTCAAATGTTATGAAGGTTGTTAATTTGATGTTATGAAGATTGTTCAAATGTCATGAAGATTGTTTTGATGTTATGAAGATTGTTCAAATGTCATGAAGATTGTTCAGATGTCATAAAGATTGTTCAAATCAGTGGCGGATCCAGGGTAAGTCAAAATAAATTATAGCAGCCCAATTTTAAATTCAAAATAACTTTATAACAATGTCATAGGTTATGAATTTCAAAAGAATAAAATCTAACCAATGAAGTTGCTTTGAAGGTATTTTAAAATGTAAATATATCCTAGAATGAGCCGTGGTAATTTACTTTGAATTACGCTAGATCCGCCACTGGTTCAAATGTCATGAAGATTGTTCAGATGTCATAAAGATTGTTCAAATGTCATGAAGATTGTTCAGATGTCATAAAGATTGTTGAAATGTCATGAAGATTGTTCGAATGTCATAAAGATTGTTCAAATGTCATGAAGATTGTTTAGATGTTATGAAGATTGTTCAGAAGTCCCTAATTTCAAACTAGCACAATAGGAGTCAGAGTTCTGATTCAGTCGTTGCATTTTTGAGCAAGCTGTTTTAGAATTCACTCTGCTTATCCCGTAACAGGGAGAGGGCAAAAAAATATGCTTTAAAAATAGCCTGTTTCACGGGCTGGAATACTGAACGACGGAATGAAATAATTGGCAGAGAACAAGCTTGGGATCATTAACATCTTTTTTAGCCAAAGAAATAAATTTAAAACCGCTTGATAGCACCCAGGATCAACATTGTCATTGACACTTAATTGGTTATAGTATCGTTCGTGCCCGCGACCTGAATGATGTTCCATGCAATAACGATGGCAATCACTAGTGCAGACGACTACTCACGTCTCCACCTATCATCGCCCTTCATCAAGGAAGTGATATATTACTTCCAGGTTGAACAGCAGGCCAACAAGTAGCTATGAGACAACCGAGTTGAACTAGGTAGGAGGGGTTTCGGACATACATAAACGGGAACAAAATTTTAGTCCAAAATCCATTTCAGTTATTGTTTCATCCAGGCCAGTTATATAAAACTCTCTTTTAAAACACTGTTTTGTAGTTAAATAGCGATTATTACGTGGTTCTGGTGTAAAAATCCAAAAGATATTTCTTAACAGCTTTTTTATGAACTTGGAAATATTTCTTCTGTATGAAAGAATAGTTTTACTTTCTCAAGTTTTGAAACAAAATGAGTTGTAGAAATAAAGAAACTAAAAGTTTGAAGTTCAAATAAAAAAATCAATATTACTGCATGACTGCATGATTGTTACAATAATGTCATTACAAAAAATGAGTGAAAACTTTTAATGTAATTTATAAATACATCATATATCATGACACTTTAATACCCTTCAGGCACAGAACTAAACAAATATCATCTTAATGATTAAATGTGCGTATATTATTAATATCATTCATTAAGTGTGCAAAGCTGAAGTACACATAGGATAGTACTTTTTTCGAATGCTATTTTTCAGTCAATATTAATAAACTATTTACAAATATATTTACTTAATAGTTCCTTGCCTTAATATGATCATGTTTTTATTACCGCTAATTATTGCCTTCGCACAACGGTCATGAAAAGTGTATACTCTGGATATTTTTTGTATTTGTTTATCAAAATAACACAGTCGTCAGTAACGTACCAGCCCGAGAATTTAGTCCTGTTATGTAAGCATTTTTATGTTGACGTTGATTGTGAAGGCAATGAATTCTGAAGAAATTCTGTAAGGCATATAGCAGGACTCTAATGTCGGGCTGGCTAACTATCACATCGATTATTTGAAAACTATCAAGCCGCTTGTTTTTTCCAAACCCTAGTTTTGCTATGCTATATATAAACCGGATTTAATATTCAAAATTCTTGATTTTTGGCCACCAAAACTGTTGAAAATATAACATAAAAAAGAAAAGAATTCGGAGGAACATAGTGTCTATTAACGTGATGGTATGGACATAAACAAGACAAAGATTTTTTGCGAGAAAGAAAAGTTGCCTGGAAAGTCTATGAAAATATATCCAAGCAAGGCTGCGTGTTTTTGGATGAAAAGATCGTTTCTTCAAGTGTTCTGTAAATGATTACTACACGGTAATTTCTCACCGTGAAATCGCAGTATAACTGAAACGGTCGAATTCATTTCAAAGTGGGGAAATTTGACAAAGGCAAAGCTCATCATCAACTCTTCAACATCTGCTCAACACATAATCAGTTCTTCCCATTGTACATAATGTAGTCCATCTTCGTGTCTTGAAAAACTATTCTTTCCCGATCAGGTTAACAAGTTCTGACATAACCATACAAAACTTTTCCTTTAACATCTTGAGCTGAAAGTTGATTGTAACAGTTGTTGTTGTTGTTGTTGTGCAATTTTGTAAAAACCAAGAAATGTTTTCGTTACCATACTAGTTGATTTATGATGATCACGCAGACACTAGCTTCAGTAACACTAGCGATGATATTTACAAACGGCTGTATAAACGGATTTATGATTTGATGTGCATTGTTTTTCTTCCGCTGTCATTTGTTTATCCTTTCCCAGTAGTTCATTTGCTGCTTTCTAGCTATAACGATGTTTCACCATTATATGCATTGAAGATTCCATCATGAGGCATTTGATAACAGCAAGAAAATGTACATTCCAAGAGTCTTTGCTCTATCAATATATTGTATGATCAATTGTGTTGAAGATGTTCTAGTTCGATAAAGAGCTTTGTACGATAAATGACATTCAGTACTTTTAACGTCTTCAGAGTACCGGTATGAAAGAGAACCAGAATGTTTTGATTGTATAATTGGATCATAAATAACGCTTCCACTGCATAGTTCAACACTTCTCAGTGACTGATACTTTTCATTCCAATCACAACAGCCTTGTAGACCCTCTTTTTGTGGTCAGAAAGTCTCTAACAGATGATGTTTAAAATGGGATATTAAAAGGACCTTCTTGAAACGTCAAACGTATGAGTACATGAGAATCTTACATTGTTTTACCGATCAACATATAGCATAGGAAAACTTGAGATGTTTTCATACATTAATTAAGAGCTGTTCACATGAACTGTAACTGGAACACCCACATATAAAATATGCTTCTTAGTTTTATAAAAGTATTCGCTAAGCAATATTTCAAATTGCGCAATGAGACCCATCACCAACGCGTTTTTGCTTCCGTGAAACAATTAACAGATTAATTAATGCTTTTGATTCGTTTTTTTCACTTTTCTAAAAAGTCTTTTTAAAGCTACAGTGTTATTCCAATATGTGTTAATCTCAAACAATTCACCGTTTAAATAACAGCAGTTTTCGACTGGCAGAAATTTCCGCACGAAACGACGTTTGTAGCAATTGTTTGCCATGTAAATGGAAAAGTAAAAATTTCAGCTATGTGGGCATTGAGCACATATGAACAGAAACTCTTCTTTCCTATCCAATATAATCTGTAAACAAAATATACGATTAGTTTATGTGTGATAATTAACAATAGGTGTTCGAAGCATGCTTGTGTGAAATTGATTACAAACACATATTTTGATCGTCCACAACGTAGGGTATCAGCAGGTGTTTTATATAACAGTACCTAGGCTAATTTACACCTAACATGACGTACGAACGGATTCAAAACTTCGTATTAAATGCACGAAATGCTGCTTTTAGACTGATTTTAAAAACTTTACATTGCTTCAAAGACAGAAAATAGCGAAAATATCCTACCATTTTTTGTCAAACGTAAATCAATGCTGTACATTGAGCGACATTTGACCAACTAATAATAAAACAGAATCCGTTGAAAAGATACGTCATCTAAGGTTTCACCTAATGGAGCAGAATAAAAAAGAGAGCTTTGGAAAATTAACATCCTATTGTGCGGTTCCATGATTGATCTTTTTTGTCCATCTTTAACTTCTTCTCAATTGGCTTTGATCTAGAACTGCGCTTGATAGTTGGTACCATTTTCATTACTCGTTGGTATGATGTGCCCTCGCAAAATCTAACACTTCCAGGAACGTACTTGTGTATGGAGAATATACTATTGTTAACACAATGTTCACAAGCATTCCAATCATTATTTCGAAATGAAACCGAGTAGTTATTCAATCTTCTTAATAAATAGTCCCTCTTCGCTTTGCTTTTCCTTTTTGCTTTTCAGGTTTTCTTTCAGCTTTTGGCTATAAAGGAGAACCAATAATATAAACTAATTTTTGAACATTTAGCTGAAATAATACGGTGTAAATAGTATTTTTGCTACTAAATCATCCTAAATGCAGGATATGATTTTGAGTCATTATTTATTGGAGGTGGGGCTACTAGAATTAAGAAAGGAGGGCCACGTTTTAGTTAATTTACATGAAGAAAGATACGTTTGTTTCAAAGTAGCCCTCGCTCCTCTCCTCAGAAGCCACCCCTCCCCTTCCAATAAATAATGGTGACACCTTAAATAAAACATATTCATTCTATATAAGTGTAAAGCCAGCGTGTAGGGGTTTATAGTATGGGACTATAACTTAATACCATTTTTGCTCTAAACGTTTTCTTCAATTATAAGAATGGTGAAATTCCTACGTATATCTTCGCCGAATCTCCATATCGTCAGCTTATTAACCTTTTTGCCTTAGTGGATTTTGGTCTGTTTGGAGATTTTAGGTTCTGAGTTATTTCCACTAAAATCCTCATGCAAAAATGACTTAGGCTGAAAGGTTAGTAAACTGACGATATATTTAGTGAAGAATTCGCGTTTACCTTCAACATCTCCTCAGTGGTCGTTATTGTATCGTAAAGATATTCCAATGTTATTTCGTTTGGATAAATTTCAGCACTTGGCATCACGTCAGGAAACCTCCACAGAGAGTTGTTTGCAAGACAAGCATTTAAGGTTTTCTCCGCTGTGAAATTGGGTGAGGAACAGTTTCGAAAAACAAACCGTCGCAAAACCTTATGAAACATTACCGATATTTTGTCTTTCTCTAACGATTCAAACAAAATTTTTAGCTTTTTTCTCATGTCGTCGGTTAATTTATGTCGAAAACCGTCAGGCAGTCCACCTATTGCACCATCTGCCAATACATGTTCCAATTCTTCACAAAGAGGGACAAGGTGACTAACTTTGATGCTTTCACTGGGTTTTGGTAAAGTTGATACAGGAAATGGACTTGTCAAATTCTTTTTTCGTTGCGTAATAAATGACATTAAGGACATATCATTCTCCACGGATGGAATTCGTTTGAGTAAAAACATTAACATTTCTAAGTGCGCTAGTAGCTCTTGACACTCCTGTTGTTTGTGCTTATCAAACGGATTTGTTCCCAATTCCTCTGGTAAGAAATTACTTTGTGGTATCAATTTTTGTATTTCGGCAAGAGTCTCACTGCACGAGTTGAAGAACTCATTCGAAAAAATAAATTCATTCAGTTTAAAATCAAGGTAGCGCTTACCAAATACGAGTGATTCAGCCAGCCTTTCAGAAATACGCTCAATATCATAATGGACAATTTCTCCCTTTCCATAATCAAGGTCATTATGTGCATAAGGTAGACTGTGCAATTCATCTTGCCATTGAAAAGAAATGATATCTTCTAATCTCGCTACTTGTAGAGATACCCTTGGTACAGTTGCATAATTTGAGTTTAAATGTAAGAAACCCAATGCATGACTTTTTTCTGACGCTGATAGCCACAATAACTGATCGAGGAATTGGTTCTGTGCTGATGTAAGGAACGTAATAGCTATGCTGAGATACCTTCCACTTTCATTATTATCATCAATGATGCAGTAACTCAGGTCGAGCTTATTTTCGTTGAGATTAGGCATTTCTTGTACACCCTTCGTTAACCGACTGTTTACATCTTTTCGTATGGACTGCCAAGATGTTTTAAAATTCTTGAACAATTCACTACGACGTTCCTTATCAGATGTATCTATGAAAAGTTTTATTGTCGTGTTCTTGGCTTCTTCGCGGGTGATTCGATGATTTAATGCTGCATATACATAGCGCGTCCACTGTAAAAAATGGTGTAGATGACCAATCTTCTTCAATGTGGCTAGATTAGAAAAGAACAACGATAAGAAGGCGTTCTTCGCTTGGCGTTCCTCGCTCAACATCTCAAAATATAAGCGGAAATCTTCAAATGAAGGGATTCTTTTCATTCGAAACAGACGTCTCAGTTGGTGATTGTCATCCGTCATATTTGGTTGATAAACATCCAATTCAAGAATTTCGTGCTCCACTGTTGTCTCGTCAGCGCTTTGGTTTTTCCGCCTGATTAACATACATTCTTTAAATTTATTTGGTTGTTTGAGCATTTCCTTAAGAACTTGGGTTGCTTTTTCTCTGAATTCCTTCAACCAAGATTGAGGATCCTTTCCGGCCATATTAGACATGAAAGTTTGACATCTCTGTATTACCAAGTGCATTAGGCAAACAACTTGTGCTTTAGTTAAACCAACGATGTTTGCAAGATGATTCAACTCCTCGTGCATTCGGTGTAGGCATTTTTTCATTCCGGTGCCCTGTTTTACTTTCATCTTGTTTTCTACTTCTCGCTCATTTGTAAGACCTAGGGCCATGCCAGCATAAACATTTGCATAAACAAGGATACGCTGAGTTATCCAATGAAAATCGGTATGTGTGACTTTTTCTTTTGGCATCATATGCATTTGTTGCTCATTTTGAACACGATACTCGTCATCTTGATTTTTGAGTTTCGTATTACAATTGGGACATGAAGAACACGGCTCTGTATTGCAAATCCGAAGTCCGCAAGTGCAACTAAAAATAGTGTTTTTGTCAAATTCGAAAATAGATGTAACGATACTTTTCTCTTTATGCCTCAGGTACTCTTGATCGAACTGGATCTTCCAATTTGTGTCAGTGAGATTTTTTAGGCAAACAAAAAGCAGCGATGGTTGAGAATTCTCATCAATGATTGATGTCACGCAAGCAATGTGGACAATTAGAAGAGCTTCTTGAACGCAGGAAACATCAGATTCTGGTGACAGTTGTAAAAAATCATCGTTAAACTGTTCGTTGATCAATGCATTTAGTACTATCTTGGATTCATTCTCTGGAAGATTTGCTATTTGATTTGAGATCCACGAGGCTATTTTTGCTTCGCTGTCATTCAATTTTCTGGTTGCTCTTTTTAAGAAGAATTTCTTGATTAGTAACTCCATAAAAGCCAGAATGTGTTTTTTTGATAGCTGCATACACTTTTTGAGACAAGAAGTTATTTTTTGTACAATGACCAGGTTACTTTGCTCTAGTTCGCAATATGCGTTCTCTGCCTCAGTGTATTTTTCACTATCAGAGTAAAAAGTAAACACGACTTTTTCATCGGAAAAACATGGCGTTATGGCATCAATCACTTTACTGGACTCGCACATTTTTTGTAAATCAAAAACATTCATTCTGAAAAGAAGCTGCTTTAAAAAGAAAATTAAAAGAGGCGACTTCCCCTGTCCACCACCAATCTTCTTTTTGAATATGCTGTTTATTATTACCAGCGGAGATTCAATGGTCATTTCTCGAGCTAGTAAATATGGCTGTTGAGAAACTTCTTTAGATAAACTGGTTACAAATGCCCGAAGGTAGCTGACAGCAGTCAAAAATTTAAGATCAATAAACTCGGGCTCCTCTCGAGACATGATATCTATTGCCTTTCGCGCAAGTTTAATAGAAGCAATATCGCTGTTGCCGGATTTCAAGTCGATTGTAAAAATATCAGGTTGAAAAAATGATTCCATTATATCGCATATAACTGTGCATGCATAAGAATCTTTATGCCGAGAATTTAGATCCTTCAGCGCATTATCAATTGCTAAAAGATTTGGACAACTGTTACAACCTTCCAAAAATTCGCATATCTCATCCTTTTCGCATTCTAAAATACGCCATAATACTGGAATCATTACAGTAGCTGTGCTCTTATTCTCTCTGACGAGTAATATCAGGACGCGACTAATAATCTCTTTTATCCATGTCATATCGATGTTTGTTTCAATACATCTGCCAAATAGCTGAGCATTGAAAGCTTCAAGTGCTTCCGATTTAATCTTTTGCTTACGCGTCAAAGAAACAATGAGATCGTTGATTTCTTTAAACACTTCTACTGAATCCAAATAATTATATTTGTTTGCACATTTGTGTTTTTTCCCTATTTCGGCTAAGATGTAAAGATGACCTTCTTTTTCTGGTAGTTCTGAAGGTTGTAAAATTGTACTTGCAAAGTCAACACAAAATCGTAAAAAGTGTACCGAATTCGCTGCGTTTTCCATTCTCTTTGCAAATAACAGAAACATTCGCGCGTTGACTACCCATGACTCAAGACCATTGTTTCTTTTGATCGAATTAGGATTGGGAAGCAGTGTCTCGCTCCAATGATCAAGAAGTAGAGTCTGAAACTTATCTTCTTCCTCGTCTTCGTCTTCAGAATTACCCACAAGTGAAACATCCTCACTTATTCTCGACAAAATATCCTGGTCAACAAACTCCCAACACGTTGTTATCATATGAAACTGATTGAGTAATCTTTGTTTATTGTCCTTTAGCTTCACAAGGAGATGGAAGTAGAAACTCAAGGCAGGACTATGCTGTTCATGATTGCAATTAACATCAAGTTCCAGGGATGCAGTGAGGATAGAAATGCGTTGTTCACGAGTTAACTTCTTTTTGAATTGCACGGAAAATTCATCCAGCAAATCATTCATAAACATAGAACGGTACACTTTATCTTCAAACTTTGTCAAGACAGTCTCTGGTATTGAACTCGACACGGTTGCCTGGAATTTTTCCAACTTTTCATCGTCATTTATTTGTAATTCATCAAGAGCTGACAAAGAGTTAGTCATTTTAGTAATGAATAAATGGCTGAACGGGAAATGCAGGTCAGACAACATATTATCCACCCTATAAACACCGCACTTTTGAGGATCTGAAATATTTTCCATGTCAAAAACATCTTCGTTCAGTATCAGCTCACGCCAGAGTGATTCAAGATCAGATCGTGCATCATGGTTACTTTCCGATATCGAGGTTAAATTTGGAGGCCATGCATTATTGCATTCCATGAAAAAGATAAATTTCGCTAATGGCACGCGCACTAAATCAAACAAATGCCTTTTTATAGCCAAAAAGAACGTGGAAGAATTCACAAGTTGCTCTTTCTTACAAGCAACTTCAATTTGTAAGTATCCATCGGGAAGGTTTGTTTTCGTTGATGATAACGATCCATACAACAGTTCTTCGACAGCTCTAACGACGGTTTCTGACTCAAAAAGTTTATTGATAATATCAAATATTGAGTCCAAATCTCGTTGCTCTTGATTGTATTCAATACGTGAAAAGCACCACAAAAGAACTTTTTCAGCGACTTGTTTCAAAGGCCAGATTGGTTCACTCAGCATTGTTTGAATGCTTGCCGATTGTATTTGGCTTAACGAAACTTCCTGTTCTTCAAGAACGTCAAGGAAAATTAGTCTCCACCCACAACCAAATGAAAATTGCCACGATTTTTTTCGCTCGTTGTAGTGTTGTCGCTCAACATAGATTAATATAATGACGTGTTTCTTTTGGTTAGGATGCCCATAGGAGTTTCTTTGAGTGTCGATAATGGATCGAGCTAAAAGAAGGTTCTTGGCATCACTTTCCGCACATTGCAAAATTAAAACGTCGTGAGTTTCAGATAGCCAAAATGACTCTACTGCTTTTGTAAGCTGTTTTGCGGAATTGAATAAATTTAAAACTTCGATTTGACATTTAATTTCAATGATTCTAGTGGCAGAGTATGTCATTACTACGCATTGACTTCCTGTATCGTCACCGATGAGATATGGATGAACAGGATCTTTAATCGCGGTGATTAAATGTGCAAGACCTCGATGTATAGGTTTTGAAAAATACTCCTCAGTAAGACTTTCTATTTCTTTTTCTGCCTTCGAGAACAGATCTGATTTTTTAGCACGTACGACTCCTTCTGGAGAGGCAATCCACATTAGATCAGCTTTGCAAACTTCAAAAAGATTTTCATCAGTTTTGCTTCTGACACGAGAAAACACGAGTGAAGCCAGGGTATCTTCGTTAAAACCTATGAACATGCTCGAAGGACCAAATGCATCATGAAATCCTTCAACTGTAGAGATTTCCTTGACCCATCTGGACAGATCTTCAACAATTTTACTCTGCTCTTTGTTTAGGGCGTGAGAATAGCGAAGTAATTGCTTTTCAAATCTATTAAGGAATGGAGGATCGGAATAGTCGATGGTTTTTTCATCTTTCAGGACGATGCATCGAAATTCATCATGTATGAAGCATGTTGGGTTGCTGTCTGACCCAATTGCTACACGGCACATCTTTTTTCCATTAACGACAGTGTAACTTTGGTTTAGCATGTCATACAGAGCTCCATAGATTAGATCCAAATCACGCAAAATCAAAATGCAACTTCGTTCCATGAAAAGTAAGATACGGCTAAGTACATCGTAGTTGTAATCTTCTGATTGATCCCCATCAAAGCGGCTACCATAAATCGTCTCTACTTCCCTTCTCATGTTGGATAACGTATCATTAAGAATATCAATCGCCGAGTCCCCCTTGGTGAAAAGCATAAGATGTCGAGCGAGAGGGTCAACAAGATTCTGCTGGATAAGTTCCATCACTGGGAAGATATCATCTTTTCCATTACCTAAAAACATGCGCTGTATTCCTTCAGTTTCCGAATAAGGAAGACCGCCAAAGTTTCGTTGTAAAGCCAAATTAATATCCATCGATCGATCTGTCGACAATTTATAAACCACGTTTTTAATGAGTGAGTAATAATCCCGTAATCCGTGAAAGTTCGGATACGTCTGATTAAACTGGTATTCATGATAGCTTTCAGCTAGATGACGAACCTGTTTTTGGCTTTTGGAATCTAGGCCTTTCTTTCTAGCATCGCACATAATTGAAATTGCTGTGTTGTGCAGATCGTCAACATCAGGGTCAGGTTTACTCAAGTGAATCGCTCGATTCATTTTAGCTGCATCTAATGCCCAGTTTGATATGCCCACTACAGAAACCTCTGGTTTCACTTGACCACTTGCTCTATCACTGGAAGATTCAGGCTCCAATAAGCTATGAAGAACTTTTAAAGGATTGTGCTTTGAGCATCCAGCAAGACCAACTTCATCTAAAAGAACAACTGGTAATATATTTTTGTTGCACCTCGCGTATTTACGTGCTTTTTCGAACACATTTTGTATGCCTTCGGAGGTTGAGGATTCAGAGCTCTGATACGAAACAACATATATGTGTGGGAGCGTCTTAAAGAAGGCATCCGTGGAATCTCGACCGCGCAGGTTTCTTTTAATGAGCCCCATGGATAACGATTTGCTACATCCTGGTTTCCCTACAACAAATACAGGAATTCGATTCAGGATGCAAACTAGAATAACAAACACATTCTCTCGTAATGAACCGTTTTTACATGTGCCAGGTGGAAGTTCCATCCTATTTAGGAAATTCTCTTCCATGATACGCACTACCGCAGTAAACATTTGGTCTTCGACTTGCAGGATCTTTGCCATTTCTCTGCAATATTTTTCGCGCGATTCTGTTGTTGATAATCTGTACAGATAACAATGTGCTAAACCAAGGATGTAGCCTTTAAGGTGAGGTAAACATTCATCTGATCTTTTATGTTCTTCTTTAAGAGATGGCGTCATCTTTTTGTTGCAAATTGGATGCTGATGAATTAACTCCAGTGTTTCTTTAAACCATTTCACCAAAGTAATGCATCTGTTTACATCACGGAGACTTACGCTGTATTCTCCTTGCACATTTCGTATAAACATTTGTGACGCGATCAACGACGAGACGAGCAATTCAAGTGACTTGTCTGGGTTCTTGGGGATCAGTTGAATGACCATTCTCTGTATGTACGACTTTTCGTCTTCTGGTTTAAGAAAACCAAAATCCCAAACATAATCAAACATTGCTTCAGGTAAAGGATGGACTCGGTAAACGAGACGAGAATAATCATCGGTTTCAGTGTTTCTTTTGTGTTCAAGACCAGCGGTTTTGATCTGCTCTACCGAACGCAACTTGTACGGATTACACGCGGCTAAAAATACAAGTTTTCTTGACAACGGCCGACCGAACAACGTATGATGGCACATTATTTCGCTAATTAATCCTAAGTGATCTGTCGTGTTTATTTCATCTAAAAAGATCCATGTTTCTTTTTCCGCATCAACTTCTTTTTTCTTGATAAACTGCACTATTTCTTCCTCATGGACTCCAGCATGTAAGCTAAACACAGAGAAAGAAATTTTACATGTAGTGGCCAAATATCGTACAAGGCTTGTCTTTCCACATCCTGTTTCTCCCATCAAAATCACCGGTATTCGTGCACGAATTCTCAAGATTATAAGGATCATTTTGTGAATATTATCTGCAGTAACAGCATAAGAAGGATCCAAGTTGTCTTGACGGTTCACGGATTTCGTCTCTGTTGAAGCTATTCTTAGCAACGTCTCTCTTAGTTTGCTGACACTCATTGAATTGAAATCTGGAATATCTTGGTTCCGTCCGTCAGGTTTCCCCGCTTGACTAAGTAGTAAAGTCTTGACGTGCTGGGGGACGTCGGCTTTATTACGGTAGAAAGCCGTAGCTGACCGAGCATCTCCTCCATGAAACACTAAAATCAAATGGTTGCTATCTTCCCATCGCTTCATTTCTGTAACTCTCTTTACCAAAACTTCAGTAATGGTGTTATTTGTCGATGAAAGTAATTCATTTCGTTGACTAAAGCACGTCTTCATTGATCGCGACGAGAATTCTTTAGAAACGTCCACGAGTGCTTCGAATAAGTTAGTTCGAATTTTTCCCTTTTTTTCACCCAACATAAGTTGAAGACTAGCGATTTTAAAATACTCGCTCTCCGAAAATTTCCTTAGTTGGTCTGCAAGGAAAGCCAAAAAAGTTTTCAGAACGGCAAACGACAAATCTTGAACGTCGGAAAGATACTGCGCCAACAGTTTACAGCAGTTGATCGCGGGCACTGGTTTCAGACGATCTTCATTGTGAAAAATGATGTCTGTATCTTCTAGTGTTTTGTTACGATGTGCTTGCAGGTACTGGCAAACTATTTGAATATTGCTGTTTGCGTCTAAACTAACAATCAGGTCTTCGTATTTGAAGGAATTAAGGCACTCACTTTTGAAATACTTGCAAATTTGTAAGGAATTGCGAAGGGAATCTTGCAAGGTGTTTGCTATTTCGATGTAAACATTACTTATTGGTAAGTAAAACAAGTCTGTGTCTGATGATACCATTCCAAAAACGATTAACTGGAAAAGGAAACTGTCCAACAACGAAGGGTTGTCGACTTGACCAACATCCAAATGTAGAGAATGACAGGATTTAATGGAAAGACGTTTCAAACAAGCAACCAATTTGTTCCACTCAACTGAATCATTAACTGGAAATGTGACGACAGTTTTCTTTTTTTGGCAAGCATCTGTTTTGATTCTTTCTGTCTTTCCAAGTCCTGGTAGAACTGATGTATAAACGATCACGTCAGGAAAATGCTTTGTCAGACAATCACTTAGAGCTTTGTCGGTCATTCCGCTTATCTCGTGTGTGTTCTCGTTAAACTCCTCAAAGAAATTAGTACAATTCTTCCCACGGCAAATCAATATTAAACGATTCTTTAAATGCTGATTTTTTAGTCGGTTTTCAAGCTTATTTCTAATTTCCTGGTTTAAAAGATCGACATAGGCAATGCAATGCAGACTTTTCCGCTCAGTAGGTTGTCGTTTGTCGAATGCACATCTGTTTAGGAGCAACTCGACTTCTTCCCACTCAGTGTTAGGGCTGCAAAATAATATTTCATGGACTTGTGGGAATGATTTGCAAGTATTGGCATACAATGACATCATCACGTTCACAGTTTGGGAACTATCGTCGTCCAATTTCACAATAAAAATCTCTCCATCTTTAACAATGTGTTGAGCAGAGATTGACGTGGAATGCAAATCTAATCGTCGATAGGGCGGCACCATATCTTTAAAAACCACTTCTAAAGCATCGCCAATTCCATTAACGATTTCTTCAGGACTGTCGCCATTGACTGCACTGTTACTGGCTGAATCGCAGACTTTGCTTAAATTAATTTCAGGATCGATGAGCTTGAGAAGGGAACGTGCTTCATCGTGGTATTTCTTGTTTAAACAGTCGTTGAAAAATTTAAAAAGAACTCGTAACTGATACGCCCGGAAAAAATTCAGGAAACAATATTTACTCCGACCTTCTGATAAAGCTGATTCCCATTTTTCGAGATCGTTGTATAGTTCATCTCTTTTCTCTCTTAGAGACGCAGTGCCTTTTAAACCTTCCCACTTTACCACATCGTATTTCTGAAAATCGAGTAGTCTTATTTGTGCTAAAAGATCGCAAATTTCAGTCAACAAGTTAACTTCGTTAATAAAACGCTTGTAGTGAACCTTCCGTTTAACAAAGCTCGCGCGTGGCCGCGATACATCAGCTGAGTTACAAATTAGATATGCCCGGCTGCGCAGATTTTGTAGTTCCGGCAGTAAATGCTCTCCGTTCAAATCATCATAATAATTTTTCGCTATGATACCCCCGTTTGCACTTGCATGCACAGAATATTTACCTTTATCAATACATTTTGCGATAACTCCTTTGGAAACCTCAACCCTATTCGCAACGCTATTGTAAAGGCCATTAAGGCTGCTGATGTTAGCATTACAATCTGCGATACTTTCGATAATTTTGTTAATATCAATTCCCATTGAAATTTCGGTCATCAATAATGTATTCAGAGAAGTGAAAAACTTCTTAACATTCGTGGTTGACTTTGCTACTTGAATAATTTTTCCTAAAAATTGGTGAACATCAATCAGTTTTGAGACCAAAACCTCTGTAAGCTTCAGTTGTTCTCTATGCTCCTCCATTTCTTCCACCATGAACTGCAGATCTTCGTCGACAGTCTTTTGGGCAAAATTTACAACTTCTGCAGACATATCAAGTTGTTGAAGAACTGATTTAATATCGCTATTTTCCAACAAGTGTTTCTGGACTTCTTGTACATGAGCATGATTCCTTCTTATTGACAACTGATTTTTGTCGCCAAGCTGTGTTTTCAATGATTGCAATTTGTTGATAGTTGCGAGTGAATCGGGATTGCTCTCAAAACCCAGCAATCGAAGAACAGAAAGCGCATTTTGAACACTTTTTAACATCTGGTCACGATTTGCATATGCAATCACATAATCATTTTTCAGCTTACTTTTTGTATTGAGGTGCGCTACAACGAGGGTTATTTCTTTCTTGAGACTCTCACTGGATAAAATACCAACCAAATCTTCGAGCTTTTGTACAGTCTGACCATCGTCATCTGGTTTTAAAAGAAAGCTTTTCCACTCAGAGGAGAACGGTTCAAAACAAGTCTTGGTAAAAAATTCAAGTAGATCTATCAACGTTATTTCCCTTTCGCCACGTTCCTTTCTCCAGCATCGTTCTGCAACACGCTTAAATGAGGTAGACTGCCATAAATCTTTTATGGATTTCGACGGTTTTACTGCAGGGGACAAAAAACCCCATGAATCACCACTTTCTAAATTGCTTACTAAGCACTTATCACTTTTATGATATTCCAATAATTTCATAACTTCTTCGAGATCGGTAATTTCTATTTTAACTGCCTTAGAAACATGATTGGAAATCGCAATTGCTGACTGGACCGCATCTAATTTTGCTTCAAACTCCTCAACAGTCTTAGAAATGTTTTCAATTTGTTCCTTGCAAGCATCTCTTTTGATTTTGAATTGCCGCTTTTCATTTTTAGTTTGAATTTTCAAACATGCAAAGATCTGACATAAACATTCCTTGTGCTTTTTGATATTTTTGAAAACTTGAACAGATATGTTTTTATTTTCTAAATCCCAAAACAGCTTTAGCAAACTCTCTTTCACAAAAGTGAACGTTTTATGTTTCTGCAGCTCGTTTACGCTCCCTGCAATTGTAATAAATATATGAAATAAATTACAAAAATATTTAAGCTCTTGCTTTTCTCGATTTAAGCCGATTTTATATGATGAATTTTAATTATTGTAGATAGCTACCACTGCTGCTGGTAATAGATTCATCTGTAGGTTGAGCCTGCGGCATGTAAATTTTTTGCAAGTTTTGCGGGAGTTATCAAGGAACTGGTAAGAGCTATCAATCTCGGCTTCAGCTCGAATGACAACTTTTGCCTTGACCTTGATAATTTATCCTGCATATCACAAAAACCTCATCCAATAATTGTTTAATCAAGATTGCTGATTCATGCATGCATTTATACTGATTCTTGTGGTTTAATTCGATAAATCTACTACCGTTACGAAACTACCGTTTCTTGTCTAATCCTGAACAACGCTTACTGCAGATATAAAAAATGTATACCTTCAGCTAGTAACAAAGTCAACCAGAAATCAGACCACTCAATTAACTCAACGTGATCTTCTTCTCGTCTTAAAATGTCCTCCACCCCATCCAATATTAGTAGAAGTAAGCTTTCTTCCAGTCTAGTTAAAACAAATTTTTAAACAAAATGTTGGCACGAATTACGTTGACAGTCATACAGCTTTGGGGTAGATTGTGCCCTCCCCCCGTCCATACAAGCTGACCAGTCAGCCAATAAAAGTAGAAGCAATAGGAACATTTGCTACAAAATGAAATCAAAACAATTTTCAGTTCACAAATGGTCGTGAATGGTAGTTACGAAATCTTTTAGCAGATAATTGCAGCAATTTTTTACACCCCTTGCGAAAATGTGTTTGAAATCCCAATTGCTAATACGTACCTTGAAATGTTTTGCGAATTAGGTGAGGTATCAGTGAACCAACATTTTTTCATGCTGCAAGAAATGATATCTTCCTTAGCCACAAGAGGATCTATGAGCAAAGAGCCAAATAATTTCTTGTAACAATCTTGGATGAACGGTGAGAGATTTTCAACAACAGGCAAGCCATCGAGCATTGAAGCAAGAGAAAAGTTATTCTGGTATTTATTTTTCCTCTCTAACCCTTTAAAACATGCTTGCTCGATTGTATCATTACTGAAGCGGTTCAAATTTTCTAATTCTGCCACTCGTTTGAAGAAATCACCAGGTTTACATTCAGATGGTTGATTCTCCTTGTCCGCAAGATCCACTGTCATCCATTTGGATACAATAGATACATGTTGCTCTTTACTTAAATGTTTCCACCATGCTTCATGAAAATCACCGGTCGTAATGAGGCGAACAAATATCTCATGCAAATGGGATTGATTAGACATGACCAATTTATGCATGACAGCTTTAATTTCTTCAACAGAAAAATGATCTTTTTGCGACATCTCATTACAAAATACGGAAGCATTTTCTTCCTTCACTTTAGTGGAGGAATTTGGTGGAAGATCGATGAAGTGCAAAAGTATTTGCGAAAAGGCTTTGATTGACTTCTTAAGCAATGCAGGTGGTACTTTGGAAATCTCTCTTAGCGCTTCAGAAAGACGTCCTTTGTTATGCGTTAAGATATCTTTAGCCTTTTTTATTAGTATCTTTCCAAATAACTCTGCCTGGTCTTTACTGGTGTCGAACAAATTCAAGAATGCGTTGTTGTCGTACAAGGAAATAACAACATCAATGTCTGGAGCGTCGTGCAAGATTCTTTCGAGTGTTTTAAGAAATTCGTTTTGTGATATCTTCGCAGGATCCGCGGTCATAAACTGGCACAAACATTCTACCAACTCTTTATACTTTTCAGGTGAATATTCACGACCTTCTTTGAATGTATAACTGTCCGATAGTATTTGCTCCATGCCAAAATACGGGTAAAAAGATGTGGCATACGACAGCCATTTAGGGACGCTGCTAGCATTCACTACTTTGGGCGCAAGAAGTGACAGAGAATTTTTTAGAGCATTCTTGATCTCTTCCCACAAAGACATTGCCTCCTCTGATCCTAGGACGTGCAGAAAATGGTCAGCAAATCGCTTACATGAATGTACGTCAGACTTTTTCTGCCAATCAAAAGCGTTGTTCTCATTCACTAGAGCCAGGAGTGCTCCTAAATGTAAACATTTTGGAACGCTGCTCCCTGATTCTTGCACAAAAATCCAAGTGAGAAACGTTTTTAGAACTGTTGAATGCAATGGTTGGAAAT
The DNA here is from genome assembly GCA_963855995.1 of Muricea muricata. Classification (NCBI taxonomy): domain Eukaryota; kingdom Metazoa; phylum Cnidaria; class Anthozoa; order Malacalcyonacea; family Plexauridae; genus Muricea; species Muricea muricata. The sequence continues at coordinate 62,616,556 of OY979717.1, forward strand.
CAAAATTCATGCTCTTCAAAGCAGTTATGTATGCATTTAGATTATATTTGTCAACTGTCCCGAAAAGCCATTTGCTGTAGCAGATAGTCGCCCGTTCTGAGAAGTGAGATAAGTCATCTTTTTCACGGAAACAGTCGTAGTTAGTTGATCTTGGTTCGGTATGTCGAAGTGAATCAATTGGTATGGAACCGTTGTGCTTTTTTTCTATTAAGTATTGGTACTGAATCTGCGCAGTGGAAGTATTTCCGTAAGTAATTATTTTCGCTCCCCACACATAACCCATTTCATCGTTTGGACTTTGTGTTTTGGACATCTTCTCTGTAGTATGGGATTTGTCGTTCAATATTATGGAGACAGATTTGACCGACTTATTTGTGTACAAGTAAAATATAGTCTAGAAAATGGAAAGCATAAACGTTAATTAGTAACAAATTAAAAGAAAATTTGCTGTACATCAGCTTACATGAGAAGGAGGATAGATTAGAGAAACAAAAATATTACAGTGTGTATGTTCAAAATTATCAAGAAAAATAGTATGTCATTCATATATCTTTAAAAGTATTTGCTTTAAGTCGACCAAACTTTTACAGTTTTGTTAATTAACACTAGTAGCCAACATTACGTATTGACTTTATTTAAATTGTTTCACAAATAAAGCATTCGCGATGTATTTATTCAAGCAGAAGGGGGACAAAGAGCCCGGACCAGGAGTGGATCAGAATAATAGCGATAAAAATATTACGAACTCAAACTTGGACTCAAGATCGACAGTAGAAGGAAAAATATCGAAAATAGAAGTGGAATGAAAATATCCACAATGCGAGTTCGCGTATATTAAGCAATGCCCGCATTGCAGGCAACGACAACTAAGAATTATCGACAAAGTCCACGGCATTTTTTTTCATGTTTAAATAGCCGAAATTTGGTGGTAAAGTAACAGATTGGAGTTCTTCAGGACTTATACGACTATTACGAAGGTTAATAAGTTTAACTTCCTACATAGTTGCCCACATGCTTGAGATTTTGAAGCTCCAAACCTGTAAGAGTGGTAAAAAATATCTCAAGATATATCTAGGACAAAATATGTGTCCATGTGTGCGGCTCAATTGGGAGACACTGTAATTTCCTGGATGTTCGAAGACTTCAGCGATGTTATTGATCAACGCCAATTTAGCTGTCTTAAAGGGAGCTCATACAACAATGTATTGTCTGTTAGACTTGTTCCACAACTGGCTGAAAAACTTAGAAAACTCTGGATGCTATCTGAGGGCCTGCTTACTTGACTTTAGCAAAGCTTTTGATAGGATTAATCATAACTTTGTTGTTGAAAAGCTTATCAGCATGAATGGAAGGCAGTGTATTTCCTTCTCTCTTACAAGATGGCGGACGGTCATGATTTGTTGACTTCACCAAAATACAAAAAATTGTCATTCGAAAGCATTGATATTAATTCGATCAATTTGTTAAAGGATCAAGCTGACTTAGTTTATGATGGGAAACGAGTTATATGGTCTCGAGACCTTTTTTCGTTGCAGAATTTCGTCAAAAATGTGATCGGGCTGTCTGGTACATGGAGGTCAAGCGGAGGTAAATCTAAACAGTTCACTGACTCAAATTCAAGTTTTATCATGACCTGGTATCCTGGCAAACTAAATTCGCTTACATTTAACGGAAGGGATGGTGAATCTTTTAAGACATGGTTGTTGAATGTTTTGATCTCAAAACGTGTTAAACGAACTGATACTGACGGGGGCTGTTTGCATGCGTTGGCTGAAACATCAGTCAAATCCAAACAACACTTGGTTAGTGTTAGTCAAATAGTACAAGATCTGACCATGCTTGAGGCTAGTAAAGTATCTAGTAGTGGTCATAGTGATGAAGCTATAGATGAGGTACTATCGGCGGATTGTTCAACCCTTGATGAGCTTGAGGATTTTATTGACCGATCTTTTCAGAATGCGAATATTCTGACGCAAAATAATAATACCAACATATTCCCCCGCCCGATCTACTGATAGCTCTACCCCATCTCGGACGCAAGATGAAGCTGAGTTAGGCATTACAGTGAAGCAATTTCGCATGTTCAAGGATAAGATTGAGTCAGATATTGCAGTCTTGATAAATAATCTTTCAGAACAGACTCAAATCATAAATAAAAGTAAACAGGATATATGCGAATTATCTGATGAAAATTTGAATTTGAAGTCACGGTTGACTGAATTAGAAGTTAAAGTCCTCTCTGGGGATCTATCGAATAATACAATCGGCTTCAAAGAAAGCATTGATTTGTCATTAATGAGGTTAATCTTCCTAGTAGCAGTGCCACCAGCATTCCTTTAGATTCCATTTCCAAAATTGCCACCCCCAGTGAGGTTAATCACGTTCAAAATTTTTTGGAATTGGAGCCTACACCTATACCAAGACCGGCCAACCAAGTTGATGCCACATCACAGGTTTGTCCGCACACTTTGGGTGATAATCCCAACTCTTTGTCGAACTGTGCATGTCGCTGTTTGTGTGGCGCTCTGGCTGCTGATACTGACGGAGTTAATTTGGATATGACTATACCATCTAACAGATTTGGTTCGATTGCGGGTGCTAATACCGAACATTCTCATAAAGATATGGAAATTGATCGTCTTCGGATTGAACTTTCGATTGAGAGGGCGAGATCTGAAAAGCTTGAATCTGATTTGAGTTTATTTGTGAAAGAACGATCCCTTGAAATTGAAAAGTTGAACCTGACCATTGTTTCCCTAGAGAATAAAAATGCATCAATCAACATTTGCTGCGCCGGTGAACAATAACAATAGTAAGATTAATAAAAACACTATTATCAACGAAAACAACAGAAATGGTCACCGAAACAATGGTCATCATAACAACAATGGGTTAAATCAATGCAAATCCCAAAACGTCAGTTCACAACCTTTCATCCCTGCTCCTGTGAACAATAGGGACTTTGATAGAGTGCCGCTTCACGATACTAATAGGGACTTACAAAACAAGGCACTACAAATCAATCAAATTGCAAATATGCCCGAAAAGCAACCAATATCGGATTGGATTGGTTCTTTGCCGTTAATAGATATACCCATCCAAGTAAAAACAACCAATATAGTAATGGAAATACCTCGAACAAGCCTTCTTTTGCCAAGCGACATCGAATGAAAACACCACCCTATCGAATGGACCATCGCCACCAATCCCTCGAATGGCTAAGCCATTTGCCTCTTGTACACCAACTGTGTAAGAGGTAGGAAATGTGACAACTATGTCTATTCCTACACGAATTACTGCACGGAAATTCCAACCATTTTTTACAACTTACCGAAATCACTATAGACCTTGTGGCTCTAACATACTAAATCTGAAAAATATTGTCATACACAAAACTTATGCCTGTATTACAAAGTCCTCAAAGTCACATTTACCTAGTTTTTGCTGCATTAATGCCAAATCGCTGCTTCCAAAAATAGATGAACTCGCCTTGTTTTTAAGTTGTCGTCAACCCAGTGTAGTGGCGGTCACTGAATCGTGGCTGAATAGTGACATCGAGGATGGACTCGTTTCGATAAACGGATATAACATTTTTCGTAAAGACCGCCCTAGCCGTCGTGGAGGAGGAATTTGTGTTTATCTACCACATGGCATCTACGCCAAACGTAGGTTGGACCTCGAACATGAAAATTTAGAATGTCTGTGGCTGTGGCTTCGCCCTACCCGCCTCCCCAGACCACTCTCTGGTATCGCAGTGTGCATAGTCTATCACCCCCCTGGTTTACCTGTAGAAAACCACCACCAACTTAATGAATGCTTAATTTTAACAATAGATTCATTACGCAACCAACATCCCAACTGTGGTCTAGTCCTTCTTGGTGATTTTAACAATTTCGATATATCGAATATATTATTAAGTCATAATCTGAAGCAAGTTGTTGAAGTCCCTACAAGAGAAACAGCCATTTTGGATCTGATAATTACGAACCAACCAAACCTGTATTAACCTCCCCAAGTTTTAGCGCCGTTAGGGTCGTCAGACCATAACATTGTAACATGGTCACCCAGTCCAAAGAATACCAACTCTCAAGAACGTACGAAATTTGTTAAACGTCGCATCCGACGCTATCCAAGGTCTGGGGTTGAAGCTCTGGGGAGATGGATCGCTACACACGCCTGGTTTGGTGAGTTAGGGACTAATCACACGGTATTAACATCATCATTCTCATCGCATCTTACAGAAGCCATAAATCGTATATTCCCTCCTATAACTGTGAAGTGTCATCAAACCGATAAACCTTGGATAACCCCTGGTATTAAAAAACTAATTAAAGACCGACAGAAAGCATTCCATAACCATAATATCCCCCTATGGAAATCTTTAAGATATAAAGTCCAAGAGGAGATTAAGCAAAGAAAGAAATCATTTCATAAAAACAATGTTCAGCATTTAAAAAACAGTGATAGTCGTAAGTGGTGGAAAATCATTAACAAAATGTCTGGCAAACTGGGAACAACAAAGCCTTTCACCTTAGAACGCGATGGTGAAATCCTAAACAATTTACAAGCTTCCAATGCCCTTAGCGAATTCTATACTTCCGTTAACGCTGATATTCCGCCATTAAATGTGAACTTATTACCATCGTTTTTACCATCAAATGATAGCGTACCTGCAGTTGAGTGTTATCAAGTCTGTAAGAAACTCCAATCTGTCCACTCTTTTAAAGCCCCTGGACCTGACAATATCTCACCTCGAATTTTAAAGGAGTATGCTCACATGCTAGCTGAGCCGATCACCATTATTTTTAATACATCCCTTGCTTCAGGAGTAGTTCCGAGTAGATGGAAAAAATCGAACATAGTCCCAATCCCTAAAACAAGTAAACCGATTGCTGAAGCCGACACTAGGCCTATATCATTAACATCGTCCCTGTCTAAAGTTCTAGGGGATTTCGTAGTATCTTGGCTGATTGAGGATGCAAAAGAAAAAATCGACCCCAGCCAATTTGGTTGCCTGAAAGGAACATCCACCACTTTTTGCCTTTTGGATGTGTTACATACTTGGCTTTCCCACCTTGATGGACTCGGTAATCATCTGCGTATTTGCTTCCTAGGCTTCTCCAAGGTCTCCGACCGTATAGGTTATAACCTAGTAATTGAGAAACTGATAAATTTGGGTGCTAGACGTTCATTAATCCCTTGGATCATCAACTTCCTCTCAAATCGAAGGCAGCGGGTTAAATTTGACGGAGCAACCTCTGACTGGCATCCAGTGAATGCACGTGTTCCTCAGGGGACAAAACTAGGTCCAATCTTGTTCCTAGTAATGGTCAATAGCCTGCGAATCACTTCTCCCTACACTAGAATGTGGAAATACGTAGATGACGTTTCAACCTCTGAGAGTCTTAGCAGAAATTGCACCTCTATCACCCAACCAACCCTTAATTCAGTTCAGTTGTGGGCCTCCGATAATTGGATGAAACTTAATATCAAGGAGCTTCGTGTTAGCTTCCTTGGAGAAACCCCCCAATTAATGCCTCTGTTGATCGATGGACACCCAATTGAGACAGTGCGTTCACATAAAGTACTGGGACTCACGATCCAAAACAACCTGAAATGGGATGAACATATCCATGAAATAGTCTCGAAGGCATCCAAACGATTGCATATCCTCCGGGTGTTGCGCCGAAGTGGTATTCCTCCTGCAGACCTTCTCACAGTGTATATTGCATTAATACGCTCAATCCTTGAATACTCTTGGGAAGTTTGGCACGGCTCTATCTCATGCTATTTATCTGACAAACTTGAAAAAATCCAAAAGCGAGCCTTGCGTATTATATACCCTGAACAAACTTATAAAGATGCGTTGCTGTTGGCTGGTATCACCAAATTGGAGACTAGACGTGAAGATCTATGTTTGAAGACACTCACGAAGATAACCAGAGGTGGTCCCCTTACACAATACGTGACCCAGACTAGATCGAACGAGCATAATTATTTTATTAGATGACTAAATAAATTATCAACTTATAAATGTCGAACTGATCGGTTTAAAAATAGTTTTTTTCCAAATACAATTAGGATTGCTAGTAGTAAACAGTGCTGGTGAGACTTGATCTTAACTTTGTCCTAACTACCATTGTAAATAATCTTATATTATTATAACATTTTAATCTCAGCACATTGTACTTCACGTTATGTGCGAATTTGTGCTATTAAACATCATCTTATCCTATCTTATTATTTAATGGATCTGTAGTTTATTAACATATCGTCGACAAGCTGTGAAGAGTGGTTCAACTGTATCACAGTGGCTCCCTATTTCTGCTGGAGTCCCTCAGGGAACCAATCGTTTTTCTAATGATGATAAACGACCTCAAACTGTCTTCGAGTAAGACTTCCGACTGGAAATATGTTAATGATATTACTTTGTCTAAAGTGGTTAAAAAAATGAAAGTTCTGAAAAGCGAGTTACTCGTTGACGATTTTTCTAGGTTACTCAGTGAAATACTCTCTTTTATTGCTTAATTTACTTAACGATATTTACACGCGCCAACATGGCCGCCATGATTTTATCTCCCCCCCAGTGTTCCAAGGTCCTGGACACTACATCCCTCCAAAACTTTCAGTGGCCAACTCATATAATCAACTATAGCCACAACACCCAACTAGCCGTTACACATTACTGTCCGAACCCGCATGTAAAAATACATACCTTTAACTATCAACCTAACACAACAAGAATTAACTTACACAAACTCTATACAGGCCTTTTTGTTAGTCTAATAGTCTCCGCTGGTCTAATAGTCTTCCCCCATTTCATATTTATCATGCCATTTTGGAGCTCTCCGCTGTCGAGGAGCCCAGCAAACATCCAGATGATCTTGATCCCTTCACTACATAAAAATCTGCCACCTCGAACCGTTTCTTTGTTGAAACAACCGCCGTAAACTTGCCAAGCAGAGGGAGAGGGGTGGTGGAATTGTATGCAAACAACTTAGCCCTTGCACGGCTCAAGGTAACCCGTCCTTTCAGTTTATCAAAACTGTCCTCATCGATGATGTTCACATCAGCTCCTGAATCAATTTGGACTTGGAGTGGTATTTCGTCAACCTTGACAGTTATTGTATGGCCCCTGGCCCTCTTTTGCTGAATCGCTGATACTTGGTATTCGTCTTCGCTTTCACTTCCACTTAAATTTTCAATTTTCCTTACTTTTGTCGTTGACTTGCACTTCTTTGCGTGATGATTTTTTCTACCGCATTTCCGGCATTCTATACCCCATGCCGGGCAAGACTTTCTGCCATTAGAATGTGGCCACAGACCCCCACAGTTGAAGCATTCTTTCTGTCCCCCTTCACCCTGCCCGGTTTGCTCATTATTTTTCCTTAATGGTCCATCTACGCGCTCTTTACTACTTTTTGCCTGCTGACTCACTTTCAAAATTGCCGGACTTTCCATCGCTCTAGCTTGTGCATCCGCTGTTTCCATAGCCCTGGCGGCACTCAAAAGATTGGAAAGTGAAGGGTCCTCCCTTAAAGCCTTTCGTCGTAACCGTTCTGATAGACACTTCTGCACTATTTGGTCTTTTATCTCTCTATCTTTATCATGGAAATCACACCTGTTGGCCGCCACCCGTAGGCGTGTGACAAATTTATCAATAGATTCGTCGTGTTCCTGAGCTAACTGGCGGAAATTGTAAGTTTCGAATGTGACATTTACCTTTGGCTCGAAGTGCGCTTGTAGCTTTCCTTTTACTAGTTGGTATTCCTCGTCGTCCTCTGAGGCTAAAGTGTAATAGATATCTGCTAAATTTGCACCGCCATAATGCAAAAGTAAAGCCTTCTGTCGAACTTTATCTTTGATGTCGAGTGCCACAAACAAATTTTCGAGCCTCAAAATCCATTTTTCCCACTGAATACCCAACGAAGTCGGTTCCGATTCGGTATCAAACAGTGGAAAATCTGGTAAACTTGTTGCCATCGTGTCTTTAAATCCTCGTCGCCATTGAAATACTCTCTTTTATTGCTTAATTTACTTAACGATATTTACACCTCTAAATGCTGGGTGGTACATAATCTGCCTGGGACGAAGCCATGTTGGAACGAGTTGACTAGTTTCAACACTTGATCACGCAATTTATTTAAAATGCAACGCTCAAACACTTCCAAGTTCCGATGCGACACAGAGGAGTGAAATAGGACAATAATTCTCGACTTGAGTTTTATCACCTTCCTTGAAAACTAGAACCATGTTAGCCAGTTTCCATTCTTCAGGTAGGAAGCCACTGTCTAGAGATCGATTGAATCGAGTGGATAGCGATGGAACAATTTGGTAGGCGGTCTCCTTGAGTAGCCTGGGCGAATTGTCGTCAGAACCTGGTTAACTAGAAATACCTGCATGCAACAACCCCTCGCCACTAACTAAGAGCATGCAACTTTATTTTCGGAATTACATGAAGTATGAACATAGGTTGTTGTCATAGCAACACGGTAATTGTTATTCTTTCTGTATATTTTTTCAAAATGACAAAATATCAATTTTTAATCCTTGTTTTATTGACAATTTTTTTAAATGGCACAACATTTGTCATCAGTATGTTATTACGCCTAATGTAAGCTTAAATTTCGTATAAAATACGACCTATTAATTACATTAGTAATAAGAAGACAGTCTTGCACTTACAAAACATAAACTTACTCTGGAATTTAAACAGTGAATATACTGGATGAGTACGGCCACGCCGGCTTTTATAAGGCATTAAAACACAAGTATAAATACGCATTAGCAATAAACTTGCCTTGTGTTTCACGCCATAGTCAATTCTTGGCGCTTCTCTGTATTTTCCCCGAATTAATCTCTCTTCAAGAGCCCATAGGCGGCCCAATTCAGTGTGTAGTTTCATGAAGAGTCTTGTCGTGGCAGTCGTTTTCGTCTCAGTTCTCGCCTTTTTGGATGCCTTAAGTGTTTGCTACTCCTGATAGTCCGCCATATTCCTGAGATCAGAAATGACCACCCTTCGTTGGTTGTGAAAGTTGCCAAATCTTTTTGCAAAAATCACAGGCGGCCCAATTCAGTGTGTAGTTTCATATAGAGATCAGTAGCGAGCGGTAGCGAATTGTTTTACATATACAAGATACATAAGGTTGGCAACTAAATTTCACCTGACGAACATATGACTTTTGTTAAACACAAAATACATCGCTCGTGGAATTAAAAACAGGTAAAAAATTATAACACGTTAATCTCCGATAATTTTACTACACATACTCAATGAAATTTGTCTTCAATGTTTCCGAATGGATGCAAAATTTGAACATATTTTTCATGTATTGACAAAAAATTTCTTGTCCCGATGCGGGATGCCAGAGGTTGGCGTACACGTCAGCCTTTAAAAAGCATTTATAAACTCCTATTGGTTTAAATGAATATGTCGTTAAAAGTGCACCAATAGGAGTTTATAAATGCTTTTTAAAGGCTGACGTGTACGCCAACCTCTGGCATCCCGCATCGGGACAAGAAATTTTTTGTCAATACATGAAAAATATGTTCAAATTTTGCATCCATTCGGAAACATTGAAGACAAATTTCATTGAGTATGTGTAGTAAAATTATCGGAGATTAACGTGTTATAATTTTTTACCTGTTTTTAATTCCACGAGCGATGTATTTTGTGTTTAACAAAAGTCATATGTTCGTCAGGTGAAATTTAGTTGCCAACCTTATGTATCTTATATATGTAAAACAATTCGCTACCGCTCGCTACTGATCTCTATATGAAACTTCACACTGAATTGGGCCGCCTGTGCAAAAATACGAAATATTGTAGTGCAATATAGTCCACCAAATTTTTGAGATCAGTGATGACCACCCACTCCGACCAGTGAACTCAAATAAGACTGGAACGATACCTTCAGGTAAATAGCCTGAGCTTTGGGTGAAGCCAAGATGGCGGAAATTGAAGGCCGTCTTGTAGGTATAAAACACGCGTGTTTTCTGCGTGGGCTTCGCGGGAGCTGAAAAATGACGAAAGTTTTCCGATCGATGTTTTTCAATTTTTGCACCTAAATGCTGATTTTAACGGTAAATACCCTACCTAAAAGCTAAAAACCGAACGAAAAGGTAAGATTAATCCAACTGCAGTCCATATTATTCTGTGTTTTGTTCAAATCCCTCACATGTGGTCGAAAAAAACAAAAGTTTGCTTTTGTTTCTCCACGGGTTTTTTCTGAACTTGAATTTCATTCGCCAAATAACTTTGCTTTTTATGATGAACTGCTTCTAAAATATGGTTATTCTGAAAGACCACTTGCTATAATTTCTAGAGCCATGGGAAAGCCGTACTAAAAAAAAATAGTCGGCCGAAAATATGAAATTTTCACATGAGATAAACCCGATTTTTCATACGGAGTTCGGTAATATTTCCGCGCAGGGGCCTGGATCATACCTACAAGACGAGCTTCAATTTCCGCCATCTTGGCTTCAAAATTTCAGCTCCACGTAGCGTTCCAGTCTTATTTGAGTTCACTGACTCCGACTCACCGCCACGGTCATGACTTTATAGGATACCCTAAAGGTCGAAATGTCGAGAGAGCACTGGGTTTCTCACTCACTGGGACTGTATCTACTTCATCAAATTTAGCTAAAGCGCGAGCCCAAAGGGCGAGTAATAGCGAGCTTAAGATCACGCGACGCGGACGTCGATGACGCCGTGAAAATGGCGCCAAAATGGCGTGGCATGTCCATAAATGGGCACAGCAACCATTTTTCACGGCGTTATCGACGTCCGCGTCGCGTGATCTTAAGCTTGCTAATGATTGTCGCGCTACGCGCTTCCTCTTTACCTAAATTTGGTGAAGTAGATACAGTCCCAGTGAGTGAGAAACCCAGTGCTCTCTCGACATTTCGACCTTTAGGGTATCCTATAAAGCCATGACCTCACCGCCACCCTTGAACCACGCGCCCGCGATATTTGATGAACTTCAGACTTCGCTGTGCTTTCCTTTTCCCGGGTGTAAATAGCCGTGCGGAATTAGTACCCTCGCACGGCGCTTCGCGCCGTTGGCTCGGGGATTAAAGTGTAGTAAAAAAACTTTGAAAGTTTGTTCGCCGCAAAGCAAATACTTTTAAACATATATGAATTTTGCTTAATAATTTTGTGCATATGTATACTGTATACAAGGATCTGGCCAGAGATGCATCAGAAGGGAAGTGTAGTACAATCCCCGGCTGGTAAGGTAGCTGATGAGAAAAGCTGCAGAGTAGGATTGGGTTTGAGCAAGGCAGCATGCCGGCTGCACTATTCAAAATTTGGGCTGGTGTTACGCGTATTTAGCATTACCGCATATATATATATATATATATATATATATATATATATATATATATATATATATATATATATATATATATATATATATATATATATATATATATATATATATATATTGTGCAAAATACCTCAAAAACTTACCACTGAAACAGACTGTTGTGGTAAGTTTTTGAGGTATTTTGCACAATTATACATTTCGCTCTGTCTATATGTCATTGAGCATGTCATTGAGCACTCTTTTGTATTTCGCTAACCAAAACTAGCACATTATATATATATATATATATATATATATATATATATATATATATATATATATATATATATATATATATATATATATATATATATATATATATATATATATATATACATATATATATATAGTACAATCTGCAGACATGCATGTTTCGCCGTTCCACGCCTCATCAGTGCAGCTTGGTACACATCCACACATGTAGCTGCACCACACTTATACACGTGAGCTTGCTCTCACCAAGCGCACGCAGTACAAGGCAACACAACCAACACATGCGGACATGCGTAGAGCGTCATAGGGCCAGAGTGCTCAAACCACCTCAAGGGAAGTGGGCTTTGCATATATATATATACATATACATATATATATATATATATATATATACACACACACACACACACACATATATATATATATATATATATATATATATATATATATATATATATATATATATATATATATATATATATGTATATAAATACTGGATCAATTGATAATACATTCCTAAAAGCGCCTGAGTACGAGGCTGAATGTGAAGCGAATAAAATCTGCCTATTAAAAAGCATGCGGAATAGAAATATTTACCTCATTTTTCCCATTTCCATTTTGCTGATCATCATCAACATTCGGGTGATTTTCGGCTGCCTGCATTCTGCGCAGAAAAAGTTATTTATATAAATATAACATAATAGCTGAACATTGATTTATACTCTTCGGGGCTTATTAGCATAATCATGATAATAGTTCATGGGATTTGTCAGCAGCTTGTTTATGAACTTTGCCAGATATCTTTTTGGATCAATAGGGTTTTCCGGTTTCTGAACTCTTCAATAAACAAAACAGTGGAAATTGACAGAAAACAACAGCTTTAACCTAGCGCTAACCCAGCCTTGTACAACTAACCTCTGGTAAATATATCGTATATATATATATATATATATATATATATATATATATATATATATATATATATATATATATATATATATATATATATATATATATATATATATATATATATATATATATATATAGTGCGTGCGCGGGAGAAATTCGCGCGGTTAAATTTTCCCGCGAGAAACCCTCTTTGGTGGATGCAACGCGAGAAAAGTTCACTTATTTTGTTCAGGATTGACCCTTTTTCTGCCTTCAAGATGTATAGCATCTCATTGCTACACAAGCTACATTGTTTCCCTCCTGACTTGTATCACGGCACTTGCTTTACAATGTCCCATTTGATGTTATATTTCTTGTTCTTCTGCTTTAAAAACCACACGTACTTTGATAATTCCGTATTAGTTACATACAAGGGGTTGGCGATGGGTTTCTTGTGATTTGGAAACCGCTCCTTGAATGTCGTGGACGTGCTGCCGATGTAAACTTTCGTGTCGTTGCTGTTTTCTTCGGTGACACTTGCCTTGTAAACGATGCTTTTTGTAAGGCATTTATTTTCAAGGGGGGCAAAGGTACCGGTTGAAATGTCTGCAGTTATACATCTTTTCGCTTGGTGTTGGTGGCATTGATTTTTGAGTTAGGATCTTGTTATTGTGGTTGGCAATCACACTTTTCACGATTTTCAGGCAGCTATAGCTCACTTTGACTGTGTTTCGGTTGAAGATTTTGCTGAGGGGAGATGATTTAGGGAAGTGAGTATCTAGGAGACGCAAGAATTCTTTACCGATCTTCGATTGCACGTTTTGGCTGAATGGTGGATTAAACCAGGTGATATTTCTACTTCTCTTTCTTTTCGGCATTTTAGGGTTATTCTTGCTTTGGTAGCTCAATTTGTGTTGATAGTTGCTCCGTCTCAGGGCGTCTTGATACCCTAAGTGCCGTGATACAAGTCAGGAGTGAAACAATGTAGCTTGTGTAGCAATGAGAAGCTATACATCTTGAAGGCAGAAAAAGGGTCAATCCTGAACAAAAGAAGTGAGCTTTGCATCCACCAAAGAAGGTTTCTCGCGGGAAAATTTAACCGCGCGAATTCCACCAGCGCACGCAAAAAACCTACGTGACGTGAGCAAACAATAAGCAACGGTCAACAATTCTTTAGTTGTCTGAAGATTGCCTGCAATGGCATGAAACTCTGAGTAACAACTAATTGAAACTCTATTTTTGTAAATTGTTAATAAATTTTGCTCTACCATAATGTATTGAGCACTTTTGAAATTATATGATGTTCAGTCAAAATTGAAAAATATATGAAATCTGCTACAAAGACCCTTCTGTTAAGAACTCGATTAATCCCATTGAGTTACTGGCATAAATACTTGGACTTTAATTTTTTTGTAAATCGGCTATCGCAACTAGACAGAACTGATTACTCGTGCACCGCGGGTATATACAGCTGCTGAATATAGCATGTGCAAAGATCAACGACGAAATTATTAATTTGAATGTTTTGTTTCTCAGCCTTAGCACTGCCACTGATATATTTCAGGTGTTATCATAGGCAGCCCAATTCAGTGTGTAGCTTCATATAGAGATCAGTGTGCACATAAACACATATTATTTAACAAATAGATTTCATTTTTGCGTGCGTCTGTACTGTAATAGATCACAGATGACGTCATAGCGTGTGAACAACAAAAAAGTACGCACGAGACGCAGTCGAGTGCGTGACTTTTTGTTCTTCACACGCTATGGCGTCATCTGTGATCTATTACAGTGCAGAAGCACAAAAAAATGAAATCTATTTGTTTTATATTATAATAAAGTTGACAAAAATCATGCGAAGACCCGCGAAATAAATTAGCTAAATTAGATCACGCCATCAGCTGACGTCATCCGTGCGTGTGTACTTTAATAACACACAGCTCGCGACCAATGAAAATGCAGAATGAACACGTATTATTATATAATATATAATAATATATGAAGTGTGTTTACGAGCGCACTGATCTCTATATGAAACTACACACTGAATTGGGCCGCCTATGGTGATATTCCAATCTACAATTAATGCCACCACCACAGCATTCAATAGCTCGAACATATTATGAAACCAAGTTGAACAAGCTTAATTATTGCTAGTATGGGTTGTTTTTCTCAACTATATATTTTATAAAGTGTAGCTAAAAGGATTGTTTTCATACGGGTAGGAACGGACAGAAAGTTTCCCTGTTAATAAGACCTGCCGCATTACAAAATAAACCTAGCTGTCACGAATGAAGAAAATGCTGTAAATGTTACCCGCACACGAGAAAACTTTGTCGAATGTCGATCCAACCTGTCACGAGTAACAAGTACGCACGACAAGTCCACTCGTGTGCGGCGGGCATTTAAGGTCAGTACAAGTACTGAATTAATAAGCAATTAAAATAAGATATAGATACAATTATATAGCAATTAAAAATTACGAATAAGCTAAAAACAATTAAGAAGATTATGACTCATAAAACTGCCAAATCCTAATTTATCACTGATTTTTCAATTTTAAACAACTAGTAATGATCAACGTGTTTTTAAAACGTACAAAAACTGTAAAAAAACAGTGCAAAAATTCGGTGCATGTACCTTCCTATCGCATTATGTAATTGATAATTTATTGAGACATTAGTTCTAGGAATTAAATCATTTAGTTTATGGTTACAATCTTCTAAAATCTGTTTAAAAAGTTTATCGCAGGCTTTCTATCTTCTAGTGTGTAATGATTCTATCCCAGGCTCAATCAATGCATCTTCGTGATATAAGTTCGGATAAACAATTCGAAGAGACCGTTTTTGAACACGTTGGATTTCATCACGTAGGTATTTTGGTATGGAATAGCGGAAGACGGTCGAGGCGTATTCAAAAATAGGGCGAACGCGGACAAAATAAAATTGTAAAATGTCTTAAATTGAAACTTTTGCTTGTTTTTACTGCACTATAGAAGACAAATTCGTTTTGAACTTTTTAAACTGTTATCGAAACCTTAGGCATATAGATCAACACAACTTCAGCACCATGGGCTTTGCTTGAATGACAGTTTAAGATGTAAATGACAAATTGTATGTATGGAATTAATTTTTAATGAGATTTTCGATAGTTACCACCTTGGTTAAACAATGATATCCTCTATCAAATGCGCCTAAGGGATAAGTTCAAGGCGCGCGCTAAATCTAATATCCTTGCTGGTGTTATGTACAAAAGGCCTAAGAACGCCGTTGTGGAAATGGTTGTGAATGCAAAGTCAAAGTACAGGTACTTAAAATGAAATTATGTCTAATTTAAAAAATCCAAAAAACTTTGGAAAACTTTAAAACGTGTGGCATCAACAGAATCTTCCCTTTAACGTATTCTTTTATAGACGTTAATAATGAACACATTACGGATCCAACTGCTATGGCCAATACTCATTTGATAAATATTTTCTAGAAACACAAGTGACATCAAACCCTGCCTTAAATACAACGTATAGAAATATGTGCGATGAAGTAAATCAGATCATATTGATGTATCCACGTGTTTTGTCATTCCAGAAATCACTTGTGATCAAGCTAAAAAAGGATATTGAGAGAATAGCAAGTAATAAAGCTACAGGAGTAAATGGTATTGGTGTTAAAGTAGTAAAGATAGCATTGCCAGCAATTGCTCCTCTGACACATATTTAAAATGCAAGCATTATAAGTGGAATTTTTTTGTAACTTTTGAAAAGGCAAGGGTATCACCGTTATATAAGGATCTCCCCACGAAAGGAAAAATTATAGGCCGATTTTTGTCCTTCCGATCATATCTAAACCGTTGGAACGACATGCTGCAAATGCATACATTAGCTATCTAAATACTCACAGTCTTCCCTATCGCTATCAGTCTGCATACCGTTCGATTTACCAATATGAGACAGCGTTGATTAGCCTGACAGATAGTTGGCTCAAGGCCCTTGATCACAGTCAGTTGGTGTTGTCCTACTTAATCTACGTAAGCAAAGCGTTTTACTTTGTAAACCATGAGATTCTGCTGACGAAAATATCCACTTATAGAGCCATTGACATATTTATAAAATGGTTTAGTTCCTATTTGTCTAATGGATCACAAATTTGCTCTATCTCGGGATTGTATCTGAACCACTGCAACTGTCTAAAGGAGTCCCACAAGGATCTATTCTGGGACCTATCTTATTCTCTCTTTATATAAACGATCTACCTCTGACTGTGTCTCATGTAAATGTGGATATCTGTAACATTGTGGACGTCCGGCAGTGGCTATATCCAAATTCAGGTGATCTACAAAGTAGCCTCAATAGGGCAGAAGCCTGGTTTGTGTTAAATGACATGATGCCTAATACCAAAAAGACTAAACAACTACGTTTGAGACAAAAAGACTACAGCTTATATTTCCTGTACACTATACGTGTCCGGAAATTATGAATAAACTTGTCAATCGGGTATGTCCAGAATATTTTGACAAATATGTAAGCTTCAAAGATAAACATAAGTATAGAACCAGAGTATCCTGAAGAAATCAATTGGTTGTGCCTAAATGTCGTGCAAAATCTGGCCTCCGAACATTTCATACCAGTGGCATTCACCTCTGGAATTTACTTGATAGTGACCACAGGAGTAACACTAATTATATAATAACTACAGTAAAACACGCAATCTGATTGGTCAATACCCGTGCCGGATGAGACAATCCTGCACGGGAAATTTGAAAGTTGACATTGCTTCGCATTTTACGAGCTTGTTACGGGCTTAGAATTGCCGACAAAAAACCATTTCAACTTCTGAAATTAGCGGAGAATAAAAATAAAGTCAAATACTAAAGCACAAGGTACAAAAATTATAATCTTTTATGTTGTCAAACTTCTATAATGTCTTGCATACTTGTATTTTTGTTTTGTTTACGTTATGAATTTAACTGAAATACGATTTTTGGGACTCGCATATTTTTGTTTCAGTTTATGCTGTAGCGATAAAAGTACAACCGTTCGAATCAGCATACAATAGTGCCCATAAAGGACTAAATTTTATTTCCCTGCTATGCTTTCTCACACACATACTGCACTTCAAATGCCGATAAGTTTGTACTTTTTTGTTTACGAAAAAATACAAAATTACAAAATGAAACTAGCATATCTGCCACTTTTGGCCGTTAACTTAATAACATCGGTTTTTAACAACATCTGCTCTTCAGTTTAGTACCAGTCTATGTCTCTGTTAAAATACTATATTTTCACCATGTTTTAGATAAAAAAAACACAAAACAAAAAAGTTATGCGAAAATTTTTAAAATTGTGTAAATTGTAGCGTACAGTCGAATGCCGACAAAGCTAAATTAAGTTGACGATTCTTGGGAGAATTGCGTACTTCATCGATGGTTTAAAAAGTGTTAACCGTTGTTTTATTGTAGTTATTTTATAAAACTTTTTATTTAATATCACGTGACCACAATGAACCGATTAAACGACCAGAATTTAAATAGGTATTATATAATATTGACTAACTAGGGCCACAAGGTAAACTTCTGGGAAACCAATTGTGTTACCCAAATAAAGTGTCATATAAAGTGTCATAGATTTGTTTATTCTTTCTAAATTTGTTAAAAAACTTCGTCATAAATTGTAAATATAGATGCAAGTAAGTTAAATAGCATTGGCTAAACTGTCATATTTATTCGTAAATATTTTTAACCTTCTGCAAATATATATATGCTATTTACCGGATGGGAGGTCCGTACTGGAAAAATATTTTGTCGAGGTCTCAAAAACGTTTTTGAGACCGAGACAAAATATTTTTCAGTACGGACCGACCTAAACGGTAAATAACGTTTTTATTTTTTTCTGCGTGATGCATGATTAATCCCTTACGAAAATCCAGTGTTGCAAACATGCTTTGAGATCAGCTAGTTTGTTACTTTACTTCAATATTTATTCAAGCATGGCTGACAAACAGCTAAAACGAAGACTATACTTTCTGTGCTACTGATGTTTTTATACTCAATACGGCAATGAAAAAGGTGAGTTAATACGATTTTTTATTTTATCGTTCGTTTTACGAAACAAACAGGGTTGAAATATGCGTTTTGACACAGAAAGTTTGATTTTCGATTAGCGAAAATCAGCTTTAGTTTTTGACAACATTTAATAATAAAATTTTAAGTCCAGGAATCAACTTTAAACTGCAGGTTAGTTGTCAAAGTGTTACTAAACAGTATTATTTTTGGGTTTTTGTACGTTTCACTGTTTATTTCAATGTGTGCTTTTTACTTTTGGATGAGTACCGTGTATAATATGTACGCCGGCTTTTACATGTACGGCTTTGCTCGACTTTGTAAGATTTTGTTATAGATTCTGCCGTTTTTTTCGTTGTTTCAAGTAAACTTTAATCTTCAAAAGACATTTGTTGAAGTCAATTCAGTCTATTTCCTATCTTTAATTTTGTTAGATTGTTTTTTGGCTTTTAGACACTTTTATTCAAGTTCAACAATCAGCTCCACTCATTGGTCTGTTTTAAAAAAATAACTCTTTTGGCCCGCGGGCCAAGATATCGTAAAAAGCCGCCCGCTCGTGCAGCCAATAAAATTGCAGGAAATCACAAAATAACTCAAATGCAAAAATACAAATAAAATATATATATATATATATATATATATATATTTATTTATATATATATATATATATATATATATATATATATATATATATATATATATATATATATATATATATATATATATATATATATATATATATATATATATATATATATATATATATATATATATATATATATATATATATATAGCCTCACACACACACACAACACAGCTAGTGGCCAAAAGCCACATGTCGGCAAGTGTTAAATAAATCTGAGCGTTTGTTAAGCAGTTTCTTCCGGCTTTTTAAGATTAAAAGTTTTTCTTCTAAGCACAGGTAACTTTTTTTTGAATTGAAGGGAGTTGTAAATTGTTTGATTATTCCCCATTTGACCTCATAGCTTCTACCATTTTCTTTTATCTGCCATATGTGCTTTGATAATTCTGTTTCATTCCGGTATTTGATGTTGTTAATGGATTTGCAGTGGTTTCTGTAGCGTGTCTTGAAGTCGTTGGACGTTACACCTATGTATGTCTTTGTATCGTTGTTGTCAGTTGTCGTTATGTCAGCGACGTTCTGCGCTAAATTTGTCTTGACGTTTTTGCTGTAAGGTGGGTTGTACCAAAGGACGTTACGTTGTCTGTTGTGTCGTTTTCTAGTGTTGTTTTGTTGTTCGTATTCAAGTTGAACGTTAAAATTGCTTTTTGATAAGGCGTCGAATACGAACAACAAAACAACACTAGAAAACGACACAACAGACAACGTAACGTCCTTTGGTACAACCCATCTTACAGCAAAAACGTCAACACAAATTTAGCGCAGAACTTTTTACAACTGATCGACGAGCACTTTCCTCCTAACAATAAATTACTCAACAAGCTTTTTAACAGACATACAGTACGCGTTAGCTACAGCAGCAATGAAAGCATGCGAACATTTATTTCACGACACAACAAAACGATACTTAAAAACCAAGACAGACAAAACAAAGCAAACGAAACGCGTGACTGCAACTGCAGACAGAACAGGCAATGTCTCATCGAAGGCAAATGCCTACAAACAAATGTTGTTTACAAAGCCGACATAACGACAACTGACAACAACGATACAAAGACATACATAGGTGTAACGTCCAACGACTTCAAGACACGCTACAGAAACCACTGCAAATCCATCAACAACATCAAATACCGGAATGAAACAGAATTATCAAAGCACATATGGCAGATAAAAAAAAATGGTAGAAGCTATGAGGTCAAATGGGGAATAATCAAACAATTTACAACTCCCGTCAATTCAAAAAAATGTTACCTGTGCTTAGAAGAAAAACTTTTAATCTTAAAAAGCCGGAAGAAACTGCTTAACAAACGCTGCATGAGATTTATTTAACACTTGCCGACATGTAACTTTAAACCACTAACTATAGCCAAACTTATTGTGAATAATAAAATATTATCTGTCAGTTGCCTGATGATCGCCTAAGCGCGTGAAACTCTGAGTAGCGACAGAAAAAGTATTTCTCGTCCCTAATTCATTCATTTATTTACGCTCTATTGAAATCAATATCGAGCGCTCTTATGTTGTTGTCTCAAAACAGTGATAATTGTGTATATATATATATATATATATATATATATATATATATATATATATATATATATATATATATATATATATATATATATATATATATATATATATATATATATATATATATTGAGATAAGCTTATGCCTGTAGGTAATGTCACGATGGTTCAAAATTTAGAGTGGTCGCGGGGGAGAATAAGTCTTGCGCGAGAAAAACCCTCGAAATTATAACTCTCGCTTTAGTTGGAGTAATTGAATAAACTTTAATGATGTAACATATGCATAAAAACCGCGACTTAATTATTTCCTGACCTTCGCTCGGCTTTCATTGTATCGTTTCAAGAAGTAAAGAAACCCATACCTTTCCGCTTTCGTGTACACTGGCAACGTTAACAGCGACATCAACGTCTATAATCTCACTTTTAAAACCGGTTTAGAAGTATTCTTCATTAATAACCATACATGACTCCCATGCGGCAATCAGGTCGAACAGTTAATATTGCACCATTAATTGAATTTTTATATATTTTTAATGCTCCTTAATTTGTAATTTACTACATGTGATGATTTTTCGTATTTAAATAACGTTGATGATGATGATGATCAACGTTGGTCGTGACAAAGCGAGATTAATGAATTGATGAAACTCTAATATCTATAAATATAATGTTTAGATATATTTTTACGTACATACGTAACTATCTGTGTTTGAAAAATATTCCTGTAATTGATTTGTGTTTTGTTAGAGGCCGTGAAGACTCGCTATAGACACAAAATATGAGATAATATATAGGGGATAAGCCCTACATAGAATTTGAGAATCGAAAGCCGAAAATTCCTTTTGTATCCATACTCAAATAATCAACAGAATTTGAAGCATGCTTCTAATTAGAGGATAAAAAATCTTTTGAAAATAATATGGAAATATTACGAGTTATGGCACAAGTACTGAAATAATCTAATAAACCTAATTGTCAACAAATATTACGATACGAATTGCCTTTGGAATTCCTACATGTAGACTTGGATCAAGTCCGTCTTGTGCGAAGAGAGACGGACTTGGTCCAAGTCTAGCATACATGCAACGTGCTTCTTATGTTTCGCAGCAGCATGTTTGTGCTGGCAAAATTATATCAACGCAAAATTATTGCAAGAAATTGAACTTATTAGTATTGTGTCGCAGTTTGATTTGGTCCATTACTTACAGAAGAAGTGCACAAAAATTATTTAAACTGATGATATACTTACTTTAGATCGAAAATAAAAGGATCTTGTAAATCGTTTAGTGCAACAAATCAACCCATTTCACATTGAAAGTGAAAATATACAAGAAAAAGTTGCTTTAGTTGAATTTAGATGTCTACGTGTCGTGCCAACACCTTGTAATGTTCATAAAAAATGCTTCATGGTGTTTTTCTTCATCATGCAGTGATCTTGCTGTTTATGAGAATGTAAAGAATTTGCTTTGATTGTACAGTGAAAAAAGCGCATTATTTTCGTGAGGTATTTATAACTGTCACTAATGCATGTTAATAAGGTTACACAGTATGACAAATATGCTTTCTTTCGTTTTGTCTGCATAGTTAATTTTGGGAATACAAACAAATGTCCACAATTACAATATTATGTCCACATTTCGCCTACAGTTAGCATTTTGTCCTGCCTTTCATGTTCAGTGCAGCGGTTAAACTTAGATCAGTTCGTGTTGTTAATTTCGGCAAAAAATTTTGACAGATCATTTGATGAATGATAATAGCAGTTTGTGTCCTGCAGTGCATAATAACCTGGTATTTTATGCTTAAAGCTTGCTAGAAGGACTTTATGCTAATTAAACCGTCTACTGAAATCATACTAATTAACGCGTTTCAAAATTTGCAGCAGTGAAGTGAAGTAGTGAAATAGATTGTCAATGATTGTCAAAGAAAATAAATTGTCCGAAGAGTTTCCATATTATGCCCCCAGTGAAAACTGTGATCATGCTCTCCTGCACTGCCTTATCACATTTCCACCTAGTGGTAACGCTTATCCGTGCGTAATACAAAAGTATACAAAATTCGCGAACTACACAGGACTACATTTTCCACATTTTACAATATTTTGCAACCAAACTTGGCAGTTGTATGAAATTGAGGATGCTCTTTTCAGCTGGGCCAATTGATTTTCCGAATTCAAAAGTTTGTCTTATAGGGGAATGGTCTATTGAGTGGCTCTAGTGTCTATTCATTTTGCTGTACTGTGAATCATGAGCACGAATGTTGTTGCTTATGTTCACGTCTAAATACGGAATTATTTCTTTGAAACAGCATCGAGGGTAGCTACATAGGAAACTTACGACGGCCAATTTACCTGCTAAAAACTTACGTAATTCCCTGAGTATAAGGGCTTAAATAAACAGTAATCCATCATCCCTTGCCCACTCATACTCATAGTTAGCAAATGAACAATAGGGCCACTCAGCAGTGCAACATGGCCCCTATCCCTTATGAACTGAAATTTATGACAGACTATATCGCAACTATGAACCATGTGTATCATCCAACATATTAACTACAACACCAGGCAGTCTTATCTAATGGATGCAATCGCAACACAATGATTGCATTCACGACCCAACGTTTCGACACTCAAGTCTAGTGTCTTCATCAGGGGTGATCTGATGTTGAAACTTGTGATCTTATCTGTCCCTATTCTTATCTGCCCCTACATATGTTGTCGTGTGAGCAAAATTTTGAAAGTTTCCGTTTCCCGGATGTTTACGTATCAGTCCAAAAATGGTTTCAACACAAACCATCGGCTTAGCATTGGCTGCTATCGAATTTCGGCGTACGAAGGCAAACTTTTTGCACAGAGAATGATATGAGAAAAGTCTTTGTAGTTGAAATTTGATACTCGATCACGCATTAGCATTCAATTTGAACGAAATACATCTATTAATGAGTACACAACGAACTTGACTTTCAATTGTTTGTTGAGTCACTTTTTCTCAAGCTTGTTTCCTTCGGACAATTCTCCTCTGGAAAGGTTCATTTTGTGGTGTAAAGCAGTTTACTTCTTAGATACGTTTTATTGTAAACAATGACTCCTTGTAATTTTTCTTGCAACTCGTAATGCAACTCTGACTTATACTATGATGTTTATGTTCACATTTTGTTTTGTTATTATAACCTTATGCATATAAAAGCTGTCATTGACATTGGAACTGAATTATAAAAGAATGCTATGGAGGATCTTGGCAGAGGACCTTACTGAAACATAAATTTAAAGACTTGTAGTTGTAGATTCTTCTAACTACTCTTTGCAAGTTAAATTTCGGCATGAGTTATAAATTGCATTAGAAATTGCAGTGTATAGTAACAATTGCAGTGTACAGTAACATGACAACTCCTGAGTGGAGTTCTGTCATTATCAGATAATGCTCTGTGTCACGATAACTTGTCGACTTATCACTGTCCTGCATGCCTATTTGACATTTGGGCATCACTACTCAATATAAAGTAGATCAGCTGTTTTGTTTACTTAATTGCTTTAGTCGATTTTATTTGTGCATCTATTGACATAGGAGCTATCTAGGTAAAGGTGAACACTGATTACATGCACTATGTTTTAAAGATCCCCAAAATTAAATAACCAAAAATATTAATTTGATTGACATGCAAAGTATTTGATTACGATTTGGTGTAAATTTGCGTCTTGTTTATTAATGCATATCTTGGGTTTTCAAGATGTTTTCTTTTGCCGAATTATGTTTTTTACCTGTTAATTAAATGAAGTTTAATGCATGCAGTGCAGCAGTGGTTTAATTAATGACGTTTCATATTCATAAAAACTGCGACTTAATTATGGCCCGTTGAAGGCCGGCCTTCGCTCGAAACGTCGATTTTCACTTTATCGTTTCAGGAAGGGAAAGAACCTATGCCTTTCGTCTACTATTAATTGCACTACCTACACTTACAACGTTAAGAACTACATCAACATTGGTCGTGACAAAGTGAGATTAATGAATTGATGAAACTCTGATATCTATAGTTTAGATACATTGATATCTATATACGCAACTATCCGTATATTTGAAAAAATATTCTTGTAATTGATTTGTGCTTTGTTAGAGGCCGTGAAGAGTGAAGACTCGCTATACTATAGACACAAAATATGAGATAATATATAGGAGATAAGCCCTATATAGAATTTGAGAGTCGAAAGGCTAAAATGATTGTATACTTTCTACAAATCTATAAACACGAGTGATGACACAAAACGAAGTCAGTGTGAACCTTATACTGAAAAAATCTAAACCTAATTGTCAACAAATATTACGATACGAATTGCCTTTGGAATGCATACATACATGCAACGTGCCTCTTATGTTTCGCAGCAGCATGTTTGTGCTGGCAAAATTATATCGACGCAAAATTATTGCAAGAAATTGAATTTAGCGTTGTGGTTGTGACGCAGTCTGATTTGGTCAATTACTTACAGAAGGAGTGCATAAAAATTGCTTAGACTGATGGTGTACTTACTTTAGATCGAAAATAAAAGGATCTCGTAGATCTTTTAGTGCAATAAATCAACCCATTTCACATTGAAAGTGAAAATATACAAGAACAAGTTGCTTGAATTTAGATGTTTACATGTCGTGCCAACACCTTGTGATGTTCATAAAAAATGGTCATGGTGTTTTTTTCATCATACAGTGAGCTTGTTGTTTATGAGAATGTAAAGAATTTGCTTTGATAGTCTACAGTGAAAAAAGCGCGTGTGAAAAATTTTCGTGAGGTATTTATAACTGTCAATTATGCATGTTAATAAGGTTAGACAGTATGACAAATATGCTTTCTTTCGTTTTGTCTGCATGGTTAATTTTGGGAATACAAACCAATGTCCACAATTACAATATTATGTCCACATTTCGCCTGTAGTTAGCATTTTGTCCTGCCTTCCATGTTCAGTGCAGCGGTTAAACTTAGATCAGTTCGTGTTGTTAATTTCAGCAAAAATTTTTGACACGTCATTTGATGAATGATAATAGCAGTTTGTGTCCTGCAGTGTATGCATAATAACCTGGTATTTTGTGCTTAAAGCTTGCTAGAAGGACTTCATGTTGTTTCTGAATGTTATATTAAACCGCCTATTGAAATCATACTAATTAATTCAGAGTCGTGCACGGAAAACCCTGTCATACACGTTTAATTTCAAAATTCGCAGCAGTGAAGTGGAGTGGTGAAATAGATTGTCAATGAAGTGTCATTGTTGTAAGGAAAATAAATTGTCCGAAGAGTTTCCATATTATGCGCCCAGTGAAAACTGTGATCATGCTCTTTTGCACTGCCTTAAGGTGAGTTTATACAGCTAATTCAAGAAAGCTGTGAACTATGAGCGCGAAAGGGATGACGGATTGTTGCTTATGTTCACGTCTAAACACGGAATTATTTCTTCGAAACAGCATCGAGAGTACATAGGAAACTTACGACGGCAAATTTACTTGCTATAAACTTAGGTACTCCCCTTAGTATAAGGGCTTAACAGTATCCATCATCCCTTGCCCACTCATAGTACAGCAAATAAACAATAGGGCCACTCAGCAGTGCAACATGCCTCCTATGAACTGAAATTTATGACTGTATCGCAACAAGGTATATAATCGAACATATTAACTGCCACACTGGTTTTAGTTTAAATAATGCAATCGTCACACAATGATTGCATTCACGACCCAACGTTTCGTGTCTTCATCAGGAGTGATCTGATGTTAAATCTTGTGATCTTATCTGTCCCCCTATTTTTATGCAATTGACTGGCCAGAGGAATGGCGGAACAGCCAGTCCAGCAACAGCGTTTCTATTGGCCAGAAATGCAATTGAATGTCCAGAACCTGTATAATGAAGATGCGACATGCGATGCGTGGCGACACAAATTTCGAAGGTTCCAACTTGAGTGGTCCTTCTGTCATAATGTCATTCTCTATTCTGTGTTTTACACTTTCGGAAAGACAATCGTAAAAGCATTGCATGCAAACTACCGGGTGTCTCAAAAAAAGTATCGGTGTTTAATTTAATTTGATGTAAAAACTACACCAGCTATCGCTTTCAAATAAGTTTTATGGTATTAAGAAAACTCTGACTTAAATTTTGGTATAGAGCGCTTGAACTTCATTCAATATTGAACGAGATATAAATGTTTTAAGCTGAGGTTCGGTTGAAAATTGGCGAAAAAATGGACTAAATTGGCCTATTAATGGTTCAAGTGCATAAATGCTAGACACACGTACACAATTTTTTGTGGGAGAATGGGGTCGTAGGATTGAAGTACTCCAGCTTTACATTAGTCATTTGAACCCAATTAGACTCGTTACAGTTATAAATATATGTTCATCCTGAGGGTATCTATAAGGCCCTGCAGGAAAGAGAAGGTGCTCAACGTGGGTGATAATCCCCAGTGGGGTGATAATCCCCATAGAGCCATGTTAGCCAGAGTGATAATCCCAACATCCAACATGTATTGCTAGATAGGGTGACAATCCCTTCTTCCAGCAATCAATCTGAACCTATGGGTGATAATCCCCAAGGCCAGTTCCTATAAATTAGTTTGCTATTGACATAAATTCAACTGAGTCTATGGGCTTGAAGGTGATATTTGGAGCACTTCATCCCCACAAATACGCGTTAGTGGATACCCCATAGACGAAGTCAGACAGCACAAAAATTCATGTAACATAAACGAAAGTCGCAAGGGATTTAGCAATTTTGGTAGTGAAGTATAATATTAGAACAATAGCTCTAAGTAAAGTCAATATTGCTAAATAAATATATTCACGCTATATATCAAAATTTAAGTTAGGCCTTTTGGAATTCAGTGAAGTCTATTAATTCTATTTCAGCGAAACAGCTCGTACAGTTTTAACGGTATAGCAAATCAAGCATCGATACTTTTTTTGAGACACCTGGTAGATATTAAATAATTCAGTTTAACAACCTATTTTAGCCGGTTTTTAAGTGGAAAAAGTTAACTATACTTACATAAAACATCAAACCGAATTAGTCCTGAAGCCCATGGTGTATCTCTATTATTTGTTATATTGCAATTTTTGCATGCGGGTAACAAAGACTGTGCCTCCATTATCTCAATCTTTTTATTGAAAACAAAAAGATTTTCCTTCTAATGAAAGACTCATCAATAATTTTCTTGACCAAAAAGGGCTAGCCCAAAACTATATATTCTTTTATAACTATATATTCAGAACACCGCCCATTTCCAACCCCTAAATATTAGGTATACCTCCTGCATAAGCACAATCCAAAAATACTTTTAACCCCCCCCCCTCCCAATAATTAAAGAAAACTAGAGCCCACTATCCAAGTATCTAGCGATCTATCTTCATAGCTCTATATTATGTGGTTCCCGTTCGCAAGAACTTTATGAAATATGAGGGCGCAAGAACTTTTGGAAATTTTAGAAAACACCTACATTTGAGCTCTACTCTGCCCATACTTCAGAGGTGGAGCCAGGGGCGTAACTCACTCCGTAAGCTTACAAGTGGTGATTTTGTCGGGCAAATATCGATAACTGGCCGTACAAAAAGTGCAGGAAAATCTAAATGTAAGGGTTAATAAAAGGACGCTGAAAGTACCATTTCTGGTGATCTAAAGATCCAAATTTTCAAAAACTTTCTCGACGCCAGCTAAAGTGGCGCCTCATGAGCAAGAATATCCCACGTTGCTTTCGAAACAATCTAGATCACATACCATAAATTACCTAAAATTTATGGCACAACCTCAGTAATTAAAATAGGAAAATCTGTCTAAGTTTTTTTGTTTCAACATTTTACAATAGGAACTTGATAAATAAAGAAATTAATACGTAAAGAAATAAAGTAAACGTATAATAAAAAAGGTTAATGTTTGACGTGGTTCAGAGTACTATTAGCTACTATGCTTGCAAGCGTCATTTTATCAATCTTGAAAAATGCTATCCATGCAGTGGATGATGTCGGTTATACTAATTTCGAACAAACGGACCATGTTCAATAATAGTTAATCAAGACTAAAGCAAGTATGTTTAGCAATTTGAATTGTAAGTAAACTAAAAGGACAATCTTTTATTATTTTTCTTTGATCATACGTTTGTACCCAAACCGTATTCGTCCAAATATAATCAGCAAACCATTACCAAATAATTATTCCTTCTTCTACAGTGTGTGACGAAAGAGATCGAAAGCAAGAAAAAGTGTTCGCAATGTGGAGTCAAAGTGGAAAAAAATAGCAAACGCTACAAAGAGTATATGGAGACATTGGAATTCTTGTTTCCAAAATCTCAAGCTCCAAATGTCGTTCCTTTTGTCAGCGCTGGAGATATGTCACATATAACGATAATTAATTTTACTGGGGAAAGCATAAATGTGAAATACAATGCTGACACGACTATCGAAGCTGTCAAGAAAGAGGTAAAAGAAAGAATGAAGATAGCACTTGAACAGCAAGTTCTACTACACAAGAGCGAAGAATTAAAGGTGTGTGCACTTACATGAATATTACGAGATGTTTGTTGATCGGAGGTCAATAAAGTTGAGATCAGAGTTGTGTAGTTTACCATACGTTTTCCTTAATGTTGTTTTGTTGTAATCTCGTTTAATTTAATTTAAATTAGTTCAGAACTTCAGTTTGATTTGAATATTGTGAAAGATTTAATATGATTTCTTTATAATATGGCAATCTGATTCGTTTTGACGAATCGTGTAATTTGGCTGGTCAAACTGATGTCAAAAAAGATCACATTTTCTCTCTTCTTATAAATGATATAATTTAATACACTGTGAAATAGTACCGTACGTGTCTAAATAAAGTTGAAGTTGAACTAAAACGTATACATAGGCTATATAGAGGCTTTATGGTTAAATATTACAGCTCAGTTGTTACATTGATTATGCAAGACTCGTTCTCGGTAAAAAAGGCTCTTTTAAGATTAAGTACAGAATATTGTCCAAACAGTGAATTAATTGTGAATGACTTTACAATCTTTGAAACGTTTAATTTTTTAGACAAAATACAGTGATGGTAAAAACCGTACCCTAGCATGTTACCACGTTCAACCGAATAGCACCATACATCTCCTGGTTCGTTTATATGAAGTACCTCATGAATTGGATCAAGTTGTTTTTGATCTGTCGTGGGGTTTTCCTGAGACGGGAGAAGATTTTCTTGATGCTACAGTCTTTATTTACAGCCGTAAAAAACTAGTTGATTATGTTAACTATGAGCAGCAACGCAGCAGTCTTGTGGACGCAGTTGTTCATTCGGGCGATGAAATGAATAAAGTTAGAAAAACGGGCCATCACAAGATCAACGTATCAATAAAGTCTCTCCCTCTTTACATCGACACACTTGTGTTCACACTTAGTTCATGGAATTCTCCCAACATGGACCAATTCCCAAGCACCAGCCTTCGATTTTTTGATAGCAAGTCTCCAGATAAGCAGTTATGTAGCGACGAAATGGAACTTGCTACCAGCTCTCATTCTCAAGCTATTATTATGTGTTCTTTGGCCAAAAGGAAAGGTATTTGGGAAGTTCATAGTCTTAAAACTCTCTCAAAAGGTAATGCAAAAGACTACGAACCACTGAAACTAGAAATTGCCAACATTTTACCACAAGCATTTTAGTTTTGGCAATCATCACAGACAACTGTCTTTCCGAGAAACAAACGCAGTTGTGAGCATGTAAATATATTCCGTTAATAATTGCTTTTCACTTTAAAGGATTATATCCTGACAAACAACCGTTCATTTGCTCGCATAATTGCTCTTCACCCCAACGCTTGTACTTTTAAGCGTGCGTGTGACGAGAAAAATAAAGCCATGATACTCAGGTTACCCAAGCTCGGCCCAAAAACCACTGCTAGCGAGGTGAGGGAATATGGCAATAAAATTTTCGTTTGTTCTATATAAAAGAACTTTTTGAATTATGCGAAAAGCTACATTGGGCCTTCTTCAAAAGTAATTTAATTTTCGAGATATTTTGATTCAAATGTTTATCCTGGATTCAATGGCCATCCTGGGTAATTTCAATATGATTGTTACGTCACAAGCAGGGTGACACTGTTTCCAACACTTTATCCATTGGCAACATTTTTACTTGTTGTTTAAACACTTGGCAATATTTTTAATTGGCTTACCTTGCTTGTGGACTGATGACACCAAAATCACCGTCAATGAATAAAAATGCCTCCAAGATGGCGGGCAAGTTGAAGCAACCCAGTTTCATCGGATGAAGTATTTAGAAGTTCAGTCTTAAAGTTCAATCAAAGAGAACGAACTCAATTTTTATTGGTACACCCCTTAAGCGGCCTACTAATTTGTGTTTGAAATAGTTGTTTTGTCTGTATTTTTGGTTTGTTCGACGCACGCACGCAGTCACTCTCACTGAAGAACGTAGATCATTAATGAAGGCCAAGCTAGCTCATGTACAAACAGTTAATCAGTTAGCTCCACAAAGACTATGTAACATTTTTCAATTTTCAAACAATGTTACTAGCTATAATTTAAGAGGTTCTTCAAATGGGTTATTTATTCCAAGACCCAGAACAGAATTCTTAAAAAAAGTTTTAGTTATAGTGGGGCTAAATTATGGAATAAAATTATAAAAATACCAGAAGATATCCGAAATTCGTTATCTTATAACTTGTTTTGCCAAAATCTTTCTTCCTCGGCCTCCCAATTATTAGATTAATACTGTAGTTACTGCATGAATTTAGCTTAGTAATTTTACTTGTGCATTCAATAATGTAACTGTATTGCAATTTTTATATAAGAAAAGTATCTGATTGGAACTACCATGTAACAAGTCGTATGGTCCCCAGCAAGCTTGTTACCAGTTGTCAACAGCTTTTCAGCAACTTGTTTGTTGGCCTTAATGGCCCTTATCTAACATTTTGATGTCTAATTTTATCAACGTTTAATAAAAAACAAAACTTTATGTGACAAATTCAAACTGTTTTACTTTATACAGACACATTTCTTGACCTCAAACACTGCAAAATACAACCGAAGACGCTTGCAACAACTATTATACAACACGTTAGTCCAGCATGAATACAAAAAATAAAAGTAAAGATCTATACAGGGTGTCCCAAATTCAAATTAGCAGCAAACTTTATATCTATCTTTAAGGAAAGTAGTTTTGAATAACAGCCTAGTTTTGGTATCTTGGCGATACAGACGTTTTTCTTGGTACGTGCAGTGTAACCATACATTAGATAAATTTAGGATTATTTTTGTCGTATTGTTTCAGTGTCACTAATAACAAAGTAGAGGCCCCGAAAATTAGGGGTTAAAATACGAAAGCAAGGCAGCTATAATAGCAAAGAAAAACTATTTTCTAGAAAGGCCTATTGTATTAATTAAACAGCTCTGAATGGGGTTCCCCTCCTAACGCAAGATATTGTATACTTTGAGAATCGTCTCTAAAATAACAGCATTCAGAGTTGTCAAAATACAGAATTACAATAGTTTGCTATTAATTTCAAATGGTAGCCTTTTTCGGAACTGATGGGACATATGCTACAATACTGCTAACTGGTGGAGGACATTACAGAACATTTAGGAATGTTTTTAATTTGATGGCGGCTCGCTTCTCAAGTCATCTTGGCTCATCTGAAATAATAGTCTAATAATACACATGTGTGCATGCATGATCAACTGAAGTATGGCCTATACAGTAATTCAAACTAAGGATATCTCTTCAAGGAAGGGGGGGGGGGGTATGGTGGTACAACAATTGAAATCTCAACATGCCGAGGCCAATGATTTAATTGTCTTGAAAGGTGGTTCCATGGGATACTCACACCCCTGTCTTTCCCACCTGAAAATCAGAGTTTATTTGTTCGTGAGTTTTAAGTTACCTCCTTGATGGTCAACCTTGTTCTTTGCTATCTGAATGCAAATTAACTCTTGCTAATAGCACAAATGCAATGCCAGCCACGACCAAATAGAAAACTAGCTGAATAAACGGTCACAAATCGTTTTCTATATGAATAAAGTTATTTTACCAACTCGCCTATACGCAGTAACATACGTGCTGTCATATAGCTACTACTTTTAGCCACAAAGAAATAGAAATACTTCTCGACATTTGACAGTCTACAGTGTATACACCACACAAATGTGATATTTCTAAACGATGTATGATCACTTTTTCCATGGAAAATAATATAGAAAACATAATTTGTAAACAACATACAATAAATCTAATTATCACCAAATATATTAAGACATAAAATCTAATTAATACTTTGATGTTCGATTTTACTTGAGCGTCATCTATCACTGACTTGCCATTGATAGACTTAGACGTTATCTGTTAGTAACTTGACATTAATTAAAAGCTGAAATGGGAAGAGCATGACATATCATTCTGAAAACTTGCATCCAAACAAACAAACAAATGAAATAAATTACATAAATCACAACCTATGCATGAATAACAAAAGAGCTGCGACAGTTTCGTGCCTTATTTAAGTCATTTAAACTATAATTAGTCACCATTCTGTATCTGCAACTTCAAAGTTAGCCAATCAGCATTACTAAATTTAAATATCTAGAAAAGCTCTTTCCATTTCCTATCGCATTTTAACTGAAGATTTGTTACAATGCATTTTTCATATTATTGGAAGCAAATAAAACAACAGACTAACCTCACACAATATCAAATATCCTTTGTATCTTTTAAACTCTTATTCCATGCTTTAGAACGAATGCAGCATATTTGGTATGCATGCACTTCACGTTCACTTTTAGATGGGTAAAATATTTCACCACATAATTTAACAAATCTGATATAACCAAGATTTATGTGATATTGTGTGAGATACTTAAATAAATATTTACATTCAAACCAAGTTGGTCGACCAAGGCTAAACCGCAAAATATTTTGCTCCAATCATTCCAAAAATATAAAATCTACCAGATTTTTTTCTAACATTATAACTAGTTACAAAAAAAAAAAGTCACTCGCCAATAGCTAAAAAATTTGTCCTCGAAAATATCATTAGCAAATCCTATAATAAGAACCTTACTCTTTCTTATGATAGATTTCGCTAGATTTAGATCACTAAAAGCCGTAGATTTAGTAAACCTCTAAACATTTTTGTAATCATGGATCGAACATTAATGTAAATGACACAAGGTAATCCTAGATTTCTCAAGAGCAAATTTATCGGTGTAATCATTCTCCAAAACATACCAAATATTTTGAATTTTAAATATGTGTTTCACTTTTTCTAAATTAGTCTTCTTATAGATATGAAGTAATGCTTTTTTGTTTTCATTGTTGTAATGAAAACACACAACATACTCAAATAAACTTTAATTATGGATTTTTGGATTTGGTCCATTTGGATTAGGATATCAAAGTTTGCAAGATGATTTAAGATGATTTATCCCTCGACTTCATTTACAGTTAGTTCAACACATAAAAATGCCGATGTTTATACTAGACCTAAGACAAATAAATATTGATTGATTTCCTTTGAAGAGAACATTTCCAATTTTCAATTTCTATATTCGCATTCGCTATTACAAAATTCCAATAAAACTAGACCGTTTCGAGATAAAAAGTAACACACACTTGGTTTAACAAAGTTGTTTACAATTTGTAGCAGCATGCAATGGCAACGCGCAATGAATACTTACATTATGCTAGACTGCGAGCAGTCCTCGAGAAGGAAATGAGCTGATGAAAGGTGGGACTGCAGACAACACAGAAAAAAATGAAATACGCGTTGCCCACACAACGCAAAATTCCCATTGGTCGAAATCGATGAGTCCGCCAATCAAACCTGATACGTAATAGTACAAATCCCTTTCCTTTAGAGACTGCTTGTATTCTTGTATCACCTACATGATTTTTTGGACGAACAAATCAATTTTGAAGGATGGGAATTTTGCGTTATGTAGGCAACACGCGTATGTCATTTTTTCCTGAGTTGTCTGCAGTCCTTCCTTTCATGAACTTATTTCCTTTAGTGGCTGGCCGCAGTCTAATACTATGCACTAAGATGGTGTTTTCACAAAACAAACCAATCATATTCTTCATCATACGAAAGAACAACAAGGTTTAGAAATAAATTGTCTATTCTCTCTATGCACAGTTTGAACGTATGAACTAAAATAAATTACCTATAATAAAACCTTTTCCGCATACCAAGAACACATGTTCTGTTCAAACTGCTCACAGACAATGTCCACGCCATTACCGTGATGCGACTGATGAGGCGGCTTCTTTCTTGAGACGAGAAATCAAAGACAATGCAGGGAGGTCTTCCACTGACTTGAATCTGTAGCCACATTTATTTGTTTTCGCTTTAAGACCTGATGGATGTAAGAAATCAGTATATTTCCATAGTCACAAAACACCCACAAGACTTTACCCAAGTTAATATCCGAACATAACGGGTAAGTTTTAGATGATCAGGCTTTGTGACTGGCCTTTTCAAACAAACGTCATCATTATTTATTTCTTTAGAAAACCAATTTCTATAGTTTATTGTTTTTCATTGTTATAACCAAAGCCTGTTAGTATAGGTTGGTCACAACCAATGCAAACCTAACCCATGCGATTTTTGATTGACCATCAAACTTGTCGCACATGTGTGGGGTAATGGTGTGGTAGGACTGCATGGTGTAGAATTTCCCAAGTCAACCATAAGCATATTATATACAAGTGATATGAAAACTGACCTCTGATAAGCGACTACAGCAGGATAACCCGAAGCGCGTTGTTCATCTAAGACGACTGCATCTATTTGTCCAAGATTTGTGGTTTGCAGATGGATAGGAGACTGTCCTGGTGAAACACTCTGCCCGTGTACTGCAGACTCGTTGCCATCGTTACTTAGACCGAGCTCCTGCAAAAAGGAAAAAGATTGGTAACGAGCAAAAATGGTGCCTATTTCCGGTTTTGATGTGCTAAAACGATAAATAACTCTTGTTCCTCGATGATTG